>OZ007497.1:5075515-5364733 GCA_963931805.1 Microdon myrmicae | reverse complement strand
GTTAGGCCCTTTCTGGCCACTATATACCTCCACGTTTGCTTGGACTAGGTCCAGAATTTTCTCCGCACGTAACATAGCGGCGACGGGTTCTACCGTTATTATTTCCGCGGATAGATTCCTAGTGTGGCATCTCGTCTGCATCTACGGTAATGCTTTACGCGTAATTAATTTTTTTGCGTATGGAGAGGCTACCCGGATTATTCTAACCGCAGTCCGCTTTTTACCGTAGCGAACGAAAACACGATAGTGGAACAATAATCCAACGATGAGGGATTAATTTGATTTAACTAAACGTCCCAACGATGATGGGCAAGAATCAATTTAAAATGGCCCAACGATGAGAGCCCAGACCCAATCTATATAAATAGAAAGAAAGAAGAAGATAAAACCTGAAAAGAGAACACTAAAACAGCGGAAAATATTTGAATAATTTATCTTTAAATTTTCTTCCCAACGTTGATCTCGTCCTCTTTCCCGTAATTTGAAAATAAACCGAGAAAAGGAGAAACAATATTTTTATTTATGTTTTATTTTTTTGTTATAACGGATTTTATCTCTCCTAGCCGCTAGTTCCGCTAGTCGGCGTAGGGACGTTAGAGCCTCGGGGCTCTTCCACCACTGGATTTATATCCCCGACGGCTTCGATATAAATTCCAGCTGGTGGTAACCGGCTGCGCCAATTTGTTATGTTGTATGTATAACAATATTATAATAATTAAAGTAAGAAGGGGGGAACTTACTGTGATTAATCTTGAGGGTATGCGACCGTTGAGCGATCGCAGTGTTGTTATAGTTTGACTGCGAGACTGCTACAGGTTGCAGGGGGCGTTGATGGTTGCTCCCCTGTGAAATGGTTTTCCTGGCGTTTAATTTAATTTCTCTAACTTCAATTCCGATACTGATTATTTGGAGATGGACTATAACTTCAATTCCTTTATTTGGAGATTGACTATATCTTCAAGTCCGATGTTGTTTATTTGGAGATTGACGTTGAATTGTCATTCATTAATTTTTTTCCGTTGACGTATATTTTTATTTTATTTGACGCCATCGTCGTTTTTTATTAATTTCTCCGCCAAGTAGAATTTGCATAAAGTAGTTTATGCAAATTAGCTACTTGGCGCGTTATTCTCCTTTTACAGGTAAAGAGGGGAATCGAAGGTGGATTAGTGGATTCTGGGGGGACCTGGACTCAATGTCGGTCCGTAACAAGTGCACCTCTCATCGCTCCAGAATGCCTTCAGGATCGGTGATCTTTATCCTTGCAGTAAGTGCGGCGTGGTGTGTACCGCGTCATACTGCTGATTATTTGGTAGAACTTCGGCGCCTGGTGCGGACCTCGCTCTCTACTTTTCTCTATTTCACAAGCAAGGTTTTTTTCCCAGCCACCTTTCTTTTGTCTGTGAAGCCTTTTTTCAGATCTTCTGAACTCATTGCATTTCTCCTCGGGTACCCGCGTCCTATGAGACTGCTACATTGCCCGGTATGCAGCATTCTTACATTCAATCGCTAGTTTGCCCTCATCATCAAACCAGTCGCTCCGATCTCTACGACTACTGCCTAAGATGGAGTTGGCAGTACTAATGACAGTATTCTTAAGGCGTGTCCATTTCTTTTCTACCCCTGGAATTCTGTCTCCAGGACTTACTCTCCCTCCGTTGAGCTCTTCGAGGGCGAATCTTAGCGCATGACCAAAGGTATTACTGGTATTCTCATTGCGTAAGGCAGGCGTGTTGATTCGAACCTGATCCGCGAATGCAATACGTCTCCGTAAGGCAATCCGCGTTCGGAAAACTGTACCAAAAAGATTGTGATCCGAGTCGATGTTGGCACCTCGGTACGTTCGTACCGCCATCAGGCTCGAAGAGTGGCGGCGATCTATCAACACGTGGTCAATCTGGTAGCGAGTGGCTCCATCAGCTGATATGTGGGGGTAAAAGGTATGTATGCCGACGTACAACATGGGTTCACTGATACACCCGACTCTTACCGTTGTTTCATTGAAAAAAATGTCCACAAAATAAATCGAGCTTCCAGCAAGCAGAAAAACAAGATGTACTGGGGTTGCCTTTGTAAGGGCTGTTCTTTTTATTTAAAATAAAACAACAAGTTACCAATACACAGGAATAAGTGTTTAAATTTGAATTGTTCTCCATTAATCGTTACGCCACTACATTCAGGTTTTATAATACTTAATGTATCTCCATGTCCGTTTTCTCACGAATTAGCCACTAAACGGTTTAATTGTTCCATCTTAACTCTTCTTATCTTGACTTAATGTATGCGTCACAAGTCACTAAACCACCAGAATATGTATTTAAATGTTAATTAATTGTTCTCCATGAAGGTCGAGATCCGCACAAGGAGTTCAGCATCTACACTCGGCAAATTATTAAACGTATAGGACAACGCAACGACACTTTAGATAACTCCTCTCAACCCACTCCTCGGGGGATGAAATTTATGTTGATTTTATTTTCGCGATAGAATACTTGACGTGAGGTGAACAACGACTCATTGCAGCGACTGGCACCGGGGGTGGTTAAAATTTGACTCCCCGATGACCGTTGCACATGACATCCACTAGATGCAATCGTGATGGATTTCCATCGACATGGGAGGAGCCAATCCGATCTTTTCTTTGGTGACGACCAATGAGGGATCGATTGAGGTTTAATGGAAGAATTTCCCATGTGACCGTACAGGTCAGGTACAATTCCCTCTCGCTGGAAGTGCGGACAGCATCGATCCTGCAGCTGTTCAAACAAAAGAACAGGCATTAGAGGCTGCAGGCACCGTTGTTGTAAACGATCGTGACGATTGCCGGAGGAAGAAATAGGTTTCCATGTCTTATGTAAATAGAAACGCTATTTCGGGGATCATACGCTGAGATGCGCATTTGTTTGGTTTAACCAATGCAACATGGGATTATCGGCCGTTTACATGATCGCTCAAAATCATGCCGTTGCAGGCAATAGATTTTTCTGTGACGATAAATAAACAGAAGATTTGTTCGCCATGTTTGGATTAATGGTGTTTATCGTTAATGCCAGCGGTAAGGGCTAGTATGAAGGTTTGTTTAGTTTTTACAAGAAATAAAACATAGGGCATGATCATTAGAATGACTGTTTAAACAACAATAGCGATCATGTCCTATTCGATGATCGGGTGTCGCTTGGGCGATCAATCGTCGGAAATTCGTCTGCAGCTGTGTAAGTAAGCACGTTGCCCGACGTGTCTTTTTGGACCAACGGATTGTTGGAACAAGAACACACAGAAAGATTGGCGTGTGTTTACTAATCATGATTGCAGACGAGCTGAGCCGATCGGTTCCTATATGGTTCATGTATTGGTTGATATGCATGCTTTACTGAGGGTTTGCTTTTCAGGTGAAAGATATTGAAGGGTAGCTTAACGCTACTCGGTTGCAGGTAAGTGAAATGGCTTTGTTGAGTGAGGGGAAGGCAGGTTGATTTCAAGGGAATGGGTGGTTCTTTGGGAATGCTTAAAGAACCTTCACAGATACCCAGGTGGCTTTGTGGATATCTTTACACGGAAACCTGGTACTTGCAACGACCAAGTTTTTTGATGCTGCCAGTTCGATGACTCGTAGTCCATTGTCATTAGTGTTCTCATGCAAACTATGGGAACCTGCGTAGTGTCTGAAAACCGGCTCCCGACCTATTTTCGCATTCAAATTACCAAAAACGATTTTGACATCGTATCTTGGGTAGGCATTGAGGGCCCGTTCGACGTTCTCATAGTATTCTTCTTTTTCGTCGTCGGGGGACTCCTCTGTAGGTCCGTTAACGTTTATGAGGCTTATGTTCTTAAACTTGCCTCGCATGCGAAGAGTGCATAGCCTTTCATTTATTGCATTAAAGCCGATGATGGCAGGCTTCAGTTTTTGGCTGACTAGAAAGCCTACCTCGAGCACATGGTGTTTTGCATGACAGCTGTAATAAATGTCATACCCGTTTCTTTGAATAACACTAATCTCCGTCCATCTTGTTTCTTGTAATGCTGTTATGACATCATTATATTCGGACAGGGAATCGGCTAGCTGCTGTGCAGCTCGAGCTCTGTATAGTGAGCGGACGTTCCATGAGAAAATTCTTAAATCATTTAGCCATTTTCGTTTCCGTGGACCTCGTCGTGTATCCGGTCCATATCCGATGCTTGTTAAAATTACCATTATACGATTATCACAACCTGAAGTTTTATTTGTCTATTTAGGTTAATACATGCCCTAAAAAAACGATTACAATAATTGCAATATTATTACAAGTATTACTAATATAATTTTAGAAAGTCAGCAGTGGTTGGTTGGTGGGTTCTTTTTCGTGAGTTTTCTAAGAGATGGAGGTCAAATATTCCCATTAAGTTACCGGTCAAGAGTTCATGGTAACTGTAATCGGTTTGGTAGTTGATTTGAGCAAAGGTGGCTGTGAGGTTGGTTGAGTTGATTGTGGGTAAACAGTGTTAAGACAAATAGCTTGAAGTACAGTTGATGTTACCATTCAGTAGTTGATGTCCGATTGGTATATCAAACTTTCTATGGTAATCAGTAATAGTGTACCATATTTTCACTTGCCGGAAACGAAGCCACAGATTTTCTTCAATAACAGTTTTTATTGTATAGCCACATCGAGTACATTTTGTTCGTATTCCTCGCCAGGGAGGTTCGTGTGATTTTGTTAAACTGTCTTAGCGAACAATAAATTTTACTTATATTTCATAATATAACTTTTAGAACAATAAGCCTAAACTACCAAAGTAGGTAAATACGGCTCGAATAGAACGAATAGAATCAACTGTATTTACCATAACATTTCCATTTATTCACTCAGATTTGCCAATCCGTTCACTTGTTGACACACAAACATTAAAGGAATTGTGTCGAGTTTGTTCATTATAAGATTTCAAACCGAAATTCGTTTGGCACACGACTTGAGCGCGACTTGAGGACATAATTCCCAACAAACGTACACTGTTTCGAATAAATAATGGTGTACATGTTCTGTGTCAAAGCTGCGTAACCGCATTCCGCCCACCTTCCGGAAGGGATTCTCTCGCTACTTCTATTACCTGAACTTTCACAAATTATAATACGAGTCCCTAAACCGAGGAGTGTACTTATGCCACCATAGGGGACGCGATTGTTCACCAGCCAACCTGCTCTCCACAAGGCACATGGTGCAGTCGTACAAAGTTGTTTCATTTCATCTTGATTTGCTGATTATAATCCTGCCTCCAGACGCGGTGCAGGCAAATCCTAGTACTGCTACTTCCGGCCTGCAATTGCCGTGAACGGCTTAATAGTTTTATTACGTTAAATTACTCGGAACACGGGACGGCATACTCGTCGTCAACAAGTGCTCCTTAGCATCCGTCTAGCTAGAGTTTATGCTGCAGTACGGTTAAGGTAGGAATATGAAAATGAAATGAAGATTGTTTCATGTTGATAGTTTTAATAAACACCGGTCGTAAGGATCAAAGTTATAAGGCGTACGAGAGTGGGGGTAAACGGAGGGACAGGTTTAGGCTTTGATGCCGCAGATATGGCCTCAAGGATCAGAATTTGAATGCTTACTATGCTGCAAGGAATGCCCATTGAAATTGTCTCATTTGAGAATAATGAAGAAAGTGTTAAATGTGTTGTACAAGGATTACGTCTGTGAATATATCCTGTTGAGTTTGAATGGAACTGTAAGGGGACTTGGGGCATTTCACAATTCTGCCACTAAGACGATCGTTCGAAGAGCAAGAGCTGGGAAATAATTCAACCAAGGTCCTTGTAAAACGTCGGCATTACGAATTTAAGTGCAAATTGTTAACTTTGTATTTGAACTGCATGAGCATAAGTTTATCTTATAGCAATTTGTGGAATGTACCGTATGTCCTCAAGACCAATTCCTAAGCAATGGTTAATAAATACCTTAACAGAGGGATGGTAAAAGAAAACGCACAAACAACAACAGGACATATGTGTTTTTGTACTCAATTTAGAATTACTTGGAATATTTTGGATACATTTAATTACTTTGAAATGTTCACTTCACTTAAGTCAGCTGCAATAGTAATACGAAGGATTTAAATATGTTGAGCTCATAGTCAATAAGCAAAATTGAAGAAGCCAACGAGTTTCAACATATCGATTTGGTTTTAGTTGGTTTAGATGTGAATGCCTTAATATAGTCAACTATTCTTCAGTAAAGAATACAAATCAACACTTCTTGGATACTATAAACCCTTGGGTTTGATGTTCCCGGTTTTTTGGGTAACAGGAGGCTGCTGTTGTTCTGGGTGTGCCCTTTTCTGAAACGCCTTCTGCTGGTGTGGTGGTCTATTTTGTGGTGGAGGTCCGGGATAGCGATGTGGTGCCCGATAAGCACGGCAGTCTTTGATGTCGTGGCCGTACTGCCTGCAATCCCTGCAGATGGGCGTGTTTCGCGTCTCGCAGTCGTCATATAAGTGCCCCCTTTTCTTGGAGAAGCTGCAGGCCATTCGAGCTTCTACGGGTGCACCGACCGAACGCCCTGGACGTGGGTAGGCTGGCTATGGTGGAAATGGTCACCGTCAGCCTGAGCGGGAAATGAGCTCCAGGCCCTGTGGCAGGGCTGATTTTAGTCGTCGCGGTATGCGGGTGCTATGTGTGGCCTCGGGGACATACTAGGGTTGACCTCTCAAGATCTGGGTGGGGTCGAGGGAGCCACCAAACGTGTCCCCAGCAGCCTGACACGCCTCGTTCACTGGCACGTATTGCCTGTGAAGCGAGTCCTGCATAAACCGACCTTGGGCGGACGGAGGCTTTATGCTATCGAATGTCCCTCCACCAGGGTACGGCGAAGCACTTTTGTGGGTGTTCGCGGGAGATGGTGGGCTATAATATGTTTCCCGCGAACACCCCGGTGGATATGATGAGTGAGCAGGGTCGAAAGCCCTGACATCATTCTGGTGGTTATGGTCTGTTTGGGACTGATGGGTGAATGGTGTAGCATGCGGGTTCAATCCCGACGAAACGGATGTGGGTCGATACGGGTGGTCTACAAATGTTGACGAATGAACGGGGCCGAAGGCCGAAGAATTGGCGGACAGATCACCGGCCCCGGCTGAGGCCCTACACGAAAGGAGAGTCACTCTGTGGGGTAGGAAGTAATGTACCTGCATGGGTACTCCGTTCTACTTCCTCCTCCATCATGTATTGTTCGCCGCGCAAATCACCGAACCGAAAAAAAACGAAACAAAACAAAACCTACGCCACACGAAAACACTGGAGGGAAAGTTAATGTTCTTTTATTTTATTGGATGTATTGGTTCGTTTTCACAAAAACTATTGAACACTTTCGTATGAACTTAAGGATATTGTTTTATCAAAGAGACTATTGCATACCGATTTTTTTTTTTTTTGCCGAACTATATGTTTTCGATAATAAACAATTTGGGTTCAATAAATTTACGTTATTTCATAGATTCACGGATAAATTTACGTGGAAAAAAATAAACTAAAACTTCCTAGAGTTGAAAAATAAAACACACACGACTCACGGGGGTGCGAACTCCGACGCACCCCTCGATGGTAAAAGGGTGGCCCATCGTATTTACGTGTACCGAGCGCACAGGCAGCGTAGTGGAGACCCGACCGACTTGGTCTGGAGATGGAATGAGACTCAAACGATATCCTCTCTAATAAGGATATCGTTTTTTACCTACCACCAGGGAAACGTAAAGTCTCTCTTGGTGGTATAGGAAACCAGATCTTGTAATACAGTTCATGGTGGTATGTGTGGGATCGTTGAGATCAATGCTATTCACACGTGCAGTGGAACAGCGAAACAGGGAGGTGGCAAAGACAAAAGGAAAGGCGACCAAATGGTTCGCTCTTTAATGAGGGTCATGTTTATACGATACCTCGTCGCTATTTTCGACGTTAGGAGAAAAAGGTGCTAAAAGCAAATTGGATGTTTATGGCATCTCTGGCTGCAATAGAAACCGGGTTCATATTTGCATTAGGAAATGCTGGAGAATTTGGTTTCAGCGTCTATTGCGCTAATTATATGCAGCTGCTTGGGTTGTTTGTTGATAAGACAAACAAAAAAAGGTTGCCAGGCGATGTATATGAAAAGGTATATGGCGCGGCTGGGGAAAATAGACGGCGCGATATTTATGGTATTTGTCTGGTACCGAATTGGTTCAGAATACCAAATAAGCAAACAAAGAAATCTTATGAAAAATTGTATGCGAAGGGATGCATGAAGGTAAGTTTTCTTTATAGGGAATTTAGGGTTATAATAATTGGGTCTGTTTGATGCGTGAAGCATCTAAGATGCTAATGCGAATTGCATTAGCGAAAGCTGGTGCAGACCCGGGTTATGGTTATGGGGGTTTATTCAGGAAGGCGAGCCGTGGGATCTGGCGGAATCGCCACAACTCTGCTGTAGCATCTCCCTACTGAATCGCGCCAATTGGACAAGCTGACTACCACCTACTCGATGGGAGCCTATATACTACATGGAGAACTAACCCACAGTTTCAACCACAATTTCCGCCTTATTTCGACCGCTTTCTGTGCGTCATATCAACCATGTTTCCCAAAAGGACGCATAGCTAAACTCATTATCCTATGCAGATAATGCATAATTGAGTTTAGCTATCTTTTCGCCATACGGAAACCCCATTTCGCTAACCCATGACATTTCCACCGGAAATCGCATCATGTCGGTTAGCAACGGCAAGGTCTCATCAAACGACGCGGTTGCATAATCATGCAATCGCTGGGGAATTTATTAAAGTATCTAATTTAGTTCCCATGATCAGATTTCCCTAGCCAAGTCGGCGTCCTACTCACTTTCCCCAGACAGTACATTCGGTGGGGATCAATGATCTCTTTTCACAGGTGAATAGCCACAGAACATTTTTCTCTCCTTTCCGTTTCTATCTTCCCCGGGTTCAATGCACTCTGAGATTACCACAGTCATCGCACTAGGGCAGTAGGTCATCCTCAGAGGCTGCATTGATACCAGCACGCAAGCTAAGCCAACCCCGAAGTTATTGCGTTCTCTCTTTTGTTCTTTTCATCCTTCGCATGCACAGCGTCGGTCGAATGGTGTGCGAGTATTATTCACCTCACTGAGACCTGCAAATGAGAAGATTCATGAGAAGAGCGCAATGATGATTGGCTAATAGCCGTGCGTATTGCAAAATCAGAATTTCATCCCCAATAGGGATCAGTCGCTATTCAGCCATTACCGCGATTGGTCACGCCGCACCGAGTTAAAAATCATCCCTCGTCGCACACACCCACGCTACCAGAATCGAATATTGTCGTTGCGCGAGTCACATATCAACACCAAAGTGCTCACATGCAGTTGGGTAAAATTTTTAATTACCGTGGTCATAGTGTAGTGCTCCAAGAAGCCCTACCATTTCCTCCCACATTACATTTTTCTCCCACATTACATTTTCCTCCCACCTATAAGAAAATCCATTTGATATTTCCAACATAACATTGAATTCAATGTCAAACCAAATCGAACTAAACGTTCAAATTCTCATTTATTGAATTCACATTTATTTATTCAATTTCCTAAAATCAAACAGCATAACGCATTATTTTTCCAGGTATGCTAAAAGCAATTAGCACCTAAAAAACCTACAAGATCCAAAACCTAAAAGTGCATGTCTCCAAACAAAGGCATATCTATTCGATACGCCGACACACAATTCTTGCAATCATAAACATAATATTTTCACACACCAGATGTTTTATGACTAGCTAATAGACACGGATTCCCAGATCCTAAGCTAACAACCAATTTCCACGGATCTTGTGCTACCTATTTGAAATGTACGAAAATTCTTGTTTGCATTAGTCAGATGGCTAATACAAATAAAAACCCCAATAAAGGATCAAACGATAACTGGCGATGCATCTTGACCTTCGAAAGAGGATAAAGATATTTGAGGATTTGAATTTTCGAAGTTGGAAAACTGACTTGACTGGAGTCGTTTGTTAGAGTCTGCGAGTAGCGCGCGTAAGGAGAAGACCTCCTCAAAAAAAATTAAGAATAAAACTTAAAAATAAATTAGTTTTTAAAAAGTATCAGTGTGCCTTTTCATTTACGGCTCGACAAAAAGTTCTTTTGTCGCTACAGTGTTTTTCGAATCGCGATTTGATCGTTTCCTCCCCAGCTAACAGAAGTGATTTTCATCAATAGTGTTTACGTCGCTAGTGAATCGGTATTAAGGACAACAACGGTAGCCCACACTCCCCGGGAAACCGGAAGCACGGTGGTGCACCAAAAAATATTACAATAGTGTCGAGAAAGAAGTTTGTCAACTTGTGTAATATTTATAAAAAAAACGTACTGTGATGGTTCCGCCAAATCCCACGGTACACTTACCTAAAAAAACTCACCATAACACCCATTCAATCTCTTAACTTCGCTAATGCGATTGCATTAGCACCTGTAAATGCTGCACGCATCAAGCTTACCGAATTTATTTATTTCAAAGCTTCTGTAAAAGAAAACTTACCATCATGCATCTCTTCGCATACAATTCTCTGTAAGAATTCTTCATTACCTTTTCAGGAATTCCACAACTCCCATTGTTGCCTGCCCATGCATTTGCATTGGCACCTGAAAACATTTCCTTCTCTAAGGACATTTGATGCATACAACAAAAACAATTCTTTAACGTGCATATGCACCATAGATTCCCGACTATTAGGCACCCTTGTTCCACCAATGCAATTCCGCCGTACATGTGCATACCATATGTCCCTGGCATTTCCACGGCCGCGGCAGCTCTTTGACCATCAGACAAAAGCAAATACTCTCATCTTACCCTAGAGTCATAAAACGAATGCTGTCGCCGAAAGGCAAATTATACAGTCGTTAGGTAATGTTTAGCTTAGAGCGTCTGCGTAGGACCAGTAAGTTATAATATAAGATAATTAAGCTAGAATTTAAGCATTTTTTGTCTAGCATGTAATTTAGAAACTAAGAAGATAAAAAGAAAATAAAAAAAATGTTTTAAAAAAAAAAAATTATAAAACGAATTCCTTCGCATGTAATCATGTATACAATTCGATCCCTTTAGCATCACCAGCAATACACATTTCCCACTGTGTAAATAGAAAAACCATTAGCACTTCTTCCTAATGGCGATACATTTACTTACGCATCCGCACCACTCATCCATGTCTGTATGATGCCCTTATTTGCTTTTACCACATTTCTCCGATGAACTGCCGTCTATGATAGCTGCAATGCACAGCATAAACACGGATCATAAATCTCCTTTGTCTTTGCCGCTAGCATGTTTCGTTGTTCCACTGCTTTCGACCACGAGTAAATAATATCGATCGACACATTGACAGATACGATTCTGCTTAGCATGAGAACTTTTATTCCAAACAGAGAAAAGAGTATCAAACCCAAGAGAAATATGTGGTTCGATTCCGGGTGCAGAGAAGTCAAGTAGCTAAAGAGTTGAGCTTCCGGTTGTATAAATCAAACGGTACTGAGGAAAACCGGAAAAGATTTAAGGGAGCTAGAAACGACTGCAATACGTATATTCAACGCGCAAAGCTCTTGCATGACCAGAGAGTGAAACACAGAATACTACACTCTCCCACAGGTAGTAGAAGCTTCTGGCCTTTCGTGAAAAATATTCAAAATTCAAATCTCTTCATCCATTCCATCGCTTATAGTCGATGACAAACCATTCACCACTGCAATAGAGAAGGCGAATCTACTTGAGGCACATTTTGCAGCCAACTCCACGCTGCCTGATACATCAGATCCACCTCAACTTGAGCATAAGCAGCACACCAAGTGCCAGATTCACTTCCGAACGTGTACTGTTGCCCGCGCACTCACAGAGCTAAACGCAAACAACTCCCCTGGTCCGGATGGCATTCCCCCAATGCTCTTGAAGAGATGTTCCTCTTCACTCTCAAAACCACTGCGAAAACTCTTCCTAAATAGATGGAAGTCAGCCAACATTCAGCCAATTTCCAAAAAGGGTGACAAATCAACCCTTTCTACTCTACTGACCGCTTCCTAAATAGATGGAAGTCAGCCAACATTCAGCCAATTTCCAAAAAGGGTGACAAATCAACCCTTTCTTCTTATCGACCCATAGCACTAACTTCAATTCTCTCCAAGGTAATGGAATCTCTTATCAATCGTCAATCAAATGACCTCCTCAATGATCGCCAATATGACTTTCGTAGCAACAGGTCCACAGGAGAGCTGATGGCGTACCTTACCGAAAAGTGGAGCCATTCCATCCACTACGTCGGTGAAAGCAAGGTAGTCGCATTGAATATTTCAAAAGCCTTCGACAGAGTTTGGCATCCAGCCCTTTTGTCAAAATTGCATTCATATGAAGTGGGCAATTCCCTGCTCCAATGGATAAGAGACTATCTTTCTGGCCGTTCAATCCAAGGGGTTCTTGATGGTGTCAAATATGTCTCCCATCAAATTAAAGCAGGTGTTCCCCAGGGGTTCTGTACCCCCACGCAATCTCTTCCTCATCTTTATAAATGATCTCTTTTCAATTACCCACAACCCAATCCACTCATTTTCTAATGGTAGCACGTTGAGTTTCTCATACTGATAAGAATATTCCCGACCAAACTCTTCGAACGTCAATACAAATCAGCAGGTTATGCTTAATACACTGAATTCTGACCACAACAAGATATATCAGTGGGGATTATCTAACCGAGTAGAGTTTAACGCCTTAAAAACACAGTGCTGTCTCCTGTCGTCAAAGGCGAACCCCAAAGTAAACAGACTGTCCATGAACGGCACTTGCATCGACGAAGCCAAGGAATTATCAAACCTCGGCATTCGAATTCATTCGACTCTTAATTGAAGCGACCACATTTTTGAAGCTGCGAAAAGTGCGGCCAAATGTATGGGGTTCCTTAAGAGATGCAAAAAATACTTCACTCCATCCAACCTGACCACTATTTACAAGGCGTTTATTCGTCCAAAAATGGAGTTCAACTCCCATATTCGGTCAGGCGCATCCAAAACTGCACTACACGTGCTCGACAGGATGCAAAAACGAGCAGTGAAACATATTGGAGACCCAGCTGGGAGTCGAGCAATTCCGTCGTTAGAACGTAGGCGCAAGGTATCGTGCCTATCTCTTTTCTATAGGTATTATCACGGTCGTTGCTCAACTGAACTTGCTCAATGTGTTCCACCTCCTCAGACATTTTCTCGCGATACCCGTCAATCAGAGAATGCGCATCAATTCACGTTGAAAGTGAACTTCAGGCGCACAAATAAATATAGAGAGTCATTCTTTAGCCAAACCACACGGATGTGGAATACTCTGTCTGATCATGTGTTACCTCGATGTTGTAATGTCCGGGCAATTAAGCCCAATGTAAATCGATACCTCCTTTCCTTATCGACTTCCTCTCCTTCGGTTCGCACTGTGCTCTGACATTTAAGGGTACTCCAAATCCCCCTTTCTGGGCACGTTTGTGTAAAAAAAAAAAAAAAAAAAAAAAACATCATTGAGAGGAGGCCCTTATGAGTGAGTATTTGGGAGTGGCAATTTTTCTGGGTAACCCACTTCCCTGTCTTTATTTTATGCAGAGGCATTACAATGGTAGAAAAGTGATCC
Source organism: Microdon myrmicae (assembly GCA_963931805.1). Lineage (NCBI taxonomy): Eukaryota > Metazoa > Arthropoda > Insecta > Diptera > Syrphidae > Microdon > Microdon myrmicae. The sequence goes on along the minus strand of OZ007497.1, from coordinate 5,351,080 downwards.
ATACTCTAACATCGGTGGTATGGTATGGCTCCTCATTTCTCATTTCTCACTCACCATCAAATATTTCATTAATTGCATTTTTTTTTTTAATTTTACTTCTGCCAGAAAAAGCGAACCTATAGCGCTGAGTTAGTGCCCTGAGATGATATTTTTTCTCGACCGGGTCCATCATCCAAGCTCCGAAAGATACTCAAGGATTTCTCCCAACCATTTCACGAATCCTATAGCTTAATGGGGTGGTATTTTACCGGACGACTGGGCTTTGGGACCTACCATTCGATAATTGTGCCGAACTGCACAACAGCAAGGGTCGTCAGTATTCAACCTAGATTTCCACAATCAAATGCTAGACACAACCTTCTTATCAACTCAGCCATTGAGGCGGCGAAAAACACGAAAGTCTAGATATGGCCTCTACCCAACGACTTTGATTACGAGACCGTGTGGGGAAGAAGTATGGTGTGCAGGCATACTGCACCGGGTTCCCTTCTTCCTCCATCATAAGTTTTCCAAACTCCAAAAGAATTCTCCTCGCCAGGATTGTTCTCGAACAGAAAAGAATGAACGATAACACCCAGGACTGCAGCATGAAAAATTAAATAAAACGAACGGATTGATGGGTGATCACCACCTTTTTATTGCTTTAATTGTTGGTTTTTTTTGTTGTCACATTTTACACTATTGCATTTAGATCGGAGTCACAAGAGAAATTACTTTTAATATAATTATAATTGCTATTTACTTAATCTGACTCAATTAGGCTTTCACTCGCAGTTGAATCTCGCATCCCGCGGTGCTACGGGAGCGTGGTTGGAGACCCGACCGGCTCGGTCGGGTGATGGAAGAGGACTCCCCGAAGATTGAATTTTAACTTGTCTTCAATCCTCGGTTAAGGTTGAGATATGGAGGAGAAAGAGAAAATTTTCTCTTTAGGATATGGCCACCAAGGAAATGCGATCTTTCCTTACTGGTGTGACCAATAGACGGCGATCTGTTTATGCTGTGGTGTGTATGTGTGATCGTACACATCACCGCGTTTATCGATGCTTTCAGCAAAGGATAAACGAAACCTGAAACGAGGGAAAAAGAACAAAGGGGTCGTAAAGATCGTTCTTTACGCTGGTGCTGAAAACATATAAGGGCATCATTATAGTCGTGGATGAGTGGTGCAGATGCGTTAATAGATGCATCGCCATTAGGAAAGGGTGCTAATGGGTTTTTAATGAATATGGCCTCTCTGACTGCAGTAGGAACCGAGTTTTTGTTTGTACTAGAGCTAGAGGATTCGATTTCGACGATAATGCTTGGGATGTGGTAATTGTTTGTCGATTGGACAAACGAACCGCGGGTCGGTTTATTGCAGCTGTATAAACAAGCTGTCCGACATAGCATTTTAACGATAACAAGGGTGCCGAATGGTTTGGGATTTATAATGCCGTATGATGTGAAGAATCCTTTACAGGAAATTTGAATAACGCATTAAATGCGTGAATGCTGTGAGAATTTTTCTTAGGGATTTTCAGATAATGCGTTGAATGCATTAATGTCCTTTGGAAAGGAAAGGTTTTCAGGTGCCAATGCGATTGCATTGGCGGGAAACAATGTAAGTTAAGTTGTAGTAATGGGGGATTCTTCGAGCAAGCTTAAATAACCCCCACAACGGTGTCAAATTACGATAGTAGATCAAACCGACCTTGAAAACGCAATGTAACGACTCTTTTGAGCTCTGGGTATAGGCCACGATTATTTTGCCGCTCGAAACAGTTTTAATTAACTCCAAACGATGTGATCAGTTGTTTGTGTTTTTTTCTTGTTTTTTTCTCCAGATGAATACTAACTCCCTCTTCCTGTGTTTGTTTCTTATTAACGCTTTGTCGCCCACATACAACGTGGATTGTGGTTCTGTTTTCACTATTGTTTACTGGTCAATACATTCCGTCTATTCGTAATTCTATTTGAATAGTTTTCGATAGCTCTTGTGGTTGCATACCCGTTCCGGTACCATTTATAGTTCGAGGGCTCTTCCGGAATGAAACCGATGGACAATTCATAAGTTTTAGAGCCAAGAAATATTTTACTCCGGCCCAACTTCTTCTCCTATATAAATCCCAAATTAGACCCGCGCTCGAATATTGCTCTCATGTTTGGAGCTCGGCTCCTAAACATATCCTCGAACTACTTGAGAGCAAACAGAGACGAGCGATCCGCCTGATCGGGGACTCGGCGCTGACGTCGGGACTACAGTCGCTATCACATCGAAGACACGTAGCCGACCCCTATCTGTTTTACAGATATTATCACGGGTACTGTTCTTCGGCGATTCGTGGGATTGTTCCACGCAATTCGGCTTATATGCGCTCCACAAGACAATCCGTCGGATCGTACCCGTTTGTGGTTCATCTCCCGACAGCGCGAACATCCCTGCATCAGAACTCGTTCCCTTACAGAGCGGTGAAGTTGTGGAAATGCCTTCCCACGCGAGTTTCCGCGGAGCGTTACAACCTGCAACTGTTCAAAAAGAACTGCAACAGTTATTTGGTAGCATCTCGGGACGCCGTATCGGCGCTATAGGTTCGCCTCTCCCGAGAGAACTCTAATAAAAATAGAAAATAAAAAAATTAAAAATTAATAAATAAATAAATAAATAAATAAATAAATACAAAAAAAATTTGTCATCGTATGCGCTGCTATTGTATACCATTGCGACCGCATTGTTAACGCGTGGAAAACGTCAAATACGTGAAGAACTACGGTGAGAAGCAATCCATGATCTACGAGTTTACTCCATAACATTAGCAAAGTGTCTGGTCTGATCTAAGCAATACGCAATAGATTTGTACAAGAATTAAGACGATCACCAGATTTTGACAAGAAAATCTGAACCTTTCAGAAAACGGAAACGCTACTTCGCCCACCGACAAAAAAAAATGGTGCAACAATTAAGGCGATCACCAGATTTTGACAAGAAAATCTGAACCTTTCAGAAAACGGAAACTATTGTGTCCAGGAGACACTTTTCTCGTTGTTTAAAGAGTTATAAAAAACGACTTAAAATAAGTTTCCATTACCGGCCATGATAATACTCGATAATTTTCTGCTCTTTAACAAACAAACAACAAATGATTTTTCAGGTCTCAAACCGTCTACGACGAGATGATTATTTCACAACAATCTTCCTCATTACAAAGTAAAATTTATATCATACATCGCATTCATCAATCTCTGCTAGAGTAACGTAAAACTTCAATATTTCTAAATATTACGTTTTAAATTTAATTTATGTGAAAAAACAAAATTTTGTGGTGAAGCAAACTTGAACGTAGTGGAAAAGAAACAAAGAACGTAAAAAATAACAATAAACTAATCCCGCTATAATGAGAGCGTTTTATATAAAATGTTTTAATATATAGAATGATTAGTGTAGCAACTTCGAATACATCATTTATAGCAGATCGAGTTTGGTGGGCGCCTTCTTATGAAAACAACAACTTTAAATCAGTTGTTGCTCTCGATTGAGCAATCTCGGAGTAAAATTTCTCTGTTTCTATTTTGCATTGATTTTAATTTTCATTTTGCTTTTGAACATATCAGTGAAATAAGAAATCGATGTGAAACTTGATGAACGGTAATTGATAAAAGACTTGATTAAAATAACTGAAAACTTTCAACGGTGGTTGTAGCTTGTGGGTCTCTTATCTAGTCGGACCTTTCAAAAAACGTCGGTGTATTCGAATCTTGAATATGTAATAATTTAATCGTGCAAGACTGGATCAAAAGAAGAGAACTCTTTATTGTTATTATTATAATTTTTTGCGTGGGTTACAAGGAATTGTGGTGTTCAAGTTAACTAGTATGAAAATACAGCAAATGGATCATGGAGAAAATGCAGTTACCTCATCAACGAACCCTAGACAATATCAGCGTCCGACGGCAAGTTCGGGGCAACCTCGACCGCCATATGGTGAATCTGAACAATCACAGCAGCAACCAACCGCACTGAGACAGCAAGTTCTACCTTCACAACCAAACTGCCAGCTTCGTATTCAACACCGTTCAACCCAACAATATGATTTATTTTTGCCCGAAAATTTTAGTGGAAACCCTCAAATACATTCCTATCCACATTCATACTTTCAATACAATCCATCTTTATTATCTCTACCTGGCATGGAATCATTCGATTTCATGCAACAATATCCTTACCCACCAAATCAACCAACAATTGGTAGGGCAATTGCTGAAGGAAATAATGTTAGTTTATACTCGTCACCGTACACCAACGTCCACCAGCAGATGCCATCGCTAAATCAATCGTCAAATGGTAGTGCAAGTGCTAATGGAAGTAGTATGTGTTTATACTCATCACCAAATGGGATGCCGTTCCCGCCATCGCAATATCAACCAACATTTGGTAGTGCAAGTGGTGCAGGAAATAATGTCGGTTTATACTCGTCACCAAATACCTCCGTTTGCCAGCAGATCCCATCGCTAAATCGATCGACAATTGGTGGTGCAGGTGCTAATGGAAGTAGTATGTGTTTATACTCATCACAAAACATGATGCCGTTTCCGCCATCGCAAAATCAACCAACAATTGGTTGTGCAAGTGGTGAAGGAAATAATATCAGTTTATACTCGTCACCAAATACCTCCGTTTGCCAGCAGATCCCATCGCTAAATCGATCGACAATTGGTGGCGCAGGTGCTAATGGAAGTAGTATGTGTTTATACTCATCACAAAACATGATGCCGTTTCCGCCATCTCAAAATCAACCAACAATTGGTAATGCAAGTGGTGCAGGAAATAATGTCAGTTTATACTCGTCACCGAATACCACCCTTCGCCAGCAGATCCCATCGCTAAATCAATCGTCAGTTGGTAATGCAAGTGCTCAAGCAAGTATTGTGGGTTTATACCCATCACCAAACAGGATGCCGATGCCGCCATTGCAAAATCAACCAACAATTGGTTGTGCAAATGGTGCAGGAAATAATGTTAGTTTCTACTCTTCACCAGATACCACCCTACGCCAGCAGATCCCATCGCTAAATCGATCGACAATTGGTGGTGCAAGTGCTGAAGGAAGTGCTTTTAGATTGTACTCGTCATCAAACACGATACCGATGCCGCCATCGGGAAATCAACAGATAATAGAAACGACAAGTGCTAAAGAAAGTAGTGTTGATTTATACACGTCACCAAATACCCCAACTTGCCAGACGATGTCGCAATCTAAACATCTCAATAACAGCTCCCCAGATAACCTGTTGCCGTCACAAAATAACTATTTGACGGAACACTGTGATAACAAGCCTTCATCTTCAAACCGTACCACTAGCAATAAACGACCAAAAGGCACTGCCCCGAAGCCAAAAAGCTTCCACTGCACTGTTTGTGACCAGTGGTTCGCTAGTAAGGATGAAAAAAAGAACCACCAACATGAAGATACTGATAAATTAAGTGATCAACCCACTCGGACAAAACTGTTGACAATCGCTCAAAGTTATCGAAATCGCGATTCTAAATCGAAACAAAACCGTAGAAAACAAGAGCTGCGTAAAACACCAGAACGATCATGAAACTTATGTGAAGATTTGGACTTTTAGGAGTACAATGGTGATACACGATATGTGAACATACGTTCACTTATGGAAGTTGAATCGATATGAATTTTGAATCGAATGTTTGATATGGAATATATTATGGATAGTAGGATATTTTAGATGGGCTGAGGAAGAGCAGAGTTTAGAAAATGCAGCATCTTGCCCACCTTCATTAGTAAATGACGAACACATCCATAAAATTTATGTCATAACATAAACAAATGTTTTTTTTATAATTTGTGTTATTTCAATGTATTTATTTTTGTGTATAGTTTATTTTAAACTTAGCGTATTGAATGGCGATTTCGAATATTCATTTATTAATTTAATTTTTTTAATTTATTTAATTATGTAATTATTTATCACCATTATTATTAAGGTTTCTTTTAATAATCTCTTTGTCAATAACATTCCATCTTGTGTGGTCCTATTTTCCGCGTCCAGTTTTTCTTTTAACTTGTGAAAAATCTTCAATACTTATTGTGATTTCAATTATTTATTACATTTCAAAAATGGAGATAAAATTGGAGAAAAAGAAAAAAGAAAATAAAAATTGATTGGAAAGTGAAAAAGAATTGTATTCTTTGAATTGCTTTTATGTCCCGCTTTGGGTCCATTCCATCCATAAAATTGTCTTTTCCTCCGATAAAATCTTTTCAACTTCGTAAGAGACGGTACCTTGTTAGATCTTAAATAATTTCGTAGCAGAACCATACTTATGCACACTATATTGTATTGGACAACACCCGTATGTCCGAGAAACCCGAACTACTGTGGGATGTGGGCCTTATTGATAGGCATTTCCCACATTACGAGGGTTGCCTTTTATATTTCGGGATTAGAGAACAAAAACAAATATTGATCATCGAAAATCACTTTATTGTTTTTCAAAATATTCCCCATGAAGATCTATACACTTTTGCATGCGTTTGAACCAATTGTCGAAGCACTTTTGCCACTCTGATTGAGGTATCTCCAACACATGCATTCTGAATGCAGCAACCGCTTCTTCAGGTGTCGAAAAACGTTGACCTCTCAGTTTGTTTTTTACGTACGGGAATAAAAAGAAGTCATTCGGTGCCAAGTCAGGACTATACGGCGGATGACCCATCAAATCGATGTTTTGGGTGCTCAAAAATGCAGTTGTCGCAGCCGATGTGTGAGAGCTCGCATTGTCGTGGTGAAGAGTGATCCGTCTTCGGCGGTTGGTTTTTCTGATTTCTTGGAAGACAACTGGCAAACAAATGGTTGTGTACCACTCAGAATTGACTGTTCTGCGTTGTTCTAGTGGTACGGTTGCAACATGTCCAGTTTTTCCGAAAAAACAGGCGACCATTTGCTTGGAAGTGCTTCGTGCGCGAACAACTTTTGTTGGATTTGGCTGATCTTGAAACACCCAGACAGCCGACTGCTATTTACTTTGGGGCTCATACGCGTAAATCCACGATTCATCACCTGTCACGATGTCATAGACGTGTTTCGAAGCACCGCGACCGTATTTTTTGAGCATTTCTTTCGACCAATTGACACGAGCCTTTTTTTGGGCGATTGACAAATTTTGTGGGATCAAACGCCAACAAATTTTTTTGACAGTCAAATGTTTATGCAATATTGAATGTATGATGGTCCCACTAACGCCTAAGGTTGTCTCAATCTCACGATAGGTCACATGACGATCTTCCAATATCAGTTCGCGCACAGCATCAATGGTTTTCGGAACAACAACTGATTTTGGACGACCTTCACGAAATTCATCTTGGAGTGAACTACGACCACGATTGAATTCACCATACCATCGATAAACACTGGTCCTTGATGGAGCTTCATCGCCAAAAATTGAATTAAGTTCATCCATGCACTGTTGCTGAGTTAATCCACGCCGAAAGTTGTAAAAAATAATCGCACGAAAATGTTGACGATTTAATTCCATTTTTGGGCCGAGATGAATCTTTTAAGTTACTGTAAACAACACAAATAGCGCTCGTATGTCAAAACGTTCTGAGCGCGTATAACCTCAAAAATGTCCAACTTTACGACAGAGCTGTCAATTGCCGGATTGCAACACTAGGGTTGCCAAATCCCGAAACATAAGCGGCAACCCTCGTATTCTAGGCACTTCCTAAATAGGGGAGCGCAAACGGTTAGCGATACTTTAGTCGAAAAGTTATAATAAACCTCAAGCATTAGAGCTATTTCTTAAAGGTTTGAAATTATTTCAAGCGTAAAATTCGACGATGAAATAAAGAATGTGATTCTGTGGGGAGGTTAGTCTCAATGCATCAACGGGCCGGATCACGATCGTACCTATACGAGGATCTTCAACTAGCTACTTAAACTGAGGGTTGCATGTTAAAGCTCTGATAATCTCTTCTTCGATTCTTTCTGGTGCTGTATTATTGACTATACTTGCGCATTCATGTAAGTCGGTTGGTATCGGCACAAAATTACTTCGAAAGTATTTACTCTGCTCAATTTCCGAGGGAGAAAGGGACAAATTTTATGAAATCTGTATCTTAGTTCATTGGTCAGAGCCTTTTGTTACGATATTAAACTCTTTTGGGCTCTTGTCGGTGAGTTTCAACTGAAATGTATTATTCTTGTTTTGTGCTTGGCGCTGTTGTCCTATATCTTATGTGTGTCATATACTTTTCAATTTTTCTCCCACTTTTCGACAGTCTATACCTTCAAGAATAACATATAAAAGTTTAGAGGGTGGATCACGAATAATAATCAATCTTCTAAAGAGCGGTGGACCAATTAAATATATTCACACCAAAAAAATTACGGCGCATACTATGAATCATTTATACACAATATCCTCAAAATTTCAGAACAGTCGAGGTAATAGTTGTGTTTTAATAACTTTCCGAAAATCACCTTTTCTTGGCAAAAGGGTCTATTTCCATGTGATTAAATGTAATGCATTGTTTTGGACCTTTCATATTGCAATGTTGGTAGAGGAAATCGTTTCCTAGTAGACTGCTTACTGGCACAGCGTTCTCAATTTTACAAACGATTCCTTGTCCTTCACCCACAACTGACTTTACTAATTTATACATTACAGCACCTTAAATGTCTCGTATTCATTCGATCATCCTCGACCAACCTCTTTTTAATTCATTTTCAATTGTTCCCTGCGAGTAGGGGCTTTCAATATACTGCGGCATATCCTAAAAGGTTATTAAATGGAACATACCACCTCTCCAATTTATAGGCCGCAAGAAATGATCGAGAGAAATCCGTCCCAAGATGAGATACCACTCAATCACACTGTACGCTCCGCTATATGGTCGAGAGAAGTCTTCGAATAAGCTCCGGATTAGGCTAATGGCCTGGACCGAAGTCGAGATAAAACGTGATGATACCTCTAAGGATGAGGAATACCAGAGGTGAACTAGTTCCCCATACTCCTTTCCATTTTGCTCACACCGTCAACTGGATACAAATCACCCACCCAACTCCTGACGTTGTCGATCTTGGCGGCTTTAACGTACACAGCACTGTGGCGGTTCCGCCAAACCCCGCTGTTACTTACCTGAATAACCCCCATAACTTCGACCCAACTTATAAGTTTCGCTAATGCAATCGCATTAGCACCTTAAATGCTGCACGCATCAAATATATCAAATTTATATAACCTAAAAGTCCCTGTAAAAGAATTCTTATCTTTCATGCATTTCTTCGCATACAAATTCCCTACAAGAATTCTTTCCAATGTACGGGAGCATAAAACAAAACCTATTCGGTACCTTCCGTTGCCAGGCAAATTCCAACCTTCCCACACCTGCACCGCAATCTCCCCGCAGCAAAAACATTTCCTTCCCAAAAATAATTAATGCTTTCAATGCATTACCTGGAAATCATCATCATCATCATCATCGGCACTACAACCAGGAACCGGTCTTGGCCTTATTTAACAAGTCCTGGGGCTTGTTAAATTTTCCATAATGATTTATTTTTTCTGGGCAAGGTCATTAGTCTCGCGCCAGGGGCTCCCCGACGGGGAATCGAACCCCGGTCTCCCGGGTGACAGGCGAGTATACTAACTACTATACTATTGAGGAGCCCATTACCTGGAAATGCCTGCAAAGAATTTTTCCTACATGTATCAATGCATCTCTGCATTAGCGACCCAGAACCGAATTTCCAATTAGTGTAGACATTCACACTAGAGTTCGATCCTGGCGTCGCCATAGATGCCATGCACAATTGACACAGATGGTATATACAAACCGTCATTGTATAACCATCTAATCTGCTTTCCAATGACTTGCAACTATCGATACAGCTGCAAGCACTTTACCCAGAAATGCTCCTTTGTTTGAATCTCCAAACAATCATCGACTTCGCGCATGGCCGCCGGATTGAATTCAAAGCATAAACATTGCAAATATAGGATCCGTTTCCCACAAACAATTTCCCTGTATATACAAATGCAAGCAAGGGATTCGTTTCGTTCACCAACCCATTACCACCTTTTCCCGATGGCTATTCACCTATTTACACAAGGGCGTCACTCATCCAAGACTTTTATGATACCCTCGTCCCATATTTACTTTTAGCACATCTCTTCGATGCATCGTCGTCTATTTTAGCCGCGATGAACATCATAAACCATGATCGCCCCGATTCCTTTTGCCCTTGCCCCCTGTCTGCTTTGTTTTTCGATTGCCTTCCCGCATGAATAAACAACACGGATCTGAACGATCACACACATACCACCATGAGTTCCATTACGAGATCTGGTTTTCTATGCCACCAAGAGAGACTTTACGTTTCTCTGGTGGTAAGTAAAAACATATCCTTAGGGGAGAGGATATCTACCACCACACCACCAAACTCACTGACGAGGCTGGGAGGCTAGCCGACTCCACTGGTGGGACAACATACGCGAGTGCCGGATAACCGAAGTGATTCTGCAAACACTGTTGATCTCTTTCTGTCATCAGAGCCAAGCCTTTATACCGTGGAAATGACTGCGCCATTGGAAAACTCAGAACGTTGTTTGCGCAATCACTTTCATCTTAAACGAATACCCAACCTAATCAGCCAAGCCAAGTATGGAGGTACGGGGTTGAGTGCTCCAAGAAGCCCTACCATTTCCGTCCCACATACACATGTACCCACCCACAAAAATTCCATCCATATCCCCAAATCAGCATTGAATTCAATGTCAAGCAAATCGAACCAAACGTTCAATTCTCGAACATTGAATGCAATTCCTTAAATTCCAAAAAGTACAATGCATATCTTTGCCTGTATGGTATGTGCAATTAACACTTTTAAATACTAGAATCCAAAACCCAAAATGAACGCCTGTCTAAGCAGAAACATGTCTATTTGATCCGCCGACACACAATTCAGGCAATATAAACATCATAATGCATATCTCCACATCCCAGATGTTTTATAACTTGCAAATAGACACAGGTTCCCAGTTTCTTATTTCACACCCAATTCCCACGGACTTTGTGTTACCCATCTGAAGTGCATGCAAACTCTTTTTTGCATTAGGCAGATGGATAACACAAACAAACCCCAAAAGGATAAGTGGCGATGTGTCCGGGCTTCGAAAAGATAAAGATAACAAAAGATGCAGATAGAGTCTGAATCGAGAGTCGGAATCGACAAGTAGAAAATAGTCAGAAAACAGCTCCTCAAAAGTTATTAAACTCCGAATATAAAAGTTATGTTTTAATTTGCAATTACTGTTCAGAAAGAAGTTCGTTGGTCGCAGCATTTGTTCGAATCGCGATTTGGTTGTTTCTCTTCCGCTTAACGGAGTTGATTTATGTCAACAGTGTTTATTTCTCGTGCGTGTATGGACACTTGCGTCCTTATAAATCTGTATAATCGTGCGCCAACACCTTCGATAGCGCGCGGAAAGACAAAACCCACGAGTTCAGCACATCCATAAAGGACAACAACGGTAGCCCACTCTTCCCAGGGCACCGGAAGCACGGTGGTGCACCAAAGAAATATTATAGCGTTGTTAACCGAGATGATTTGAGAGATTTCTTTGCATTTTTGCGGTGATCAGAGGTGTACGTTGAAAACTAACATCTTAACGCATGTACGAAGGCGGTCACGGAAATTATTCTTCTCGGTATGGAACTTCACTTCCACATTCATCAAATAAAATTCATTCGATAAGCTTTAGTTTGATAAAAAATGCGAACAATAGCGCTCTAATCCCATGAGGGTCAACAGAAGAAATTTTATCGAAATCCGAAATGTGTGCAAGCAGGCGATTGATACCGCGAAAAATGTTCACAACGACAAAGTGCTGGAATTTCCCCTCTGGCCAATGGCAAGGCTATGAACATTAACTTTGGTGCCTCCTCTTTTTGTCCGTAAGTAACAAACCGCGAAGCACTAGCCACAAATTCAAAAAATAAAGGCAATATCCTCGCGAATTTATTTTCCTAAAATGCTGGCCTTTTAGAACCACCCGTGATCGCATCGGTCGACTCTCTAAATCGGAATCTGGATATATCCTATGTTGAAAAACTGCACGAACACCACAGGCCACGAGAAACACGCATACCCCGCACTCATATCCACACAGCAATACCAACAACCTCATCAAAACCCATCAAACAGTTACTATTAGCGCCCATTATCAAGCCCAAACAGCTGCAACTGTCCATATACTAAGTTTTATGGTCGTGTCCATCCTCTTCATCATTCTCATATCGACGAGAGTCCACAACTAGGTCGACTTCCGTATGGGTGGCAAACAACAAATGTATCTCATAAACTATCAAAAGACACTCTCCTGGCATAGATGCTTTACTCCAACATAAAGTATAAAATAACTAGAAAACATGTACGTACCATCATCATGCGTGCATAGAAGTCGCACTTGATTCCCGGATCCCCCACAAGTCTTACCCACTTATTATTTTACTATTTTTACTATGTTTTGGTCTGTAGGAACCCGGAAATTCATGACCTCGCTGATTCGACTCCGCCAGCATTCCCGGTCCTGTGCGCTCTCCTTCCACGCTTGAATATCCGATCCGATCTCCCCAAGGTCAAACCTTACATTGTCCTTTCTTCTCCGTCGCGGCCGTCCTGTCGGTCTCTTTCCCGTTGGTCTACCGTCACAAATTCTACGCGCGGTCCTATCGTTGCCCATTCACTGATATCCGGCCCATCTTAACCTTTGCGACCTGATTACTCTCACTATTGTAGGTTTGCGGTATATTATTTATTATTATTATTTACTGCCTGTAGGAACCCGGAAGTTCATGACCTCACCGACTCGGCTCCGCCATTGTTCCCTGTCCTGTGCGCTCTCCTTCCACGTTCGATCATCCGATCCGATCTCCTCGAGGTCCAATTTAACATTGTCCTCCCATCTCCGTCGCGGCCGTCCTGTCGGTCTCTTCCCGTTAGTTTACCGTCAAGAATTCTATGCACGGTCCTATCATCGCCCATTCGCGCTACGTGTCCGGCCCATCTTAATCTTCGAGACTTGATCACTCCCACTATTGTAGGTTTGCGGTATAGCTCTTCCAATTCCTGGTTGTGGAGTTTCCTCCACTGTCCTGACTCCTCGTCATATTTACCGCCAAACATACCCCTTAAAACTTTATTCTCGAATACGCGGAATTTGTTCTCTTCCCGTTTTGTGAGACCCCATGTTTCGCATCCGTACAGAACAATCGGCATGATTATGGTTCTATAGACACGGAGCTTTATATTACGTGATAGCAGTGTGGATTTTAATAGTTTACTGGCTACATGCCAACTAGCGTTGCCGGAATGTAGTCTTTTGTTAATTTCCATTGACGTTTCATTTCTGGTCGTCAGTATCGCTCGCAGATATTTAAATTCTTTGACATTTTCAAATATCTTGCCCCTGACGTTTATATGTGTTCTCTGAGGTCCACCTGCTCTCGTCGTAATCATGTATTTCGTTTTGTCTTCGTTTATTTCTAGGCCCAACTCTTCTGCTGCATGCATGATGATTTCACAGTTTTTACTTATAGTTTCGAGATTATCGCCCAGAAAGGCGATGTCATCTGCATACGCGAGCACTTGTGTGACCCCGTTCAGGGATGTTCCGGCCGTGTTGTCGTCTTGTACCTTTCTGATAACATACTCGAGGACAAGGTTAAAAAGGCATGGTGAGAGGCCATCCCCTTGTTTTAGTCCGTCCCGGATTTCAAATGTTTCTGAGAGGTGGTTTTCTATTCTAACTCGCCCTTTGCTTTCGTTCATGCAAATTTGAATGAGGGCGGCATATTTTTTCGGTATCCCCAGCTCAACCACAATATGGTAGAGTCTTTGCCTTGCGACTGAGTAGTAGGCTTTTTTGATGTCCACGAACAGTTGGTGAACCGTCTCTCCGTATTCCCACTTCTTTTTGAGCAGTTTCCTTATTGTGAACATCTGGTCGCTTGTTGACCGGTTCCGACGGAATCCGCATTGGTCTCCCAATATTTCTTCTGCGTACGGTGTGATTCTCGCCAGTATGACATTTGTTAATATTTTGTATGTGGCTGCGAGGAATGATATTCCTCTGTAATTTTCGCAGTCAGATCTGTCGCCTTTTTTGAAAATGGGGATGACTATTGCGGTTTTCCATTCTTCCGGAATGACTTCCTTGTCCCATATTGTTTTAACCAGTTGGTGGATCTTTTCAGCGGTTGCCCCTCCTCCATGCTTCACAAGCTCTGCAGGTATGCAATCGACTCCGGGATCCTTGTTGTTTTTCAGTCGATTTATCGCGTCTACAACTTCGTCGAAAGAGGGCTCTGGGATCTGCAACACGGCTGTATGTATGTCTGGTGCGTTTATTTGTGTTTGATGGGTGCGCACATTGAGCAGGTTTTCAAAGTACTGCTTCCATCTTGTCACGATATTTTTTGTTTCTGTTACCAGACAGCTGTTTGTGTCTGGGATTATTTTGGCTTTCCCTCGGTACCCATTTTTAATTGAATTTATGCCGACATACATACCTCTGATGTTCTTTCCTCTGGCATTTTCTATGATTTTTTCGATCCGAGTCTTCTTCCATTCGCATTTTTTGCGTTTGAAAAGTCTAGTTGTTTCTTTCCGAATTGTCGCGTATCTTACTTCGTTGACTTCACCATATGCCTCTAAGTGGATCATTCTGAGGCGTTTACGTTGTTCGATCTTTGCCCTGCACTCATCGTCAAACCAAGGTTTGGACTTAGTTGTTTTCTTAAATCCTAATACCTCCTGGGCTGTTTGTTTGATTGTGTCTCTGATCGATGCCCATTTAGTGTCCACACTATTGGCTTCCTCTTCCTCACTACTGTCATTCTCTAGGATGCTAAATATATTCTTTAGTTCGTCTTGATATTCCGCCCTTTTACGTAGGTCTTTTAGTTTATCAATCTCGAACTTTTTGCTCGTCTCCCGTGACTGTCCATGTGGGTTTGCTGCAAGCCGACTTCTAATTTTGCCCATCACTAGAAGGTGATCGGAGTCGCAATCTGCTCTTCTATATGATCTTACGCCAAGCCTATTCGAGTGGTGTCTTTTGTCTATGAGGAAGTGGTCTATTTGGTTACGCGTTATGGATTTGCTTGTGCTTGAACATCGTGCTTTTCACTACCAGATCGTTTGACTACGGGTCTCGTAGAACTTGTCCTTCATTTCTTCGTCCGTAGATTCTGTTGGG
The DNA here is from genome assembly GCA_963931805.1 of Microdon myrmicae. Classification (NCBI taxonomy): domain Eukaryota; kingdom Metazoa; phylum Arthropoda; class Insecta; order Diptera; family Syrphidae; genus Microdon; species Microdon myrmicae. The sequence goes on along the minus strand of OZ007497.1, from coordinate 5,335,818 downwards.
GCGTGTACGTTTATAAATACATAATTGTACCATGGGCCCTGTATTTTTAGCGCCGACATTCAGTCATTAATAAATTTCACATCTTTTACATGGGGCGTAATCTTCTTGCTTATGATGAAGCCGGTTCCGAGGTTATGTGTATCGGTACCTCCACACACCAGTGTAAAACCGTTGGTTTCGATTACTTGATATGGGAGTCGGACTTCCTGAAGCGCGACGATGTCCATTTTATATAGTTTCGCGTTTTCTACGACCGTCTGTATCGCGTCTGGTTTATATAACATTCGAATATTCCACGTTCCGACCCGTATATCCCGCTTTTTCCGTTTTTCCCTACGTCTTCTTTTTGCCGAGTCGGTGTTTTCTTGGTGATTTCTTCCCTTACGGTAGTGAAGGCTCATCACACTTACTCCTACTGGGTTTTTCGTGAGATTGTTTTTTGTATATTGATTCATCATTTTTGATCCCACGAGTCTTGGGGTTTCAAATAGTCCGCCACATCAGAGCCCCTGTTTGATATGGTAAGGTCTGCTTACTGCTCTGATTCGGTCCGTTGTCAGAGAGGCGCCGTTATAATATAGCCGGTATACCCCTGACTGCAAACCATCCAATGGGCACGGTGACGCGTAACACCCTGGATTAAGGGTGGTAGATCTTTGTGTGTTACTCCTCGCTAGCCTGTCTGACATGGGTGGCCCTACTGGAAGCGTATGCTTGCGTCAGCATAGCCTGAGTGATTCATTGTATTTTAAGCCCCCGCACCACGTCAAAGTTTCTACCCGCTCGGAGGGCTAGGATGGAAAACCCCTTAATCCTGCCCCCGTACATTAACCTCCTCAAATGAATCAACCTCAGAACCTTTGAGGAGCGCAAGGTTGTGGCTGACATAGTGTTCATTCATTGAGTTTTTGCCGGCCCGTTCGACTGCGCCTACCTCCTTAACTTAATTCTTCTGAACACAAACCCTCGAAATACGCATAATCCCCGCCTTCTCTACATTCCCCCTTAGTGTACCTCTAATGGTCTCAACAAGCCCCTTTCGCGGATGCTGAGAAATGTCAACTCCAATTCCACCTTGGTCGACTTCGACCCATTTACCTATACTCGGCAAATACCTCTTCCTAAACCATACCCCACCAATCTTAAGCGGTGTTTCTACACTTTGCTATAACCTGTCCCGCCTCCCGCCGCTACTCATGCCTTTTTAATTTGTCCGGGTTACCTTCGGTTAAGCTTAGTTTGTAAGTTATATATACTTTAGTTGTAGGTACTTGTGTTGCTGGAATTAAGCCAATAAATGGGGTGGTAGCCCCACCAAACTTTAGAGATGTTATCACGGGGGCTGTTACTCGGAGATTCGTGGTATTATACCAGTTTATTTACGCTCCATAAGACAACTCGACGGATCCCACCAATTCAATTCATTCGGTTACTGTATGGGAAAGTTATGGAACTCCTTCGACGCGCAAGTGTTTTCAGAGCGTTGCAACCCGCAAGTGTTCAAGAGGGACTCCTACAGCTATTTAATGGCATCTCGGGTTACTGACTCAATCCAATAACTTCGCTTCTCTTGAAAGAAGAATAAAAAAATAAAATGCTCAACTTAATCAATTTCAACCTTAACCAGATAAGCCGATAGTAGAATTCAATACCTCGAAAACCCAGTACTAACTTTTGTCGTAAAAGACGAACCCTAATGCAAACACAATGTCGGTGAGCGGCACTTGCATTGACTACCAATTCTTGGCACTTGAATTAATTCAGCTATAAAAAGCCCAGTCAAACCTGGGTACAATTTACAAAGCGTACATTCATCCCAACTTAGAATTCAAACCAAGTATTTGGCCAGACGCATCCAAATCCGCGCTGCATGTCCTCGATAGAATGCAAAAAAGAGCAGTGAAACTGATTGAAGCTCCAGGCTTTCAACTCCGTCGTTAGAACATAAACACAGCGTATCCTCTAGCACACCAAATTAAACACAACTAAACTGTAGGGTAATGGAAACTGACTGAAGTGATAAGACGGAAAAAATGCAAGTTCGATCAAACTGTTTTCTTTAATTTCAGTGATATAGCGGATCATCACCTGTATGTCAAATAAGGAATACTACTTGGAAGTTATGCGCCGTTTACGTGAAAATGTTTTAAAATATATGACACAATAATGTTTCTGCTCTCATCTCACTGGTGGATCATGATTTTTTCATAGAAAATAAAAGTATTCGGTGGACACGGTACTGTGGCGGTTCTACGAACTACACAATCCACTATAGGTCGAGATATCGTCGTTCCACCAAGGCACATACTCACCAATATCCAAACTGCACGTGCCCACAGACACGTGTCCTCAAAAGTCCTCCTTTTCACCTGAAATAAAAGGTATCATTTTGTCCTGGAGTCAACAACCCCACGTATCCACAGATACATGGGCCACAAGTCCTGAATAATTTGTCTACGTGTGCACGGGGATCAAAGGACATGACACCAACAGAAATTGTGTATCGGTCCATTAACTGGATATACACAAACGGTTGGCACAGCAGTGCCAGGTGTGAACAAACATCACATCTCCGGCGATAAACGAATTACCGGAAAACCAATCCGTCGACAAAACCGTTGTCGCTGCCGCAATGTACCTCGTCTAAACAAAGACCTTTGCGATGCAACAGCAATAAACGAAAACGCTGTTCCCATAGGACAAAGTAAACACGTTCCCAAGATCGACTACAGTAAATCACACGTTCGATTGTTTACGTAAGCAATTCATCAGAGGTGTGAAAATTTTGACGATCACAGGATGATCTACAGCATGCAGCAATAACCTCCGCATCTGTAAGTGTGAGCACGATCTGCACTGGTGGGGAGATTCTCGATTGAGAGAGAGTCACCACCCAGAAAAAGCGAAAGGGAAAAAGGAAGCTATGGGGTGAATGGTATCATCCCCAGAGAAGTTACACAGTCGATGTGGAGAATCCCAAGGAGAAAGTTTACGAGAAGCGGTCGTAGGAAGGTCGCGCAGCGTGTGTGCATGTAATAAAAGATGTATTCTTTAAAACCGCAGCTGTTTGTTGCCTAGTGTGCGTTCCTAAGCGTTTGTTCCTAAGTGTTAAATCATTGGTATATCATGGTAATAAAGAGACAAAATAAACATAGCAAAAACCCGAATTTTCAGTTTTCGCTGTCTTCGCTCCGTGTGTCACTTTTCATTTGGAACCGTCTTCGGTGGAACACTCACAACCCTTAGACTAAACAATCCGTCAAAGTACCCCGTGACTTCCTTCTCTTTCCGATAGTGAAGGGAACTGTGAAATGCCGACATTTTGCCTTCATCGAAAACATAAAATACTGGAAAGTGTGTTCCAAACATGTTTCTGAGACTGGAAAAAACGCTGCCACAAGAATATTAGATCTGATTCCTGTTATTTTTTCAATTACATCTCGCAAGTTACAATAGTGTGGTTGTGGAGTGGTGGTTTTGGTTGCATCTTGACTTGTTGAAGAGGCTTTAGATAAAAGCAACAACTATCCGCCACGCCCCGCACGAATTCAATCCTATTTTGTTTGAATTTGCACATGATTGTTCTTGAATATTATGCGGTCGTAGTTTTGGACTTGGATTATGGTTTTTCAGCGTGCTGACGAATATGATTCGAACCATAGCTATAACAAAGGGTAGAATTAAACCACGACGCATCAAACCACTGCTGGCTATATGCGAAAATGTCTCAACTCCAAATGATCTGGTATTCTGCATGGAAGATTCTCTTGTGTAGTGTGTTCTTCACCTAGTAATGTGTTTGAGCTACCACCAGTTATTTTTCAGAAACCCTCCACTAATCTCTTTTGAAATGCTTCGTGTAAAGACTAATCATTATGCCTGATTTAAGTACACGTCTCCTTTGGCATAGCATCAGTAAATTTTGAAAATGTTAATTAATAATGTAATATAGAAAATCATTAGCAGGAATAATATAACACAATATCACATCGTCAGATTGTTTTATTAAACCGAGATTACTTCCAGAAAGATCTACTTAGAATTGACACCAGGATCGTTCTCATTACATATTTGTACTGCATGACAATGCTAGTAAATTACAAGAGTATACGACACAAAAGTTTTGAATTAAAACCTAACGCAGCACACTCGTCTATTTGTTCTGTAACGCACACAGTTAAAGCCCCCCATATATAGTTTTTAAATGAAAGCCAGCAAAATTGTAATCTATCAGCGACGAAGTCCTTTGAAAGGCAGTAAATGTTGTTAGTATTGTACACATGGTTGAAATAACGCACGAAGTGCTGCGATAATGAGAAAAGATACTCTTGTTATTACTACTACTTTATACCAAAGTAAGGGTCTTTTGTGAGTTTTACAGAGCATCTTTCAGAGAGGCACACAATAGTCACGTTAGCTCTTACCCGTATATTCAGATTCAATGTTGAGTCCATCAAAGCCCCACATCATCCTTGGACACAGAAATGAGTTTTTTTCTTCTAAAAGCGAAAAACAATGAGATGGCAACAGATATAAGGTCACATAAGCTAAAAATAGTTTCATCTTATTCAAGGCGTACTGATGTCTTGTTCCACTAGTTCGTTGCACGTTAAAAAAAAATGGAAACTGCCTCAGATGGAAGTTGAATACTTTATGGATTAAAATATGAAATAAATTCTACTACTCTTATACTCGTACAAATTACGAACTAAAAAAGAAGTAGTTGGAAATCCCTTGTGTCATTGTAGTGCTCCAAAAAGCCCTACCACCTTTTTCCCCCATTCCTAATCCAAAATCCTAGCTATAATACGCTAAAACATATAAACCTATCAAAACCCGAAAAAACCCCAACATAATTCAAAATTCGCAATAAACGAATCAAAATATTCGTTTATAGCTTTGCATTTGCCCCACGGCATAATCTTAATTCAAAATCCAGAAATACATTTTAATCTGGTAATTTCCCTAGGAAATTAAACAAACCAAATCGATGGCAAATCACACCAGATATTCGAATTTGCCACAAGCAAACAATACCCAAAATACCATTTCCAATTCTCATATACAAATAGATTGATGAAGATTCAGAAAACTGAATCTTATCTAAAGTAAACACAACATCTCACTCGAAAGATCGAGATTGTTGCACGAAAATGTGTATCTTTGGGATACAATTTTCGATTCCTTTTCCTTTATAAAGGAATAGTTTAGTGATCTCCGGGCCCAACCCCAACCCCATTGGCCTCAACCTGGACATCATGGGCTACATCAAGAGTCTACAAACTATGCTTCCTACATTGAAGGATATCGAAAAAAAAGGTCAGATTCTTTCACTTATAACCTCCCATATTCTTTCCCTCAATGTCTGAACTAACTATAGTCGCCCTCAACGCAGAGTCTATATACTCCAACATCCGTAAGCAACACTTACGGTTGTTTGTTAAAACCTTCTCCCCAGACATCCTTCTCCTCTCAGAAACGTGGCTTAAGTCCAACTCCCGAGTATACATCCCCAATTATACATTTATTTCCAACCCCAGAACTACTGGATCCCATGGAGGTACCGGCATCCTAATAAATAATAAATTTCAATTCACCGAAATCAGGTTCGCCAATGTTTTCAATATTGAATACACGGCAGTTAAACTTTTTTGTGAAAACAAAAAAGTAATCATAATAACATCCGTTTACATCCACCCAGCACGAGAACCAGACTTTCCTGACTCTGACATATCTCAAATAATCAGACAGTCTCTCCCCGCACCATTCATAATCGGTGGAGACTGGAACGCTCGACATACAGCATTCAACGACATAAAGAATAACAAATACGGCTGCCAACTTTTGCACCTCCTCTCATCTCACCCATATACGTATATCGACAGTCCACTGCAGCCAACTCGTGTCACCAACTCGACGCGGTCAACAATTGACTTCTTTCTCAAGTCGGCTGATGTCTACTCAACGAGCCCCCCCACAGTATCCTTCCTCTTTCCCTCTGATCATGGTTCCGTTCACACTTCGATCAAAGTTCCCTCCTTCGAACTTCTCTACTCACACAGTCCTGTCCCGAACTTCTCCAAGACTAACTGGAAAAAGGTCAATAGAGACGTCGCCGCAAGGTTTTCTAACTTGCAAATCCCCGAATCTTCTAACCTAATCCCTGCTGATATCGATCGAGCAGCCCTAAAAATTGAGCAGACACTCAAGGATGCCCTCACCAGCAATACACCCACCACCATCCCTCATAATCATCTAGGAAAACCTTTACCCAGCATCCTAATTAAATTGCTGCGTCTCAAAAAACAACTCCGCCGAAAACTTCATATAAGATTCTGTCCTTTTATTAAAAGTCAGATCCAACTCCTGACCACCTTAATAAATGAACATTTAAAAAAGTTCGCGGATCAGACTTATACCTCTACACTTAACAATATTAAACCCAATCGTGATCTCTTCAAAAACATCAACCGACTAACTGGTCGGAAGTTTAAACCGCGAATCGATCACCTTATCAGCCCACTCAGCAACAATCTTATCCAATCCGACACGGACATAGCCAATTGCCTCGCTGACCACTTCTCAAAGATCCATCAACAAAATGATTCCCTCTCAGTCCCTAATTTTCGAAATACTGTCAACGAATATATTTCACACAGATTACCCGCATCTTATACTCCTTTCATCGGAGAATTTAACGACACAAACAAGGCGTCACATCCTTCAGACACCACCACATTTTTAACCACAGATGAACTCATCAAGTTCATAAAATCACGACCCAACAAAAAATCTACCGGTATAGATGGAATACCACACCTTCTATTTAAAAGACTTCACCCGCCAAATCTACTTCCCATTTTAGTCCTTCTTAACCATATCATAAATGCTTCACATTTCCCAGAGAACTGGAAAATTGCGGTAGTAATTCCCATTAAAAAGTCCGGCAGTTCCAATAACACCTCTAACTATCGTCCAATATCTTTATTGAACACCCTAAGCAAAATATTGGAATGTAAGATCTACCAAAACCTTCTTTCGTTTGCCAGTGATAACGCTATCATTCCTAATTCTCAGTTTGGCTTTCGTGAGCGACACTCTACTTGCCATGCGTTACTAAAACTTACACACGATGTCACAACTGGTCTAGAAAACCAATGCCCTACCGTATGCATATCTCTCGATATCTCCAAAGCATTTGATTGTGTCTGGATCTCAGGACTTCTTTATAAGCTGCACTGCTTATTTGGTCTGAATTCCAATATCACAAAGCTCCTAGCATCTTATCTTTCTGGGAGGAAATTTATGGTCAGAATAAATTCTTCCCTCTCACAAACTCACAACATAACCGCAGGAGTTCCCCAAGGATCCATTCTTGGACCACTTTTATATCTTCTATACACATCCGATATCCCCCAACCTCCACCTAGTGTTGTAATGCTAAATTATGCTGATGATACTTTAATCTACTCTAGCAGTAGATTTGTCAAAGCGGCAAGAAACCGCGTTAACAACTTCCTCCCGCTCATCTCAGCATACTTTAACAAATGGAAAATTCGCCTCAACCCAACCAAAACCCAGCTAACAGTGTTTAAGGGCAAAAACGCTCACTGCACAAACAACACTAAACGTTGCCACAACAAAATTAAACTAAATCTTAATAACACCCTCATAAAACCTTCCAAAACACTAAAATATTTGGGAGTAACCCTTTCCAACAACTGGTCATTCTCAACCCACATCAAAAATTCTCTTCAAAAAGCCTCAATACAGCTTAACCTGTGCAGACGAGTGTTATGGAAACCTAAAGGCCTCTCTCTTAAGGCCAAACAGCTCATCTACAAACAGATAATCAGACCTACTCTTACATACGCCTGCCCATTATGGTACCACATCTCACCCTCCCAAATGGAGAAATTACGAGTGTTTGAACGAAAATGTTTCCGGTTTATCACTGGCTTACACCGCAAAACCAACTCATATAGATACCATTGTAACAACGACCTTTACAACACCGCAGGCATCGAACGACTGGATAGACGGATCCTAGAACTGTCGATAAATTTCATAGAAAACCTTCCTAACAATCCCAACCCGATAATAACGGACCTACCATCACCCTCCTCCAATACGGGAGCTCACTACCGTAATTGTCTCCAAATCAGGACCCTCTTCGCCGCAGGCAGACTGGTTAACGATCTAAACGAGATCGTGTACCACAACACCGAACTGGCACCCAATCATTTCAAATACAGCAACATCCAACCATTCTCCAAGATCCTTACCTTTAACACAGAACCGAATGGCTCTCCCCTCCTTCAAGAACTTACCTGATCCTATCCCTTAGTATCCTCAATCCCAACGAGAAATCCCACATCCATAACTAAAAATTGTAAATATTATTTTTAAGTCAAATGCGAATTGTCACTATCATTGCAATGTAAATTGTATATAAGATTAGATTAAGTTAGATTAAGTTATGTTAAGTAATTTAAAGTAGGCTAAGTTAAAATAAACAGAATTCCTGGTTTTTTTCTGACCTTTTCCAGGAAAATCAAAATTACCAATATATATAATTCCCAGTAAATCTTAAGCACATATAAAAAGAATTGTTTGAAAAATGTTAACAAATAACATGTAAACACTTAATATGTAACAAATCTATTATAAGTTAGCTGTATTACTTATTGTAACTATTCATTTTTGGTCAAATAAATACAGTTTGGAAAAAAAAAAAAAAAAAAAAAAATGATCTCCGGGCCGCAGTCTAAATTCGTCTTTTGTCCCTGAAGGAAGTACCCCAGGTTAATCGTTGAGATAAATAAATAAAACCAATTCAAAAAGGAAACAAGACGAGTTTTCATTTTTACGGATATCTAAGTATCACCTGGCCCCCACGGAAGACCAAGTGAAGACATCAGGACGAAGGCCGAATCAATCAGAGGAAGCACGGCAACGACCGCTTTTGTAGGACAAATTTTCAGGAGCGGTCAAATTTTAAGAGATCGCCTTGTCCTTTAAGGACAAGGAGACACGCTTCCTGAAAATAAAAACCCCTACAAGAAACAGAACATCATTATTTGCAGGGAGCTCATCGTCATTTAGGTGTGAGTTTATAAGCTCCATCATTAGTCATGTAGATCCTCCATTTACTATTGAATCATAGAACATGTAGACGTCGATATTTTCTCATCGATGGATGATTTACAGAACGGTATAAACTGGCCAAAAATTATGATTTTGCTGTGCTCTATTTTGTAGGCTGTGGTTGGAATAAACGGGTTCGTTCTCTCAGTGCCCCAAAGGACCTCAACAATTTTGGTCTTGTTTCAATAGATATTCGGGTTAAAAATCTAAGTTAAATTTTTCGTTCTGCAAAATTTGAGAATTCATGTCATCGTTTTTTTTTTTTTTTTTTTTTTTTTTATTACACTTCTCTCGGGAGAAGCGAACCTATACTCCGAGATGCCACCAAATAACTGTTGCAGTTCCTCTAGAACAGCTGCAGGTTGTAACGCTCCGGGAACACTCGCGTGGGAAGCGAATTCCACAGTTTCCCCGCTCTGTAGAGGAACGAGTTCTGATGCAGGGGTGTTCGAGCCGTCAGGAGATGAACCACAAACTGGTGCGATCCGTCGGATTGTCTTGTGGAGCGCATATAAGCCGAATGGCGTGAAACAATATCACGAATCTCAGAAGAACAGTACCCGTGATAATATCTGTAAAACAGACAGGGGTCGGCTACACGCCTTCAATGTGATAGTGGCTGTAGTCCCGACGTCAGCGCCGAGTCCCCGATCAGGCGGATCGCTGGTCTCTGTATGCTCTCAAGTAGGTCGACGGTATGTTTAGGAGCCGAGCTCCAAACATGAGAGCAATATTCGAGCGCGGGTTTAATTTGGGATGTATATAGAAGAAGAAGTTGGGCCAGAGTAAAATATTTCTTGGCTCTAAAAAGATAGCTCAGCTTTCCTGAGGCTGACCTGGCGATGCGCGACACGTGTTATGCCATGATACATTCCCACAGACCGTAACGCAGAGCAATTTCAAGTTTTCCCCAGCTTCGAGGGCCGGCCGTTCATCATCAGCTTTGGAACCGATGATTCACTTTTCTTTGTAAGTGTTGTATATTGTGTCTTCGCTGCATTGAAGTCGAGGAGATTGGCTCTTCCCCACTGCAGGACCTTATTTAGATCCTGATTCAGAGAGTCAATCTGTCTACATCTCAACTGATGCGACGCAGATGCACCAATTTCCCGAACACTCGAAAAGGAGGAAACAAGCGTACTATCGTCCGCAAAACTGAACACTTTGTTATCAGTTGTCTCCAACAAATCATTTATGTGAAGCAAAAACAAGGTTGGAACCAAAATAGAACCGTGGGGCACCCCCGTATTAACAGGATGCAGATCCGAACACTCGCCGTCCACAACAACCCCGATCGATCGATTTTCGAGGAACCCTTCGTCCAGTCGCAAATATGTTGGGAAAGTCCATATGATCGAAGTTTGCTCAACAATGCCCCGTGCCAGACGCGGTCAAAAGCCTTATATATATCCAATGCGACCGCCCTTGAACTGCGATGCCGTTCATTCGCAGATGTCCATATATCGGTTATAAGTGTCAAAAGGTCTCCCGTGAACCGCCTGCCACGGAATCCGTATTGACGATCATTCAGAAGTTACTGACGACAGCCCTTGTCATTGACCAAAAGGAGCGCGAACCAGTCGTGCACCGAAAGAGTTTATCGATCACTCAGTCGTTGTGAGCTTTCTTCGGGGTATCAATGGCCTGGCGCCATTGCTTAAAAGCTCTGTTTTTTCCCGCTGTAATTTAGTCGCATTTTTTATCAAATCAAGGCTTATCAGATGAACTTTGTTTGATGGAATGTGGAATGTAGATCAGAAGAAGAATAATCTCTGATACCGACTCCGCGCAAGCGTTAACATCGGAGTCTCCGAAGTACACCTCCGACCATGGAAAGGATGCAAAGAAATCTCGCAAATCGTCTCATTTCGCAGCCCCATACTTCCATACATGGCGAAGCTGCCTAGGCCTGTTATTCGCTTGATATGCAAGTGGTTGCGCGACAAATACCAAGCAGTAATCTGAGTTTCCCAGTGGCGCAAAAACCTAAACGGTATAAATACTCGGTTCGGATGTCAAAAACTGATCCAGGGTGTCGCATAATCGCCTCAGGCATCCGGCACTCGCGTTGGTGCCTCCACGAGTTGAGTATGTTGTGGCTAACAGCAACATCTCCGCCAGCCTCCCGGCCTCATCGGTTCTATTAGAATGTACCAACCAGCCGGAATTGTGCACATTAAAATCGCCAAGGACAACAATTTCAAGAGCTAGGTGGTTGATCTGTATCCAGTCGGTGGTAAGTGCAAGATGTTCGAAAAGTATCGCTGATCGATCGTCATTCGGGGAGTGGTTGAGACAACAAAGAAATTTAACAGAATTCTTCAGCGCGATCCTCAACCAAATGATGTCGATATTATTGGGTTCCAATGCCTCCATCCTCTGGCAAGCCAGATCGGGCCACGGGAACACGCAAACTCCGCCCTTAAAACGGAATCTCGAATGTAAGTCGAAGATATGTCGAATCAGTTGACAAATCGACCTGGGTCTCAGTTAGGGCAAGGATATCAGGTTTCGTTGTTTCCAAAAATTGGTGGACGGCGTTTACGTTCGTACTGGCAAAACCGATGCCCCTGATGTTACAAAATGCCGTCACCAGTCGACCGTGGGCAGAGCCTCGAGAGCGAGCCCGGTTATGCGATGAAGAACCTCTTAAAGTTCGATTATTTATCATAATATCTGCATGATGTTCCCCCTGACATAGTATAGAGTATATTCTAACGCCCTACTCACAGGGCAAATTATGTTTTGCATCTTGGATTAAACTTTTGAGGAATATAGATAAAATTCTCAGAAGGTTAATTAGGTACTGGTTGGCCCTTCTTAACGATTATCCCAAATGTTTCTTCTGTGTTGCAATTAAAAAAAAGAATTAATATGTCTGTATAAGAGACAAAGTTTACCAGAGATCACACTTACGTAAATTAGACGTAGCGGGGACGATGTCATTTTCAAAGAATTTATTTCAATAAACGTTTATTACGTTAAATAAATGATCAACAAAATAACATTTGTAGTTTTATTTCTATTCATGTTTCAAATGTGCACAAATGTATGGCCCATCCTATAATACCCAATCAAAACAATGTCAATAAATATGGTAATCCTGTAAATCGGTGTCGGCTTGGTTCAAAAGACCATTGGGATTTGTTAGAAATACATGAGCGTCTCACGCAGAGGGAACGTGAAAGAGTCAGCGAGGAATTTCCATTTACGAAGACTGAAAAGTGAATGGGTGGAAGAGCCCAACATCGCTGCGTCGAGCTACTTGTCGGGCTACAGTCGGGCGACTGATTTCGCAACCCAGTGGAGTCAATCGGGAGAAAATACACAGATCGTGAGTACCGAGTTAAGGTCGAGAGAATTTAAGGGCAGAAGCCAGCGACGATGGCAGCTAACAGCGTGGTAGAAGCAAGGACTAAGGGCAAACCGATCGATCAGAAGACCGACCGATCCTTCTGCCTTAAACCTTCGTCACTAATCTACTAATACTTTGTCTTACCTTAGATCACGCCGGTAGAGGCGTAATAAAATGCAACGATGTCGCAAGACCGATCCTCCGGTAACTGTGGCCATTCTAGAGTTCGTCGGTTGATAACTGGACCCGATCGTGAAACGGCATTGAATGTTCGTAAACATCTTCGGAGGCGGTATCTGGTATTCAATTGAGAATTAACTGACTCACCTGTAGCTGCTTCGTATTCCCATTTCAATATGTTAAATATCGTGATTGATCTCACGCCGACGGATGAAGATTTCCCAACCGCTAGGAGGTTGAAAAGATGGAGATAGTGGGGATACTGTCTGAGGTAACACCTGTAGCGAGTTGGCAAAATGCAAAGATGGCGCACGAAAGCTTCTCCTGTTCCAAAATGTCCGGTGGTGACCCCAAGGTCCGTGAATCAGGTTTGGCTTGGGAGAGATGCTTTTTGTTGATACTTCCGACGTCGGAGATGACATCGCCGTTCTGGGCTATATTCTAGAAACTGTAAGTAAAAACTGTGAAATCTTCATGCAAGCGGCAGAAGAGGTGGCCCTAGAAATAAATGAAGACAAAACAAAATAAATGAAGACAAAACAAAATACATGATAAACGTCAGAGGCAAGATATTCGAAAAAGTTAAAGAGTTTAAATATCTGGGAACGATACTGACGGCCAGTAACGAAATGTCGAAGGAAATTAATAAAAGATGCATTCTGACAACGCTAGTTGGCACGCAGTCAGTAAAGTGCTGAAATCCAAACTGCTGTCACTATATTACGTGTCTATAGAACCATAATCATGACATTTGCTCTATACGGATGCGAAACATGGGGTCTCACAAAACGGGAAGAAAACAAATTCCGCGTATTCGAGAATAGAGTTCTAAGGGGTATCTTTGGAGGTAAATATGACGAAGAGGCAGGACAATGGAGGAAACTCTACAACCACGAATTGAAACAGCTATACCGCAAACCTACAGTAGTGAGAGTAATCAGGTCGCGAAGATTAAGATGGGCCGGGCGAATGGGCAACGATAGGACCGTGCGTAGAATTCTTGACGGTAGACCAACGGAAAAGAGACTGGGAGGACGGCCGCGATGGAGATGAGAGGACAATGTTAGGTTTGACCTTGAGGAGATCGGATCAGATGGTCAAGCGTGGAAGGAGAGTGCACAGGACAGGGGACGATGGCGGAGTCGGTGAGGTCATGAACTTCCGAGTTCCTACAGGCCAATAAATAGTACTGTGGTTACGTCCCGTACCAACACCGAAGAGAAATCCATTCATCACAAGCTTAATAGAGTAACTCCGCCACTCGTCGTCAACCAAAAAAGGAAATTAAACACCAGCTTACATTCAATGGATATTCCTTATTATTATTAAGCGGTAAGTAAACCAGAATCCAGAACTAAGGAACATTTCTTAATATAACTTTTGATGTACTATCGGAAGTAGAATTAACATAAAATATTGATTACAGTCTGCATATTTGGGTATAATCTTAGAAGTACAATTAAACACTTTTGATATAACTTTGGATATACTGTCAAAAGTAGGATTAACATAAAATAGAGACTATCGTCTGTAAACTTTTATTTACATTAGAAGTAGAATTAAACACGTTTGGTATAACTTTGGTGACGATTTTACATGCTGACGACCAGCACCCTTACCTCAATGGTAGCTGTTTTCTGACTGCCTTAAAAGCCATCCGCGCGATACAAAAGATAAAACGAAAACGTTGCTTTGCATCTGCGGCCCACACGACACACCGTCAACGATCCCCGACGATCGGTCCCAGCGAGGATGCGCACACACACACGATACTTCGCTCGCCCATGCTTGGCATCCCCCAGCAAACGAAACACGGACACACTGGTACGGTTGTCTGGGACACGAGCAACACCTGCAGCTGTGGCAAATCATCATAACGATGGTGTTTATATCATTTCCACTGCGCACAGCACTTTTGGTTGCTTGTGCATGTTACCACAACCAGTCGAAACACCAGAAACAAAAGATCGCAACTAAAAGGTTTGCGATTGTACGGTATGTGATATTAGGAGGACGTTGGATGTTTATACGACTGGTGACTATGCGCCGCATCCACGCCAATCGTACATCCTCCGTCTGGTAAGTGTGCGGCACTTACGTTGTTGCATCATTGGTTTTCCTCTCGAACGTCGGCTGGGCATGGTTCATTCATTGCCCGTGGTTGGCTTCGCGACCAAGACACTCGCTGCAGAACGGATACAAGAGAATATCCCCTGCACGTGTGTGGCGGCATTGGGCAAGAGTTTCATGCATCGCAATGATTCGAGTCACTGGTGGTGCGACTAAATTGCGTTTAGGTAATATGTGCATTTAAGGTGACCATGCCCTTAGGAAAATCATTGTTTGATGTTAATGCTTCATTTTTTCATTTTTTAAACATTTTTTTATTTTCTTTCTATATTCTTAGTTTCTAAATTAAAGGCTAGACAAAAAATGCTTAAATTCTAGCTTAAATAGCTTATATAATAACTTACTGGTCCTTCGCAGACGCTCTAAGCTAAACATTACTTAATATTTGTATAATTTGCCTTTCGGCGACAGAACTTTGTGGCAGTACTGATAATTATTTGAATTGATGTTAATGCTTATTGCCCTAGCATGACTTATGAATTTAGATTTTTAGAAGCGATTTGTGTTGGCGATTGGACAGGTAAGTATTGGTGTTCCATGGAACTGCCTCGTTACCTGTTTTTATGGTTTCTGTATGCCCTAGGGGGAAGTTGAGTGTCGTACTTGGTAAAGGCAAGCGGTGGCGTTAGTTGAAACCGCCACAGTACTAGTAGTCTCATTGGTCCGCATAAGGATTTATATAATATCGCAATATCCGGGTCAAACTAAGTTATTTTATTAGGATTGCAAGATATTTTACTTAGACATAAGTTATCCGCGCTTAAAGTGTGGTGTCTGAGTACATCCTTTACTCACTTGATGTGCAGTAGGAAGAGACGAGTATTCCTAAATGAAAATACAACGTTAATATCAACACTACATCGGAGGTGCGTCACAGATCACTCCCTCTTTCGCAGAATTAGCACGGAGATTCGAAGGAATACAGTTTATTTACGCACCACAATGGCAACCCATTAATTTGCAATTCATCTCCCAACAACGCTGACAACAAGAACTATCTGGACAACTCCTCCAGCACGACTATTCTCAGAAGGGTGCTATTTGCAAATGTTCATAAAAAAAAATGTGCAACGACAAAATCGCCCAGAAAATTTTCGAGGGAAGACCAAAGGGAAGGCGTGACATTGACTAAACTGAATCAGATGGCGAAGCGTAGACAAAAGTTAGTGAAGTCATGGACTTTCGGCTTCTTGCAGACCAATAGCTATCGGGTTTTCCAATAGGGACTTGACAACTTTTTTTTAAATAAAACGCGAACCATTTGAGATATTTCAAAAACTTTATTATCGGCTTGAAGTACAATCAAAACATTTATGAATGGAACTCGACTCCGTTCATATGGCCACCGCGAATGGGTGCGTTCACAAATTAAATTCAAAGTTGTCAAGTGCCTATTGGAAAACCCGATATAATAGAAAATTTTCTATACCAACTCCACCAAAGCTTATCAAACTCTAAAAATGTCTTTTGATACAAATCGTTACTGTGTTGTCACCTTTGACAAATATAGAAGGCTTTTCAATGCGAATGTATGTAAGTATTATATAAGGCTCGTAACTAAAAGAAATAATAATTACCTCTCCCATCCCTAGATTCAAAGTATTATCTCACATCTTTAAAAGGACAAGTACTCCTTATCTTTCTCATTATATAACAACAAAGCTAAGAATTTAAAATTCAGTCTTTTAAAAAATGTAAGTACCCTCACTAGGATATGATAGCTCTCACTTTCACGCTTGTGCCATGAGAGACAAAACAGCTATTAAGTTATCTCTCCTTTGGACATAGAAATCAAAAAATTTGCACGCAATCTGCAAAACACTTTAGAAAGTATAACGTCTATAACATAAATTTAACAGCTTCAACTGTCCTACTTTTAGTATCACAGAAGTTCTTCCCACTCCTCAAAGCGGAACAAAATCAACTTTCCATTTTACAAGCGACCTGAGGTACAGCTTCTACGGTAGCTTTAACTCGTATTGCACATCTAAAGGAGTCCCTCAAGTGCCAGTGAGTATGCTGAGAGATCCACGGCGGAAATTCATTGCTTTTACTTAAATTTACGACCACCATAATAAAATAGTCCATTTATTTAAAAATCTAAAAGTACACGGCCCCTGTCGCACTCCAACCGCACCCCACCCCATTTCCTAGACAGTTCTCTTCTAGGTATATGTAAATAATGTTCCCTGTTGAATGGGAAATTTTCTGTTTCCCGACAGGTCCTTTTGCCGGCAGGAGGGCGATTCAAATATTTCTTCCCACAGTTTCGATGTTAAAAGAAGCCGAAGAAAAAAAAACAGTAAATAAAAAAAAAGCAAAACACCGAAATGGCAGACTCCAAAAATTGTGGTTACGGCTGGGAAGGCACTAAAAATTCCTCCATCCTGCCAAGGCTGCTCTGGTGAATGTGGCGCTAGCATTCAGTTTAACGTGTATGTTATTTCCGTTGCTGGGTTAGAACCGGTGTTTTCGTTGGAATCTTCAAACAAAGCAAGACTTTTCATAATATTTCCGCATCATAAAGCTTTGAAGTAATTTTCTGCTCGAGATGGTGCCTTAGCGTAGCTCCACTCAGAAATGAGACCAATGTAGACAAAAAGGAAACCGATTCACTATCCGCTCCTTGAAATACGACTACCTTGAGGTATTGTTGCTTTCAGATGGACATGTGTTTACAGTAGCAGCCACAAGTGTGAACTCAGATTATTTTCCATTGAACCTGAAGTACATTTGGTCTGTTTTACACATACCAGGATATGGCATTAAGAAAGGAGAATGGGTATGCCAGCTCTGCCATTGGAGCTTAGATAATTTTGGAAGACACCACATGACAGTTGAAATGATGATCCAATGATGATTATATGTTTTGGGGTCGGTGAGTAATACACTTATTACTTACTTCTATAATATCGTGACCAGTTGTCAGACCTTTAATCTCACACTGTCGAGGGTATCGGTTTATGTTTAATATTTAACATATAATATAAAGATTAAAAACGGTATGTATTGCTTTCTTTGGTAGCATTATATTAACAACTAACGAGGTTGACATAAAAAGCGACTAGTAGACCACCTCACAAATATCTCAACAGTGCCATTTCGTGGTAAATACTTTTGGCTTAGGAAATGTTTGTTCTAATAGCCTTGGTTCCATTTTCAAACGACATGTCCTTACTTCAGTCTTTCTTTGTTTATACGATTGTCTTATATGTTGTTCTCGGTGTCGTAATGAACTTGCTTACTACTTTAGATGTCGGTAGCCTGAGTAGAATTAATGCCACTCTAACGGCGATCAACTGATACAAACATCGAAACACACACGAAACAATTCCAGAATTGTGGAGAAAGATTCAAAGCGCAATGGTTTCATTGGTACCAACTTTATAATGGCGATATCACCAGTTTCTTACCAAAACGACCATAACGATTGTGTACTCAATTTGAGTGAATTTCCAAATAAAATAAGCTGTGCAAAAATCCAATACAATATCTTTTCAATGTGTATATCTTGTAGCAATTTCTATGGACCCCCCACGCAGACGAAACCATAGTTAAGAACACAATGGCAGAACCGAAAAAATCGTCAGAGCCGTATACCAAAGCATTAACGTGCAACTCATAGATTGAGTAGCGAATTAAACATCTTCATGTACACACGGTCGTGGCCGAATGCACTGATGTTTTGATCCTAACCTTTTCATAGCGCGGATTACAATCATGTTCTTCACTACTTCGCAAAACGCTATAATCTGCGAATACGGGTTGACATGTTTAAGTGATATTCTAAATAAACTAAACGAATGTGACAATTAAAGAGATCCAGATTATATCATCCTTATAGGAACACCCTTTATTATTATACCCAAAAAAAAATAATCATCACCATCATATTTAGCAAGAAAAATTTGTTAGATTTCCCATAATAATTTGTTTTTCAGGGCAAGGTTATTAGCCTTGCGCCAACAACCAACAATAAATTAAAAAAAAAAAAAAGAATGGATTGATATCAATGAACATGGTTTTAAAAAACTGATAATATAATGGTCGTCTCTGCTCGTCTGCGGTGTTTCCAAGCAGAGATTTTCAATCATAAAATACTGGGAGTACAAATAAGCCGAAAGAGAAATTAAAAAATTAATGATGGAGAAAATTTAAGAAAAAATAAGAAAAATAAAAACGACATTTAATAGAGGTTAATAAAAGCTTATAACGTTTTCAAAAAAAAAAAAAAAAACAAGGGTTATATTTACTTTTGTGGTGCTTGAGGATATATGCACATTATTGCATTCATGACGTGTCAATTTTAGAGTTCTGTGTGGAGCTCATACAGTATTTAATCGCACAGAGCAGTTTGAATGAGCTTCGGCCGGAGTAAAGCGTTTTTTGTGCCAGAAGAAACTGCATTTTTCAAAAAAATAATAAACAAAAAATAAATAAACAAATTTTACTGTTTTTTGTTTTCTACGAAAAATGATGTGAGATTTTTTTTCGCTAATCAGGTTACACTTGGTAGAAACCTTGACGTGGTGCGGGGGCTTAAACTACAATGAATCACTCAATGATGAGGCGACACTACCATAAGGGACCAAATCATCAGGAAAACACCGACTCGGCAAAAATAAGACGTAGGGAAAAACGGAAAAAGCGGGATATACGGTCGGCACGTGGAATATTCGAACGTTATATAAACCAGGCGCAATACAGACTGTCGTAGAAAACACGAAACAATATAAAATGGACATCGTCGCGCTGCAGGAAGTTCGACTCCCACATCAAGTAATCGAAACCAACGGATTTACACTGGCGTGTGGAGGTACCGATACACATAACCTCGGAACCGGCTTCATCATAAACAAGAACATTACGCTCCATGTAAAAGATGTGAAATTTATTAATGACTGAATGTCGGTGCTAAAAATACAGGGCCCATGGTACAGTTATGTATTTATAAACGTACACGCCCCAACAGAATCTACGAACGAAGAAACGATGGACACGTTCTACGAGACCCTAGAGGAAGTATTTGATGGGATCTCATCATTCGATGTTAAAATCCTCTTCGGGGACCTGAATGCGAAAATTGGAAAGGAAGATATCTTCCAACCAACGATAGGTACAAAAAGCCTACACGACGTTTCAAATGATAATGGAATTCAAATTATTATGTTCGCAGCGTCAAACGATCTGGTAGCGAAAAGCACGATGTTCAAGCACAAGCAAATTCATAAGGCCACATTGATACCACCCGATGGCTTAACCAAATAGACCACTTCCTCATAGGCAAAGGACCCCACTCGAATATCCTTGACGTAAAATCATATAGAGGAGCAGATTGCGACTCCGATCATCTTCTAGTGATTGGCAAAATCAAGAGGCGGCTCAGCAAACCCACATGAGCAGTCACGGGAGATGAGCAAAAAGTTCGACATTGATAAACTAAAAGACCTGCGCAAAAGGACTGAATATCAAAACGAACTAACGAATAGATTTAGTATCCGAGAGAATGGGAGTAGTGAGGAAGAGGAATCCAATAGTGTGGACACTAAATGGACATCGATCAGAGATCGATCAATCAAACAAACAACCCAAAAGGTATTAGGATTTAAGAAAACAATTAAGTCCAAACCTTGTTTGGACGATCAGTGCAGGGCGAAGATCGAAGAACGTAAACGCCTCAGAGTGATCCACTTAGAAAGATATGATAAAGTTAACGCAGAAAGATACGCGACGATTCGGAAAGAGACAATGAGACTCTTCAAACGCGAAAGAATATCAGAGGTATGTATGCCGTCATAAATCCAATTAGAAATGGCTACCGAGGGAGAGCCAAAATAATACGAAAGACAAACGGCTGTCTGGTCACAGAAACAAACAATATCCTGACAAAATGGAAGTATGCTCAATGCACGCGCCTATCAACCACAAATAAACGCACCAGACGTACATACAGCCGAGCCTCAGATCCCAGAGCTCTTTTTCAACGAAATTATAGACGCAAAAAATCGATGGAAAAACAACAAAGCTCCCCTAGTCGACTGCATACCGGCAGAGCTTGTGCAGCATGGAGTAGAGGCAACCACTTGAAAGATCCCCCAAATAATATGGGATACGGAAGTCACTCCGCAAGAATGGAAAACCTCAATAGTCGTCCCCATTTTCAAAAACGGCGACAGATCTGACTGCGAAAACTACAGAGGAATATCATTCCTCCCAACCACATACAAAATATTAACAATACTGTCATACTGGCGAGAATCACACCGTACGCAGAAGAAATACTGGGGGACTACCAGTGCGGATTCCGTGAGAACCGGTCAACAAGCGACCAAATGTTCACAACAAGGCAACTGCTGGAAAAGAAGTGGGGATACGGAGAGACCCTTTCACCAACTGTTCGTTGACATCAAAAAAGCCTACGACTCAGTCGCACGGCAAAGATTCCACCATATTGTGGTTGAGCTGGGTATCCCGAAAAAAGATGCCGCCCTCATTCAAATCTGCATGAACAAAAACAAAAAGCGAGTTAGAATAGAAAACCACCTCTCAGAACCATTGGAAATCGGAACGGACTAAAACGGGGAGATGGTATATCACCGTGTCTTTTTAAAGTTGTGCTCGAGTATGTTATCAGAAAGGTACAAGACGACAACATGGCCGGATCTTCCCTGAACGGGGTCACACATCGCCGTTTTGAGCGATAATCCAGAAACTGAAAGTAAAAACTGTGAAATCATCATGCAAGCGGCAGAAGAGGTGGGCCTAGAAATAAATGAAGAGAAAACAAAATATGGTAGATGATTACGGCGAGAGCAGGTTGAACTCAGGGAACGCATATAAACGTCAGACGCAAGATATTTGGAAAAGTTAAAGAATTTAAATATCTGGGAAAGATACTGACGGCCGGTAACGAAATGTCGAAGGAAATTAACAAAAGACTACACTCCGGCAATGCTAGTTGACACGCAGTCAGTAAACTGTTGAAATCCAAACTGCTATCACGTAATATAAAGCCCCGTGTCAATAGAACCATAATCATGCCGATTGCTCTATACGGATGCGTAACATGGGCTCTCACAAAACGGGTAGAAAACAAATTTCGGGTATTCGAGAATAAAGTTTTAAGGAGTATCATCATCATCATCGGCACTACAACCGGGAACTGGTCTTGGCCTTATTTAAGCAAGTCCTGAGGCATTGTTAAATTTTCCATAATGATTTGTTTTTTCCGGGCAAGGTCATTAGAGTAGTGCCGATGATGATGATGATGATGAGATTTGACACCATCAAGAACCACTTGAATTGAACGGCCAGTCAGTAGTCTCTTATCCATCGGCTCAGGTAATTGTCCACTCCATAGGAATGCAATGTTGACAGAGCCCTCTTGTCGATGCCAAACTATGTCGAATACTTTTGAATTATTCAATGCGATAACTTTGCTTTCTGTAGTGGATGGAATAGCTCCACTTTTCTGTAAGGTACGCCATCAAATCTTGTGTGGACATGTTGCTATGAAAGCCATATTGGCGGTCATTGAGGAGATCATTTGATTCCAGATATGTCGAAAATAGACGGTTAATTAGTGATTCCATTACTTTCGCGAGAGTAGAAGTTAGTGCTATGGGTCGATAAGAAGAAAAGGATGATTCGTCGCCCTTTTTGGGCAATAGCTGAATGTCCCCTGACTTCCATCTATTTCAGAAGTGCCCGGTAGAATAAGACAAATGAAAGAGTTTCCGCAGTGGTTTAGTGAGTGAAGAGGAACATCTCATCAAGAGAATTGGAGGAACTTGACGAACATGGCGACTACCAAATAAGACATTTCCCAAGTGCATCGGCGGGGCGTTTCTAACAAAGTTAAACCACCCGCCGTTGTTCACATATAACTCTTATATATTCCCCAAGACCGAACCTACATTCAAAGAAACATTTTTTGATTGTTGACGCTATGACACACAAAGAGGTTTGCAGAGACAGAGCTCACACAAGAAGATTTTCGGCATTACCTCCGAGAATAGAAAATGCTCTTAAGACGTTGAAGTAATAATAAAATATATAATATATATAAGTATATATCAATTTAAAATAGTGTCATTTAGTATTCGTTTCGTTATTTTATAGTCTTTTCTCATGTACCATTGCATAATTTAACCCAGCAAGAAAGGTTCTTCCTTCCACCAAAACCTGGAGCGTCCTTTCAGTAACACAAGTTGCCTGACTAGGAAAAACAATTTCAAATTAATTCTGTGACGAAAGCTCCCCAATAACATTACAAGTCCAAATATAAAGCATAGACATACTTGCCCCCCATAGTGTACTTCAAACATTCAAGACGGTCTAAATTCGTGGCCTCTGAATTCTCAACTTCATTTCGAAGAAATTACCAACGGTCGGAATGTTTAGGTTGGTAATGACAATAATGACGGAACTGATGGTGTTGTGCGTGGGGAAAAGTGGAAGGAGATAAGGTTGGCACCGGAAGCTTCCAATTGCTAGACAGCAGGAATTTCTTAGGGTGGACAATCTAGTTGCGACTTTGACGCACTGCATTCAATAGCATAGCCCGCCGAACAATTAACACAATTCTATTCGCGTTTTATTTACGCACTGCTGCGCCAGAAATATTTAAGGAGGGTAATTGCAGAAGTACAGAGACTCTGGCGGAAATTTATTAAGCCCTCAGGGTAATGAATAAATGCCACCGCTGCCGATTTACAGGAAAACTTCAAGGATTCTTGTAGGATGCACATAAAGCATAAATCAACTTAATGTTGATGTTTCTAGCTCTGCGAACTTTATGTTTTAATTATGTTCAGTTGTTGGCTTAGACTGGGCACAGAATATTGCCTAAGAACACTGTTTTATGGTAGTAGAAAGGTTTTTCGAAATGAAGTCATTAGAAATTGGGTCATTTTTTGCCATTATTGTTCAAATGGTTTGAATGATGTGGCAAAGTGGAATGAAGGTTGGCTGCTGTAAGATAAGTGAGACCAAAAATTTAATAATTGAAGAGGAGTATATCCATGTGACTTTGAAGGAGAATCTTAAATATTTAGATATAAAATATTTAGTACAAGTTACCCGAAATAGAACTCTCTGGTTTCAACCACTGCATTTATTTCCACCACATGCATTTATTTGTTGCATTTCAAATACATTAGTACCTCAGTGTGAGAGAAGCTTCCCCGCTCGAAATCGGTGCTATGTGCAACAGCTCCTAAATTTAATTCTCATACATAAGTTGCTCTGAAACCAATAACGCCCTTCATTTAATATGTATGGAACAGTTTAATTTGATTGTAATTTTCAACACTTTAATTCCTCTAAATATAGCATACGGATGATGGAACAAATTGAGTTATCCAAGTATACGCTGTCCTTAGCTACCATAGAAGTACATAAAATAATTGTTGCGGCATATGCTGATGTAACTGATGCTGTGATTTTTTATATGACAGTTTCAAATGGCGTATCTTTTATTAAAAAGTTGTACTCTTTATATATATTTTTTTTGCTTCTTTGGAAACGGTCATATCTGTCTGCTCATACAGAAGAAGGTGTAACACATTCTGTCAAAAAAGTATCGGGAATTGAACATTTATAAAGCCCGCCCGAAGAGATTGTCAAAATTATTTTTGTACTTGATTTTGTCAGTTCATCTCAAGTATGTTTTGCGATTTTTGATTGCAAACCAGTCAACAAGGCTCGAAATGGCACCTTTCAACTAACCCGAAACCGGAAAACCACTTCAAAGTTGATCAAAAGTCAAGATAATGTTGATGGCAGTGCTGTACACTTGGAATTCTTGCCAGGTTATAGCGTTTGAAATAATAGTGAAGAAGAACGTGTGATTCGAACTGACGCTATTACAGTTTAAATCACCAAAAATTGTACCTAAGCGTTACCCATCAGGCTACTGGCCGATTTTAGAATTTGATTTCTAAACTCGACTATACTCCACTGATGTGAATTGTTATGTTATCGCTGAGGTATACGGCTCTGATGTATTTCCTTATTTGATTTTCGTTCGGTGCTCTTCACTATTTTGCTTGTGAATCTGTTAGAGTCGCCACAAGGTCAGACGTTAAGTAAACAATATTATCTGGGCGCTATTTGTGGAAGGAAAACTCACGGATTTTCCACCACGATAACGCACCATCTCCCAAAGCTATCATTGTGAACGAATTTTTGTCCAAAA
This sequence comes from Microdon myrmicae, assembly GCA_963931805.1. Classification (NCBI taxonomy): domain Eukaryota; kingdom Metazoa; phylum Arthropoda; class Insecta; order Diptera; family Syrphidae; genus Microdon; species Microdon myrmicae. The sequence goes on along the minus strand of OZ007497.1, from coordinate 5,310,808 downwards.
ACTCAACAAACATCATCGAATTCACCTGATATGGCTCCAAGTCACTTTTTTCTTTTTCCAAAACTCAAATTATTACTTCGAGGCACCCGTTTTCAGTCAACAGAAGATATAAGAGAAAATTTGCGGAGAGAACTGAAGTCCATTCCGGAAAATGCGTTTGAAAAATGTTTTCATGTTTGGAATTTTTCTTTTTTAAATTCCCACTAATTTTCCAAGCAAAATTTACAGTTTTCACTTAACACTAAATGCTGTCCTATTTCTTCACAAGCACTCTAAATTAAACAATGTCTTTTTGTTTTGTTTTACCTTTCGGCGTACAATATTTTCAATAACATGTAATATTACCTATATATATATATATATATATATATATATATATATATATATATATATATGTATATATATATCAGATATATGCATACCTTTTTCCCGGTTTAACGAAGAGATGGCGCCAGCGAAAAGTACGCAGAGTATTAATTTGACAAATACGTCATTTTGTTCGTCTGATATTTAACTACAAACACACACAAGTTGAGTCCGCCAAAGACTACCGTCTTTGTTTTATCGTTCAGTGATCTTGTCGTTTTGTTGCCGAAAAAGAACATTTGCAGTACACATTACTTTTCTTATTTAATCAAAAGAAAAAGGCTGTTGAAAGTCATCGTTTGCTGGTAGAAACATATGGTGAACACGCTCCATCAATTAGAACATGTGAGACATGGTTTCGACAATTTAAAAGTGGTGATTTCAATATGAAAGACAGTGAGCGCACACAAATTTGAAGATGAGTAAATGCAGGAGTTATTGGATGGTGACCCAACTCAAAGTCAACGGCAATTAGCAGGGGCATTACACAAAAAACAATCAGCAGACGTTTACCAGCAATCGAGGAGATCAAAACCAGGTGTATGCATAAGATTTTTCCGGTTTAACTAGGAGATTGCGCCCGCGAAAAGTACACAGCACACAGCAAAACTAGAGAAATACACCTTGAAATTGGTGGGATGGGACATCCAGACTTGGCGCCATCTGACTATCACCTCTTCGCATCAATGAGGCACGCACTCTCAGAGCAGCACTTTAGCGATTTTGAGGAAGTTAGAAAATGGGTCGATGAATGGTTTCCTTTTAAAGACAAGCAGTGTTTTTGGCATGCTATTCGTAAATTACCTGAAAGATATGCGAAATGCGTACAAGCCAATTCCCAAAATTTTGAATAACAAAATAATTAATTTCCCTAGAAAACTGCGTATTTTTTACCAAAGAAACCGGAAAAACGTGTGCATACACCTAGCATATGTATATATATATATATATATATATATACATCGATGACCTGTAAAGTTTCCGACCTAACAAAGATACAAGACATTTTTTCTTAAAATTTATTTTTATTTTTCTACATAGTCTCCTTGTAACTCTACACACTTCTCCCAGCGGTGTTCCCATCTCTCTAACCCGTCCAAGTAGTACTCGGCGTTTTTCTCTGCAAAATAACTGTTCATTAAGGTGATTGCCTCCTCATTTGACGAAAATCTCTGTCCTTCGAGCGCAACTTTTAGAGTAGGGAACAAAAAGAAGTCGCTTGGAGTTAGATCTGGTGAGTAAGGCTGATGATCAGGCAGTTCAAACCGTAATTCGTGGATTTTCGCCATGGCAACCACTGAGGTGTGAGACGGCGCGTTGTGTTGGTGATATAGGATTTTCTTTTTCTGCAAATGTGGCCGTTTAACCGCAATTTCTGCCTTCAGTTGGTCAAGTAATGATGCGTAGTATGCTGCTGTAACGGTTTTTCCTTTTTGAAGAAAATCGATTAGGATAACTCCATGACTATCCTAAAAAACAGTCGCCATCACTTTCCCAACCAAAAAACAGTTTTTGCTTTTTTTGGAGCCGATTCCACCTTTGCAGTCCACTGTTCTGACTGTTTTTTTGTTTCGGATGTATAGTGGGGTATTCATCGAGAGTAATTAAGCGGCGCCAAAACTCGGATTTATTGCGCCTAAACTGCGCCAACAGAGCGTTGGAAATGTTCATTCGAAATGGTATTTGGTCTAACGTGAGCAAACGCGGCACCCAACGCGCGAACAGCTTTCTCATGCCTAAATCTTGATTTAATAAGTCACAAACACGTTCAAGGCTAATAACCTTGCCCGTAAAAATAAATTATTGTGGACAATGTAACAAGCCTCGAGACTTGCTAAATAAGGCTCAGACCGGATCCCGGTTGTGTTGCCGATGATGATGATGATGAAACGCGTTCCTTGGACATTTTCATAGCCCCTACTGTCTCTCTCCCTTTAAGTCGGCGGTCGTCTCGCACCATTTGGCGAACTTTAGCGATGTTATCGTCAGTTGTTGCAGTTTTGGACGTCCCGAACGTTCATCGTCTCCCAAACAGCTCATAACCCAATTTTTGGATTTTATTTGATTATGATTAGTCAACACAGGAAATTCACTTTTCTCCATTTTCGTTAAAATTGACAAACACAAACTAAATGAGGCAATTTGCTCAAACTTTGACAGTAGTCTATTTATAGCCGGCAGTGCACTTAAAGTTACTGCGCGGAAGATTCAAAAAGTCACTGACTTATCAAACTGCCCTTGTACTAAAACTACATCTAGGGAAGGAAAATGAGGGCGTATCGCCTGGGAGGCATTTGGCGGATGGGGTATTTCCCCTTGTCCAACTTTCGGATGTGTTCCACCGAACACTTTAAACACGACTCCAATTAACCGACATAAGTCCTCGCAAGAAGTAAACAAAAACACAACTTGTTTGATTTTTATAGTCCACTTTATTAGCAAACTGAACCGTCTTAATTATTGTCCACTGGTCCTGCACACAGGGTTTTACCTTGTCTTTTAAAAACACGATTCCTCACACGACACACTCTCAATGGTTATTTCTTCCCGGTAAAAAGGAACTATGCTCCTGTAACGAAATTTTTACACTAACTAACTGCTCTTAGGGAGTGTCCGACTCACCCGATTGTTCTCTTTTTTGGTGATTCTTTTTGGAGAATCTCTCTTCATCGAAAATCTCTCCTCTAGATGAGATTGCACACTCTATCTGTGTCCTGCGATTTCCTGTTTGTTCGCAGGCCAGATGTGCGGTCGCAACCCACACACACAGATGCGGATGTTGCTGCCTGTGTGGCCGGAGATCCTCCTAGGATCGCCAGAAATTTCACACCTTCTGCAGAATCGATTTCGTGTATATTCTAGTGTGTGGTTTATTATTCTTGGTGATCTCTGGGATCGTGGTAATTGTCGTCGGTTACGATAATTGTATTTATTTTATTATTATTATTTATTAAAATAGTCCCAACTCAATTAAACAAAATCAAAATAAATTAAAGGGACAGACACATATCAATACAATTTTTGTAACCGTCACAAACCTCACGCTCGACCACACACATATCCTACCTGCGCCCAGAAGTATTATTCCTCTTCCAAGAATAATACTCATTTTATAAAGGGGGGGGGGGGGGGGTTGTTACGCCCTAAACCCACCACCCTTTAATACCTACCTCTTTGGAGCCATAAAAGTTGGTCCACCATTAAGCGGGGTACACACAAAACCATCCACTTAAAGGATGAAGCGCTATGCAAGTCCTAGCATTGGCCCTACACACAAGATATTCTCAAATTAATATTGGTTTCAATGACGAACAAATTGAACTAAACGTTCAATTTTCTCACATTGAACTCAACTTAAAAGATCCAATACGTGATAAGCGAACCGTATGTTCAACACCAAAATTCCCCTAGATCCGAATGTGCATACCAAATGACCCACTTTCAAATAAAATTGTTGAGAATCATAAAATGCGCGTCTGAAATTTTATGATCCTCTAAAAATGTGTTTACCCAAATCCATTCCCACAATGAGCATCATTTGCCGTTTTCACTAAACCAAGTTTAACAAACAACGAACCGCATGTTCGTTTTATCGCCCACCAACATCGAGGATCATAAATGCTCATCAGCAAGATCATTTGTTGATTGTTCCTTTTTGTGTTTCCTCTTTTGATCCCAATCCGGGAAAGAGGGCCATGCAAACAGGAAAATGTATCCTTCGATCTGCATGATCGATCATTCCTTTGAAAAGAGTTGTGAGTCTTTTGAGTTTGTCGACGTATATAGATAGCCGGAACGGGGTTGTGATTTAAAACGAGGAGTCTTGAGTATTTAAGAAAACCTTATAACATTGCAGTCGTGCCTAATGAAATATTGTGAATAAAGTTTAAAACGTAACTATTAACCAAAGCGTTTTTACTGATGATTGTATGTGGTACAATAGTGATGTGAAGAAAAAATATAACACATGGCTAAAACTTCACCTTCGCAAGCATATCATCCACCATCTGTTTTCGGAGCCAAACCTGCATAGTAATGCATCAGGCTTTCAACGGTCACTTTGATTCTGTGATTTCCTTATTGCAGAATATTTCAATGTAAATAATTTTTAGTGGCTTCGCTATTGTAGACACTTAATACCCGTAGGATTGTACGTCCAACTTTATGCCGATTTAAGTAATTTAATTAAATTGGCAAAGGATACAATGCGGTTCCCTCCAGTACACTGGATCCTATTCTCATCACATTATAGGTATCATTATCTTTGCGCTCGCCAGACAACTGTATTATGCTTTATTTCACTCAATAAACCCATAAAGTTAATGAAAATGCTCCGAAGCGAACAGTGTGGCACTATGAGAAAGCGAATTTAGACGGATTGATTTTTTTCAGGAGTTTGAATCGGTCGTTCGTTATTCTCGGCTAAGACGTTAACCCTTCAGCTATCACAGTAACGCACACAATTCATTTTGATATCAAGTCGAAAAAAAATATTAGGAAAAGAAAAAAAGAAATTGAGTTGCGGTTGTATTATCCCAATAATTCAAAATCGATCAAAGAATATCTACAATGCGTACTATCAATACCCAAGTTTTTTCATAACCAAAAAAAAAAGACAATCAAAAACAATCTTACACTAAAACAAAGATAGTAAAAAGTTAGGCCTTTGCCAAGATCATAAAAACTGTACCCTCCATAGATCATGATTGATAACTATCCCGTCGTAATTCGTATCGGTCTAATTGTTGCACATTTTGCAACCATCTCAACGCTCCCTAATATGAGACCACCTCCGCGTTTAGTCAAACCTAAGCAGCATTTGTGGTATTGTAGGTATTATCTTAGTTATGTGCCGGCATTGGCCCGGGCTACTAAGATTCACTAACAAGTTCACTTTATCGGTGCATTCAGGCAAATAACAGACAAACAAAACTCCCACGGGTTTGGCAGTGGAACTGTCACTTCGGGTCAAATTTTGCGACAAGCGATCAGGCACTCCGTGGATACCAGGATAGTGTATCTAAGACGAGTACACAGTTGATTAACGAATTCGAACCGTCTTTATTTGTTGCTTGATATGTTGACGCGATTTGGAGTCCTTCACTTGTTGACACACTAAATGCTACCTACAAAAACATCCAGATGTCCAACTGGTTACTGCCACTGTTCCAGCAAAGAAAATAAAACTCCAGGATTTGGTTGGTGGTATCTGGTAACTTTTATTAACATTGGTTCTTATATTAGAACTGCACGGGGGACTTTTTTTTTTTTTTTTATTATAACTACACATCTCAATTTGGCAATACTACAGGAAATCCGGTCGATTCCGCGCACTCAGTACCTTCGGAACACTCTAAACTATTATTTTTCGTTGATTAACCTCGACTCGCTATACAAATTAGTGGACACCCGTCCGTTTCGAAACACTCACATCGACTGACTATTCAAAACTCAATTCAGGGTGAGTTTTGGGGTGTGGTAAAAAGGAAATGAAATGTTCCTTTTGAGGCTGACCAATAGGAGAGGATCTCTGGTACACAGATCCTAGCGAGGGTGTATCTACTTACGCGGGGATCACTTTGTTTGCTCATGACGCGAGCTCTTTGGGTGGATGAACTGTCGGAAGGAAATTAAAACAAAGAAGTATTTCTCAGAGAAGTGCTTGCAGCTGAATCAATAGCTGCAAGTCATTAGGAAGCCATTTAGATGATTACACAATGACGGTTGTGTATATCATCTATGCCGGTTGTATATGGCATCTATGGCGATCAAGGGTCGAAATCCAGTGTGAATATTTACACTACTAGAGAATTCGGTTCTTGGCAGCTGGGCGCGAGTTGCGCTATGCTTTGTTGGTTGCATAAAAGCCGCCGTGAATACAGATAAACTAGGAGAATCTGCAACGCACGTGTGAGACAGAAACGTAGGCAGACGGGGTGACGTTGCTTGTTTCCATAGTTTATTGCGGTTACCTAGTACGGCAACCGAAATGTTTTTCTTTTCAGAAAAATGCCGAGATGCATTGATGCATGCGAAAAGGATGTACCGATTTCTTTCAGGGAAATTGAATAACGCATTAAATGTGTGAATGCCTTTGATGGGAGGAATGCTTGAGGGTGCTAATGCGATTACATAAGCGAAAAACTATGAGATTTCTGGGGCTTTAGGAAAGAAATTTTGGGTAATGCGTTGAATGGATTAAATGTCCTTGAGAAAGGAAATGTTTTTGCTGGACGGAATGTTTGCAGGTGCTAATGCAGTTGCATTGGCGAAAGACAATGGGGTTTACGGAGCTTTGGGAGGAAGTTATTGGGGTGATTGAAACGGTAGGTAGTGGGATCGCCACAGTATTTCTAACACTCACAATACACAAGCAAATAGTGAAAAACACCGAAAGAAAATTGAATAAGAAAAATCATCAGTGGTATACCAAGCAAAATAACATAGCAATTCCACATCAGTTGAGTGTACTTGAGTTTAGAAATTAAATCTGTACAGAGGGCAGTGGCCTGATGTGTTAAACATTGGTTAAATTTTTAGTGATTCTAACCGTCATAACATCATTTCGAATCACACATTCTTCACTATCATCGCAAACGCTATAATTGGTGACCCCGACGTGGTGTGTGTACAAATAGCACACACTCCCCATAGTAAAACAGGACTTTACTACTATGGTCCTGGCTTCTGCACAGAGCACCGACTCACCCCACCTGCTCCAACATTCTCTCCCTCGCTCGCTCCTCTGTCCGTCGTTTGCACACGAAGTTGATCGTAACAAAGTTACTGAGGAGCGAGTAGTGTGGCGGTTCTAACATATACGCACACAATACACAAGCAAATAGTGGAGAACACCGAAAGAAAATCGAATAATGAGAAAGCATCAGCCGTATACCAAACAAAATAACATACCAATTCCACATCAGTTGAGTGTACTTGAGTTTAGAAATCAAATTAGTACACGCGGTAGTGGCCCTACTGTGCTACACATTGGTTAAATTTTTTTGTGATTCTAATCGTGATAGCGTCGGTTCGAATCACACGGGGTTCACTATCGTCGCAGACGCGATACATTCATGCAAATTACTTTAAAACACTGATGCATCAGGGCTCAAAAAATTAATATACCTACTTGTGGAATACACCTAAATAATATTGCTATTCCTCAAGTTTTTTGTGATTCTAATCGTGATAGCGTCGGTTCGAATCACACGGGGTTCACTATCGTCGCAGACGCGATACATTCATGCAAATTACTTTAAAACACTGATGCATCAGGGCTCAAAAAATTAATATACCTACTTGTGGAATACACCTAAATAATATTGCTATTCCTCAAGTTTATTACCAACAGAATATTCTCTTTCAGTCATTTCCGCAAAATCACAGCAAATTCTATATTATAAGATTTGGGTTTTCCAGATCGATCTACGACCTCTTTCTGACATCAAAAGAAGCACGAAGGTTTATGAAAAGATAATTAGAATGACAAAGATAATGCTAGTTGGGATAGCAAGGATAATGGTATGTAAAATAAAAAGTACAGGAAAAGAGTAACACATATGTGCTGCATTTCGGCTATTTTCTTTTTTTTTTTTGACTTCATTTCCGTGGTATAAAATAGAACTACTCTTTAAAAAAATCCTTCACAACAAGCGTCGTATCAAATACAATCTTCCCATCGCTAAGCAACGGTGGAAATGAAAGTCTCGTTCCAAAATGATCACATGTATTATAAGTTATCGATAAAGGGCGTACGTCCAAAAACACAATAACTACCGCTGTTTGTTATAACGAAACTATAGCAATCGTATGCGCGACGAAATATCATCTGAGTATTTCTTCATTTGCCGAACGGTAATTGTGAAAAGGAAAAATTGATCATTACCTACACAAGAATGCCGCGTCCGATAAATTTCCATGATGTTTCATCCCAAACACAGAACTAAGCTAATGAAACGTTCAGCACCACTGGGTTCAATGTACTCGAGTTCCCCCTAGGTGTCATGCTTAACAGGTCTCCGAATCGAACACAGTAAAATTATTATTTTTCGTAATAAACTCTTACGTAAAATATCTGAACTTATACTCTTTACTTTTGCTCTAGTCTCTCACTCACAGTTCCCCGTACAAATGCCCAATATGAAATGGACAAAGCCTCTTCAGAGACATAAAGGTATGAACACAGCTCCACCCGCCACATACACAGCAGTTGAAATTTAAAATTCATGTCACAAAGTGACTTCGTCTGCCAACCCATGCGTTATGCAATTCAACAAAAAGGAAGAATGGCTCCTAAATCAACCCAAGAAGCAATTTCACATCACATTTCAGTCATCCTCCTAACAACGCCAAGCATAGGATGTTTCTTTCCCGAAGATCAGAAATTCCATCACATAACGTAATCCTGTAGGAATCAAATGCTACACTTCCTTGCATGGGTTATATCTCTCCCTTAAAAAATTTAAATCCTCCTTACGAGACTAAGAAATGTTCAATGCGGAATTGAAATGACGCAGGACACACACAATAATATTTCCAGGATTAATGATTCCTTTTCAAGTTTGAACTCCGACCCTCACATACGAAAATGAATGAATAAATATAAATGTTTCGCTTCTGCCTTCCAACTCAAAGCCACGCATTAATGTTATTGAAATTCACCACCTGTTGTCGAGGACATAAATCATGCGAGAGTGAATATAGTGTACGCGCTGTGGAAAGGAAGGCGAAGCAATGCAAGGACATGCTGAATGTCCAAACAGCAAACAGCTTGCATACGGTATTATATTTTAACATTATTATTTTAGCTGCATATGCAGGACTGCCGATGTATCCTTTTGCTGGTTTAATATAATAAAATATCTCTGTAGCAAGCGGCCAATGTGTACGTGCACGTATTTGTCTAGTTACTCTGAACTTGTAAGTCCCAGTGTCCTGTCAAGTATAATGTAACGTATTGATCCATCGAGTAGTTCATGTCCTTAATTGAATCGGAAGCGTTGAGAAATTGACAAGGCAGAAAATCGAAATGAAACATTTTTAACCACAGCAAGAGGATTACAAGAGCAGCAGGCGTCTACAAGTGAAGGAAATTCTTATTCTACTTGGAGACATTTAAATTTAGAATCCCTACAGGGATTCCGAAACACTTTATTATATGAGGTAGAGGAAACATCATCGTTTTTGAGGTCGAAAAAAAAAAGATTCTGGTGTCGGCATAGGGATCCAAAATAAGTTTGTTACTACAGATATTCTATTCAATACGTGTCATCCCAGTAGGACAAACACGCATTATAACTAACCACTGTTGAGCTCTATTTAAAAGGCCCGATTCTGGCAACAAGATTAATTAACTCTGAACCTTTAATCAACAGCGTCAGGGGAGCAAAGTTGTATCTCGTAAACACACACATTCCTTTCGTCTTCTTGACAGATGCGACAAGTATTCTTCAATCACCCTTCTCGAAATTGACCCACTTCAAAACGACCTCTTCAAATGCCTACTACACTAAAGAACACCCTTGAAGACCAGATTCTTGAAAAGGGCCAACAACGAGTACTTACCACTACAATAGCTTTTGTTATGACATTTTCAAGGCTAGCCGCAAACAAGTGGACAGTCCTTATCCTTGTTCACATACGTAGACTTCTATATGCAAGTAAATGCTAGTAATACCCTTTGACCCTTTCTGTCTGGCTTCAGCATTCAAATGTCTAACCGCTTTGTGGTATCAATTGAGATCAAAAAACAATTTGCATATGTAATTATTCCCTTTGTGTGCCCGGGAGTCCTTTGGTTACATCCGTGCCAGTCGTTTCTGTGTTCGTCTGCTTCCTCTACTTCCTGGTTATGCCCTCCAGGTGTTTGTGGCTACATTTGAGGATTTTTCAGCTTACGAGATAGACGAATGGCAAATACAGAACAAACTCGTTAATTCTTTGGCTTAAGCTGATTTGTTATTTTCAAAGGAAGCCTAATAAATGTTTCTAAACATTTCAGACCTTAACGAGCGGTCCTGATAAAGCGGATGTGCTTAATGTAATTTACGAAAGCAACAACCAGAAAAACAATAAGGCTGGGGATTTAATGTAACAAGAGGCGTTAAAACAATGTTATGCACATCTGTATCTTATTGCAGTTCGCTAGCAAGGGGAGAAATTTTTATGACAGAATATTAGAGCAAACTCAAGAAATAATGTTGGCGTTCCTAAAACTCGCTCAAAAAACCGAGTTTTTAATGTCCTTATAGGTCAAAACTAGCAGCATAGGGAAGCAAATAAAAGGTACCGCACTAATTTTAAATTAGCTGGTTTGAAATGAATAATCGTCACTCGGTAGATTAGATACTCGCACCTCTTTGAAAAATTGCCTTCAACCGTTGCCCTTCTTCAAAAAGAAGAACTCCAAGGTAATACATAAACAGGTTCGCATGCGGGAAACGGTAGTACTCTAAGCTGACTTAAAGTAAAACACACAATTAAGGAATGGCAGTCCCCATTCATTCGAACGTGGAAGGAGAGCGCACGGGACAGGGAACAATGGCGGAGTCGAGTCGGTGAGCTCATGAACTTTTGGGTTCCTACAGGCCAATAAATGGCAATAGTAGTCCCCATTCTTTCTAGTGGTAAAAAAGGCTCAGTTCCAGTCATTCGATGATGGTTGTACATCTTCCACGAACGACGAACTCTATGCACACCATAGTGGTGACCCCGTAACTTCCAACACCTAACGTAACAATAGCAAGCAGTACAGTTTAGGAATGTACAATATTACATTCTGGAATAAATGACATGCAACGAGTTAAGGATTGTGAAGTCTATTGCGCTGGTATTGTAGTACAGGAACTATCGTGAAATTGCCATACTTCAATATTTTAACTTATTGTGCAATATCCTTGAAAAGTGTCCTCTTGGTTTGGAACAATCTTGAAAAAAGGCGTTCTTGTTTTTGTGATATTGGTTAAAGCGCTTAAATCATCATCATCATCATCATCGGCACTACAACCGGGAACCGGTCTTGGCCTTATTTAGCAAGTCCTGAGGCTTGTTAAATTTTCCATAATGATTTATTTTTTCTGGGCAAGGTCAGTAGTCTTGCGCCAGGGGCTCCCCGACTGGGAATCGAACCCCGGTCTCCCGGGTGACAGGCGGGTGTACTAACCACTATACTATCGAGGAGCCCAAAAGCGCTTAAATACTAATCCAAATTTACATCGCCTTCACGTGAAATATATATGCAATCTGGACAACGATAGTCATCTGGCGCATTATAGAAATAAAATAAATTAATAAAAAAGAAATCGAATGTCTACGACGTGATATGATTATATGAATTTGTTCTTCAGTTCAGAGTTCAAAACGGAATCGTACGATACCAGAGATTACGATAACCTACCCCTTTAGTTACCGTTGGAGAGTCATCTGAAACCGATTCAGAAAACTAAAGTGAAAAGTTTTGTTACCCGGAACCGAAGAACGCAACATCGAAGACATAAAATCACGCCTAAGTCGCGAAATTGCAACTAACAATTCCCTCCGTTCCGAAAACGCCCACGTGGAGAATTTACAAGCGAAGAACAAAAAAAAATAGAACTTTTGAAACAAACCAAAGAGAGACTTCAACGCCAAGTCGAAATAGCTGAGTGCTCCAGAAAATTAACCCAAGCGACCGTAAAGTGTATTTATCCGTACGAAGCAGCTCCTGGCAGCCTAGCTGATTCGCACATTATTGAAGAACAGTTGCGCACCGAATTACAAACAGCTACGGAGCTCAGAGGAGGAAAGCGAAAAGGCGGCAGGAGCGATGAAACAACGAAGGACTCGCCGCCCTCATCAGCCAGCGGCATCGAAACCTGCAGCCCCCGAGACGCTACTGGCCACTATCCGACCGACGCGATGGCAAAGGTAAGATTAATACCTTTCTGGCGCAACCACCCCCGTGCATGGTTTATCCAAGCCGAGGGAATGCTCACAATGAATGGCATCGATGACGATAGCCAAAAGTTCTTCCTGGTTCTGGGTGCCCTCGACACCAACACAATCGACGAGCTGGCCGACGTCTTGGCCAGCCCGCCAGCAGCGGATAAATTCACGACGCTTAAGGAAAGCACAACGGACTCAGAAGAAAAGAGGCTCCACACAGTGCTCACAGAGCTCCAACTCGGCGATCTGAAACCTTCCCAACTGTGGCGAAAAATGAAGGCTCTCGCCGGAACGCGGATCGACGAAGGGGTGCTGTTGGTGAAATGAAGATCGCTCCTACCGCAAAGCGACCAAAACACCCTGAGAATATTCAGGCCCCAAAACACGGAGGACCTGGTCACCGCGGCGGACGAGGTCGTTGACAATCCCCTGGAAGACATCATGGCGGTCGGCGACAAGAAAAGGCCCCAGGATACACTCGCCCGGCGATCAACGCCCTGGAGGCGGCCGTTGTACAGCTAACCATCAGCAGTCAGCCACCCAACCTGGATAACCCCAACAGGCGACAACAGCAAAGTCACCCGAGACCAAGGCCAGCACACAGGACACACAACAGATACGAGACCGGAACCCAGGAACAATGGTGCTGGTATCATCGGGAATTCGGTGCCGACGCGCGCACATGTAGACCACCTTGCGCATTCGCGAGGTCGGGAAACTAAGTCGCCCACCCCGAATGCAGGTAACGGAGGTGGGCCCCCACGATGAGCCCCGCTTGCTCCTACGCGACCAGCTCTCCCAGATCAGGCTCCTCGTCGACGCGGGCTCGGTCGTCTCGCTGCTACCCCGGCGGGCTTAAACCTCCGGAGACAGAACCGAAATTTGTACGTGGCTAACTCGATGTCCACATCCACGTACGGACACCAACGACACACACTGGACCTGGGTTTGCGACGACGCCTCGAATGCGACTTCATCATTACCGACGTCCCCGACGCCACCCTGGGGGCGGACTTCCTGGCGAAATACTGACTTATGTTCGACATAAAAGACAAACGCCTAACCGACCCACACGCCGACGTGGCGTCACGCGGAACTATCGCCCCAGCAGCACTGCACTCAGTCTCCACTATCGCCAGCCCGTTAGATAATCACAAAACAGCACAACGATACACGAAACTACTGGAAGAATTCCGTGACGTTTTCACCCCTAACGCCGGCCCCGTCCAGATCCCCGGACTAAAGGTAAAGCACGCCATCTGCACCACAGGCCCACCGGTCTTCAACTGCCCACGCGGGCTGAGCGGCGACAAGCTCGATGCCGCCAAGGCGATCTTCGCGGACCTCCTCGAGAAGGGTATCGTTCGGCCCTCCTCCAGCCAATGGGCAAGCCCACTCCACATGGTCGGCAAACCAGGCGGCTCCTGGCGAGTAACGGGCGACTGCCGCCGCCTCAACGCGTGCATCATCCCGGACCGCTACCCGCTCCCAGTCATTGAAGACTTGCTCCAGGAGAGCCACGGAACAACCTTCTCGGTGGTGGACCTGCGCAAAGCATTCTATCAGGTGCCAATCGCCGAGGAAGACATCGAAAAAACGGCTGTCATGACGCCCTTCGGGCTCTTCGAATTCGTGGGCACGTTGCTAGATCTGAGAAACGCGCCGCAGTCAATGCAGCGGGGCCGAGTTCAACCACGTTCTTCGCAAACTGCCGCTCGTCAGTATCGGACGGACACGACCAATACCTCGAACACCTACGCGAACTGCTAACCACCCTCCGAGAAGCCAGTCTGCGCATCAACGGCGAAAAATGCGCCATCGGCCAGCCCCAGTTAACCTACTTGGGCTACCAAAGTTCGGAGAAAGGCTTTCAACCACCCTCGGCAAAAGTGGACGCCATCGGGACCTTCCTCAAACCAACCACTTCAACAGAGCTCCGTCGTTTCCTCAGCATTACGAACTACTACCGGCGGTGCGTCCCGCATGCCGCCAACCTACAAGCACCGCTCCACGATCTACTCAAGGGCCTTGCCAAAAGGGCAACCTTAACGTGGACGCCCGAAGCGGACCGGGCCTTCCATCTGTACAAGCAGGCCATCGCCGACGCAACTTGTACCACCTTCTTCCGCCCGGGTAGGAGCTTAGCGCTGAGAACGGACGCCTCTGACACCGCAATAGGGGCCGCGCTAGAGCAACAACAACCTGACGACACATGGCGACCTCTAGGCTTCTTCTCCCAAAAGCTCTCGGATACCCAAAAGCGCTACAGCACCTATGACAGAGAGCTTTTGGCAATATACGCAGCAGTGAAATATTTCGAGAGAATCCTCAAAGGCCGAGAATTCACGATATTCACCGATCACAAGCCCCTAGTCTACGCCCCGGCCCAGCGATCACACAAGGCATCACCGCGCCAAGCCAGACACCTCGAGTGTGTGCTACACTTCAACGCCAAACTGGAGCATGCTCGAGTCGCAGACAACGTAGTAGCCGACGCTCTCTCTAGGACCCAGCCCGACGATCCGCCAACAGTCACCGACAACGACGCAACAAACAGCAACGCACCGACCGACGACTCAGCCATCGCTACTGGCGCACCACCTACCACCGAGACGGACACTGCGCTAGACGCGCTGGAAATCTCAATGCCCACAACCCTGAGTGCGGACATAATCGCCGATGCGCAAGCCGTCGACCCAAACCTTTCGCACTTGATAGACTCCGCCCTACAACTGCGACACAAAGTAAAACATCATCCGACCGTACGTCCCAGAGCCCCTGCGACGTCAGGCCTTCAGCATCATTCACAGCTTGTCCCACCCAAGTGGCAGGGCAACAGCCAAAGCACTGGCGCGGAAATTCGTCTGGCCCGGTGTTCGCATGGACGCCATCGCTTGGGCACGTCACTGCGAGGACTGCCAACGCTCCAAGGTAGGACGTCACAACGGGGAAGCCCTGGGAAAATTCAAAGAGCCGGCAAATCGCTTCGAACACGTCCTCATCAAGATGCCACTAATTCAGGGGATGCAGTACTGCCTGACCATCATCGATAGATTCTCGCGATGGCCCGTGGCAGTGCCCCTGCCCAACATCAAAATAACCACCATCGCCAAGGCATTCATGGACAACTGGGTCAGTAACTATGGAACTCCACTTCACTTCACGTCAGACAGAGGGCCACAATTCGAGGCAGAGCTATTCACAGAGCTCGCCAAATGCATCGGCGCGCAGATGATCCACACAACGCCGTACTATCCGCAGTCCAACGTAATGGTGGAGAGATTCCACCGAACTCTCAAAGCTGCCCACAGTTTTGCTGGGCCTCAGGACGGCATACAAAGAGGATCTCTAAGCCTCCTCAGCAGAAATGCTCTACGGCACAACCATTCGAATCCCCGGAGAATTCATCGCATCGGAACCGGCACAGGCAAACAAAACCAACTTCGTCGCGAGCCTACGGCGGCTTTTCAAAGCCATCCGCCCTGTCCTAGAAACCCGGCACACCACAGGGCACCCGTTCATCCACAAGGATCTGCAGACCTGCACCCATGTCTTCAGACGACTCGACAGCATCCGCAAAAATGGCCAGAAGAAAACCCCTGTTTATGTTTAGTATTTTTTTAATTAAAAACGATATTTATATTCTGTGTGATGTGGAAAGGAACCCCTTACTATTTGTTTGTCGACTAACCGTCCCCATGGAGTTATTTATTTGGGAGCATAAATCCAAGCTTAAAATTTAAATTAAAAAGGTATATTTCCAAATATGGCCAAACAGGTACTTCAGTTTATTTTACAGTGTTTTCGCCTATTTAAATAAATAGATCCACCTTCTCTCACACAATATCGTATTATTCATCACACAATTCTGCAATTCTTCCTTTACGAGTATAAGCGATGTGGGCAGACTGGTCAGATGTCACAGACATACCCCTCTACGCGAGTATATGTTCTTGTCTCTTTTCGAATTTCCTAGGAAGACAAAAATTAAATTAAATAACACCACCAAGTGAATGCCTCCTTTCGAAGGTTTCCTTATAAAACCTGAAATTGTGTTTTTATATCTACTTGCCAAACAAAATCCCCAGCAGAAATGAAAACTTCAAAGTTTTCAAGTTTTTCTTTCCATCTTCCTATAACCAGAACGTTTACTTTCCCAATAGAAACAACATCTGACAAGGATTATGAATGTTTTGCTTTTGTTTAAGTTTATTTTTCCAGCCAAACAATTTTATCAGATTGAGTGTGCATTGTGTACACATGCTTCGAGACATGATTTTCCTGTTCATTGACAGAATCCTTTTCAGAATCATGAAGGTAATCCCGTAAAAAGGTTACATTTCCGAAAGTAAACATGAACACGAATATTTGATGTATTTCCTACCTTATGTGGTTCCTGGCAAAAAAGAAACCACTTACATAATCTCCACTAATTCCACGAAATGTGGACATGATTTCGACGAACAACAAGGACAAATTGATTGAGTAATTTTTTTATCTAAATCAATTGTTTGTCATCGGAAGTAATTCTAGGAGAAATGAAATTCAAATAGTCGACTTCCGGTGATGATTGCATGGGAAGAAAATAGTCTTTGTATGAGTTCACAGTGCGGAAATGCTCGATAGCTTTTCACATCAACGATGTAATTAATCAGGACAAGTACAGGGAGTCCCTTTTTACGGGGAGGAAGTTGCCTTTTCCTGGCAGTAATGTGTAATGAACTCCCATTATGAGAGGTCATAAATTAAATGAAGTTGGGGCTGTAGTCATGTCAATGGGAATCCTTAGGGCTGGAATAGCGTTGGGTTTCAGGAGGGTTAACAGTTATTTTCATTCAGTCGGCCGTAGCAATATAATGAAAAATTCGGCAAATTATTTTGGAAATGCCGGGAATGAAGTTATTTAGATACTGTAAAGAAACAAGAACGGGGAACGTTTGCGGCTGGGGTTGATCTTCGGATATTAGCGTTTTTCCAGTTGAGTATTAGTAATTAGTTTTACCATAATTAATACCCTAATGAGTATTAAGTGTTATGTTTGGTTCTTAAACCTCTATCGCGGATTTTTGGTTACGTTAGAAAAGCATTACGTGACGTGTTGAGGATGAAGATCTGATGGTACTTTTTTTTGTTCTCTTTTTAGTTTAAAATACTCATTTATTATACAAAAATGTCCAGCTTTTACCTAATGCCAAGTCCTATTTACGCTTATTTTACGTTATCCTTATATTAACTTACTAGCTCTTCACAAGCACATTAAATTTTACAATATGTTCTGCATATAATATGTTGTCTGTTGTTACGTCTCCAGCGCCGTGCTTCCTCTTTCGAGGGAAGAGCGTGGGGGTTATAATATCTCCTCTTTATAATAAATCCTCTTTAAAATAATTATTGTTTTATTTTTATATTTTTGTATTTATTCAAACTCAACTCTTAAAACTAAACTAAACTCTCAACTCACTGAAGCTCAACTGAACTTCTAACTCTAACTTGAACTCAACTATCTCAAGCTGAGCTCTCACTTGAACTCTTACTCTAACTTGAACTCAACTATCTCAAGCTGAGCTCTAACGTGAACTGATTTTACAATATAAATTTTCCTGTTATTATAGAACATTTGGTTCCAACTAACTGTGTCGTATTAAATGAACAAAACAAATTTCATCAAGTTATTCCAGAAGTCTCTGTGACTTAAAATATTGATTGAATAAACTTTGAACGAAAATCAAAGTGCTATGTTTTGAAATGAAAAATGTGCTTGTTATGAAAAGGGGCATGTTTTTAAATGTGCTGTAAGTGACTGGATATAGAATATTGTGTCTGTTTATTTATGAATTGTATTAAATGAGAATGTAAGATATGTGAGGATGTAGTTTTAAAGGTTGTGTTAGAAAAGACATGAGATTAGCGTATAAGGGTAGTATTCTGGAATACAACACTGTGCATATATGTATATAAGATGACTTTCTCTTTTACTTTTTTTTTCTGTGTAAACACAAGAATTTTACAACTAAACGAAACATCATAAGGTATTAGAATAAAATCAAATGGACGGAAATGAAATCAAGAATAGATATATATATATATATATATATATATATATATATATATATATATATATATATATATATATATATATGGGGAGGGAGGAAGTATGTGTGCCAGCGTATGGGAAGAAAGAATAAAATATGCCGGGTAATCGGATATAGGTTTTCTTTTATTTTGATGTAGTTCTTAATGCTTTGTTCTTTTAACTTAATACAAATACTTCGGTTTTTGTGATTACTTTAACCAGCCTAACGCGCGTAGTCTTTTTAATTTTCGTAAAGGCAACCGATGCAGTCGGGCGACAACCACTGACCCCTTTCGCAGAATAAATTCGATTTTTTTTATGCCCGGACCCGGTGGCGGTTGAATCTCAACTTACTCTTACACACGGGGCGGCGTGCCACCGCGTGGCCGCGGCGGTTACAGGGGAACCTCGACGTGATCGTGGCGGTAGTTGGATGACGACTGACTAACGAAATGGAAAAAATGTCATAGCAGAAATAAGCTCACTGTCACTTCCGAGGAATTCCGAGGAGAGTTACTATGCTCGCGTAAGAATTCAGTTCCAGCGAATCCGTGCGGTACAAGCCGAGTTGGATCCGTTGGTTATGTATACCGGGAAATTGAAATAGCTTGCGTGCGAGCAATGAATATCGTTTGGGTAAGATATTAACCGAAGTAATTTCGGGGAAATGTGTGCGGCTTGGTATAGTTGTTAATGTTCCGTTGTGGATTTGAATATGCGTTTTGTTAGGGCATATCAATTTCGGGGAAATTGAGATTGCTTGGTCACAAAGAGGAAATATGAATTAAGTAGAGAATTGACCGAAGCAATTTTGGGAAAATGTATGTGGGGTGATGTAATTAAGGGAAATGGTTAATGTTTTTGTAGGTTGGTATGTGCGTTTTATTACGGCATATCAATTTCGGGGAAATTGTGATTGCTTGGTCGCAAAGAGGGAATGTGAATGCAGTAAAGGATTGACCGAAGCAATTTTGGGGAAATGCATGCGGGGATGATTAGAATATATTCGGTTGAATTATATTCTGTTGGGAGTTTTAGGAAATGTTTTATTGCAAGGTTTGGGATGTATGCGCTTGCGGATTGGAATGTGTTTTTGCATTTTTGAGATGGATTGCAGGTTAGGGTAGAGCGACGCGCTGTTAGCGGTCAAGGTTGTTTGGCATTGTGGGTTGGTTCTCCATGTGCTGTAGAGAACCCCCACATATATATATATATATATATATATATATATATATATATATATATATATATATATATATATATATATATATATATTGTAGCGAGCTTAGGGCTCGCTGGATTTATTATTTTCATAAAATAAGAGCCGTGAAATCGATTTTCTATTTAAAGCTTTATTCGTCTCTTAATGACAAAACGTTCTTCACTTTTTGCTAATCATCCGGTGACACTTCTGTCACTGGCGACTTATCGTTTTGTTTTTACTGCTCATAGTCTCCAGTTTTCCAGTACTTTGTTTTGGAGACCTACCAGATGTCCAGCTGATTGTCATATACGTCACACTACCCTCCGCCTAGATTAGATCGTCCCGAACTAAGTTCACTGGTCTTCTGGGTTAACAAAAAGTACGCCAGTCAGTCACGATGTACCACCTTCATCTTGGCATTCGGTCTTCGCTGAATCCTATAGACGACGTCGTTAATTGTTCTGAGAATCTTATACGGTCCTTCCCAATGTTGCTACAACTTCGGAGACCTTCCTTTTTGCCATCGGACATTTCTCGGACTTTATATGTACTCCTGCTAGCCAGTTTAACAGATTAATATGCCAGTATTTCATTAGTCGTCTTCTTTCCTACCCAACCGAACGGCTTGTTGCACGTCCCGATCTTGGAGTGCATTTATGAATACATCCATTGCTACCTCGTTCAAAAATTCCCTCGTCATATTTGAATACGACAAGTTTGCCAATCGCTCAGTGTCTGCCTGCAACTGTTGAAGATTTTTTCCAGGTTTCTGCGTTCTGCTCCGCAGTTACTTGCAGACGTTTTCGAAAAATTTGCTTCTGTCCTCTGCTATCCAGGTTCCGGTCCTGAAATTCCTTCCTCAACTCAGGAACGCGAAGATCCTCCAAATGTCGATCTGACATCGTCGCCACACACTTTCACTGACTTATTTCCTTCACCAATAATTAATCCCACCAATACGAGCACTACCGGCTTAGCCCATGGGCTCTCCCATCTCTCGAATCATGTTGCCTACTTCTGATTGTTTGGCCAACGGTAGTCGACGAGGTCGCTGTCTTATAGGTCTTACTCACCCGTGTCAATGCGATATTTAACTATACCGGTGTGTCCGAATTTGTCATTATTATGAATTACGGTTTGAACTGCCTGACCATCCGCCTTACTCACCAGATCTAGCCCCAAGCGACTTCTTTTTGTTCCCTAATTTTAAAAATTGCGCTTGAAGGACAGAGATTTTCGTCAAATGAGGAGGTAATCACCTTCGTGAACAGTTATTATGCAGAGAAAAACGCCGAGAACTATTTGGACGGATTAGAGAGATGGGATCATCGCTGGGAGAAGTGCGTAGAGTTACAAGGAGACTGTGTAGAAACATAAAAATAAATTTTAAGAAAAAATGTCTTGTCTCTTTGTTAGGTCGTTAACTTTTCAGGCCACCCTCGTATATATATATATATATATATATATATATATATATATATATATATATATATATATATATATATATATATATATATATATATATATATATATATATATATGGTACATACATAACTTGAATTTGATACGCTTCCACTTCGTTATAAACTTCGAAAATGAGACCTCGGTGAAAATGACAGAAAGAGCTAGATTTGTGAAGTGTTAATTCTTCGACCTATAAAAGCTTCTGTGTAGTCAATTATTCTGAAGGAAAATTAAGTACCCCTATATAAAAGCTTTATCATTCCTCTTCTCTTATACAGTATAGATATATATTGGTCCTTTATTATATGCATTTTTCCACTTTACGAAAGAGATAATAAAATGATGTCAATAACTGAATCACTACGTTACAAATGGAAGTTCTGCGATTCGTCCATAAAAACGGAATCGGAATCTGATAAGACCAAACGATTCAATAGGAGGAAAGAATCACTAAAACTGAATAAATTTATTTCAAAACTCAGTTTTTCACTGTAAAAACGACCCAAATTCAGTGGCAACTTTTCCAATTTACGTTGTTCATTCAAAACTCCCTAGAAGCTTGTTCACAACTGCAACACAAAATACATAACTTGGAGAGAAATGGACCATAAATGCAAAAGTCTTTCAAAAAATAGCCCCAGCTATATACTAGTCACACATCGACCTCGGGCTCTTGGCATGCAAATATAAAACACCGGAAACTGTATATAACTACAACCATTCCCGATTCATTGGCTCTTTTAATACAGTTAGTCGATATGCTGTCCTCCCGAAGAAGGCACACTAAAAAGTACAAAAAGCAACCAGACGATTTACCGCCGAAAACTTTGTCATTGGAGTTCTTGAAGGAACTTGTGTATTCGAGAAATGGGTTTTTATTACTCTACATTTCTTTAACTGCCATCTGTAAGGATTTGATTATTTGCGTCTAGTATACTAAGGTCACTTCGGAATCTAAAGATAGCTGGCGTTCAGTGTTAGCACACTGTAGTCCCTAATCTAAGTCACTAGTTATGCTCGCCTTCACACTCTCTTCAGGTGTAAACTTTTAGCTTTCATTTTTATTCCCAGTCAAATTTTACCCCAACCATGGAATATTTTTGCCTATGCTAAATGTAAAATATTACTTGACTGTATTTTTTTCTCTTTTCCTTGCCTGAAATACGCACACAAGAGAGGTTTTGTGGTATCCTTAACTGTCACAACACAATAGGAATGAAAGAGGGGGGAGAGTATTGACGTACAAACAAAAACTTGATCATGTAGGACTTTTTTTTATATCTTTCAAGAAAGACGAGCTTATAACACCGAATCAGCTATTTATTCTCAAGTGGGTACGTTAGCCAAAGTCCGAAAGATCCCCAAGAATTTCTTTCAACCATTCATTTTAATTTTTTTTTCATTTTTACAAAATTTTTTTTAATTTCTTTTTATCTTCTTAGTTTCTAAATTACATGCTAGACAAAAAATGCTTAAATTCTAGCTTAATTATCTTATATTAAGGTTTACTGGTCCTACGCAGGCGCTCTACGCTAAACATTACATCATCATCATCATCGGCACTACAACCAGGAACCGGTCTTGGCCTTATTTATCAAGTCCTAAGGCTTGTTAAATTTTCAATTTTAATGATTGGTTTTTTTTTTTTTTCTGGGCCAGGTCATTAGTCTTGCGCCAGAGGCTCCCCGATGGGGAATCGAACCCCGGTCTCCCGCGTGACAGGCGGGTATACTAACCACTATACTATCGAGGAGGAAACATTACATAACTATTGTATAATTTGCCTTTCGGCGACAGAGCTTTGTTCGTGGCTCTACTTATGATTATTTGAATGACAAAGAAAAATTTGGAAAACTTTGTTCCACTTTTTTTTTCTATTTTTACTTAAAATTTGACTTAATTATATTTTTTTAATTTTTTTTATTTACTTAAAAGAACTTAACTTAAATCTTATACTACCCTAATTTTAGAAAACCTAAGTCTTTGTAACCTGGCTGATGATACAGTTATTCCACCGACATTGGTATCCAGGTCTTTATTTGGCATTCAACCACCAGAACTGTTGACGCTGTCCGATACTATCTCCCCGGTCTCACCCCGGGAGATAGCCCTACTGAAGCGCAAGAGCTCTTCTTCGGTGCGCGTGGTAGCACAATCGGCCATCTACGGATGATCTACTTACATGATAGATCAGCGGAATTCCGGATCTATCCTGTATAAGCCTTTCCATGTCCAAATCAAGGAACGCCTCTGGTGGAACAAAACCGTTACGAAGCACGCTCTCATAATACAGTGTTTGGTTAATAAGCCCCGAAAATTAGGTCATTGGACGAGCTTATTGCTCTCACAATATGTCATCTGATTAATTTAATCATAAAATTATCCACCCTATTTATGTATGCTTCATTATATAAAGTCTCATTTGAGTAGTACTTTTTATAGTCCGATTCCGGTGTCCGATATAATCTGAGACAAGTTCTGAGACACTTCCTTTCGAACACTCGAATCTTTTCCATCAAATTTGGACCTATGTTAAACCATACTGGACATTGGCCTGATTAGCGTCATGTAGCATATTACTTTTACCCTGCTGTCAAGTTGGCTACTGTGAAATAGCCTCCTTGTCATAGCAAAAGTTTTCCTCGCTTTGGCCAAAGCAGCCCCTACATGTCTGTTGAAATACAGATTTTAATCTAGCCAGATACCCAGGTATTTAACTAAACTCTTGGTTGTCAGTTTACATGCGGTCCCACGATAACTAGCTTTCGACAGTTTTTTCTTGTGTCGTTCGTGGCTTTATATAATGGAGTTCTATTTAGGATGGCTTCACATTTCTGGAAGTTGATTTTAAGTTTCCATTCGTTGCAATGGCGCTGCACGTTGTTGAAGTCTCGCTGTAGTAAACTATTTATGATCTCAACTTTCGGAGCTGTTCTGTAAATTGTGAGATCGTCTGCGTACGCAATAGCCTGCGCAAGTGCATCTAATACTTCGCTAATGTAAATGTTAAAAAAAATTGGAGAAAGTACTGCTCCCTGTTGCAAGCCATTCTTGATATTATACGTTTTATTAGAGGTCACATTACCATTTTTGACCACGAACCTTCTGTCCTTAACATATCGTAAAGTACATATAGTAAAGGCTTATGTATGCCATGTCTGACCAGTTTGTAATATAACCCTTTGATCCAGATGGTATCAAAGGGTTTTTCCAAGTCGATCAGACAGGCACCTGTGCATTGGTTCCTACATTTATTCCATTATATCTCAGAGACCAGTTTAGCTGCAGCATTTGTGGTTTCATGACCCGCCTTAAAGCCAAGCTGGTTATTTGGAATAATGTTGTTGTCGTCTACCCATTTTAGCAGACCTTTGTTAATAGTCTTTTCAAAGGCTTTACTGATGCTTTGGAGTAAACTTATCGAACACATTTTCATTGGGTTTGTACAGTCTTTGGCCTTTTTTGGGATGGGCTGTATGATTGCCGTTTTCCAACGCGCGGGACAGTATGCATTATTCAACGCCTTGCTAAACAGGACCGTGTATATATCTATTGCCATTAGGGGCAGGTTCTTGAGCACGATGTTAGGTACTCTATTTATTCCCACTGGCTTTTTGCTTCTTAATGAGTCGAAGATACTCTGGATTCCTTCCCTCGTAATTAAAAGGCTATTAGCCCCACCATTGGCAATAATTTCAATTGACAGATTATTGTCACTGAATTCGGTAAAACCCGGATTCTCCGATTGCCAAAGTGAAATTTCATTTCTTCCAACCATTTCGGAGAAACTATAATTTAATGAAATTTTATTTCTTCAGACCACTAAGCGTTGTCACTTAGTAATTGTACCAAATTGCCACAATAACAAGTCTTTAGTTGAAGTAACGTATTCACGATCAAGCGCATGACACAACCTTTACAACCCAGCCATTCAACTAAAGAATAATAATTACTCATTCGCGGTGTTGGTGCATGCAATAGTGGTCGCCCTTGACTGTTGAATAGTGTCACCATCCTGTTGAAACCACATGTCGTTTATATCTATGCTATTCATATTCGGGGACAGAAAATTCCTTACAATGTCGCAGTAACTTTTTTCGATCACGAAACTGTTTGTTAGGTGTTATTTTCCCAAAAACTTCCCCATATAGTGATTCTTTCCTAATTCATGGATTTCTCAATAATCACTGTTGAGTTATCATACGTCCAATTCCGCATACTCACGTATTCACTGAAGTGAAGATGAACCTCATCGTTGATCGTAATTTTGTGCAAGAAGTGAGCATTCACTGTGCTCATCTTCTCCATTATTGGGCATACTGATGACGCTGTAAAGGGTCGGCAGGCTTCAACTGAGTCTTGTACGCGTGTAGGTTAAAATCTTTCATCAAAATCTTAAATGACATGATCGGTGTAAGATTCAATTTCTGGATCTGTTGATGAATCGATGTATTAATATTCTCGAATGCATGTGTTTAACTCCGTCGCCGTGCTTCCTCTTTGATTGAGGGAAGAGCGTCGTGTCTCGTAAGGTAAAATAACAGATTCTCTTTACGTCTGTTTTTCTTTATTGAGTTTAAATATAACCCATTATAAATTGATAGTCTCGATCCGAATGATCGGCACCAGAGTCGCACTGCTCCTCACGAGGTGTAAAAATATAATGCCATAAGAATGAAATGAATTACAAAATCGAACCTGGAAAACGTCGTCGTTTTCCTTTCTGTACCTGAACCCTGAAACACGTGGAAGTTGTTTGGCCAATCATATTCGAGCAGCTGCCCCGGTTGCTCGATATTGGTTTTGCTGATGGTATTCAATCAGGGGCCATGGTCTTTGGCTTGGGATCCAAGGGTTTGTTATTTTTAGCAGCTGCTGGTTGCTCGATTTGATTTCAGAATCGTCACTTTGAGCGGCTGCTATGTTTGCTTGGTGACGATTCGGGAATCGTTATATTGGGCAACCGCTATTGCAGCTGCTATGTATGTTTGATAACGATTCAGGAATCGTTTGGAGTTATGAGATGTTGGATGAGATATGTATAGGGGGCTATGTATATTGGGAGGAAATGGTAGGGCTTCGTGAGCACTACACATGTGTTCGGATATACGTTCAGACACAGAGATTTTGAATTTCTACGCGGTCTTCTGAATTAAGCTCAAAAAACAATTACACAGAGAATTTTTTTTTTTTTGGAACGCCCATTTTCGTAAAAACAGTAACACCACTTGGCTCAATTTACCAACACTTCAACCTCACAAACTTAAAAAAAAAAACGGAGAACTATTTGTCGTCCTCAAGCGCATTTTATATCTGAAACGTGAACACACTACTACTGTTGGCATATATAAATCACGAAAAACCAAATAAGGAAAAAAATACACATTGATTTCAGTTCTTAACATCGTTTCACCATGTTCTGATCTTTCATCCTAGAGAGAGACTAACTAATTCCGGACATAAGCACATAAGCCAAAACCAGGCCAAGTGCGGAAAGTTCACCGCTACTATTTGTTGTCGGTTCCTTAATTTTGCCCTCATATTCTTCTGTTTTAACTCCCCCCCAAATAAATTGTGACAAAATATAATCCTGCTCAAACTGTTTCCTTTTCATTGCTATCCTTGCCACTGTCTGTCAATGTTCATTTCAAAACAACTTCGACTTTTCTAGAAGTAACAGGAACGCTTGAAAAATACCTCTCATTAGCTTCTTATATGCCTTGTTGGGTTCATTGGGCCAAGAAATGCATTAGAATGTTTTCTAATGGAACTGATTGTTCCACTCAATAATCGCAAATATTGGCTTCCTATCTCTGGTCATCCGTGACCAGTTACGTCCATTCGGGAGTCAATTCGCCACCTGGTTACATCACTTACGATAACTTCACAATCTTTTCCTCAATTTTCATCATATCCTTAGTACCCATTTTCGTTACGTGACCACTGAAGTACCTCTCTCATGTATGCATCCAATTTGCCGCCATTCACGATAAATCCAATTACAAAATAATAAGATGCGATGAGGCATAAAAGTCGAATCGAACTGGGACACCTTATCCAATTGACTTCAGCTTTCTGTACTCCCTCGACCCCATCCAAGAGCAATTTTCAAATACTAGAGGATACCGAAGACATTTCCACTGTCATCATTGTTATGCCATATAAACACTTGACTAAGTTTACATAAGGTCGTTCAGTCATATGCGGTGGAATCAGTTATAAACGGAACCTTTTAAGATCCTTGTTTGATTTTGGGGGTTGGGTGTGGGAAAGTCAAGAAGGATAAAGTTGTGTCATTACCAGATTGTTCATTGAACCTCAGCGAAGGGGCGCCGACGATGATTTCTAATCGATTGATCCAATTTGGTGTGCTATTAAAATATGCCAATCTGTTTAGTGGAATCCAAAATATGTAGAAGATAGTCAAATCCAATGAGTACCGTACTTTAATGTATTTGGATAAAAGGAGCTGTGAAAACCAAATAGAAGTCATGGGAAAAATAATACTGCGGGAGGAGAAAACACTAACCGACTTTCTTTAGTTTCGAGGAATTGGAAGGTGTGAGTTAAATAAAATGATAATCTAAAGAGTAAAAAAATTCAATGGGTTAAAGTGTCCTGTAAAGTCGTTCGTCTCGACTCACTTTTTTATATTTGTATGTTAAACAGATAAAATAAATTAACAAAACGCAATACGTTATTGATCCACTCAAATGGACCAATTGTTGTAGCTTTAAGATTAAGGATGGACGGCTGGCTCTGAGCGGGTCCGCAAAAAACCTAAACGCCGTAGTTTGTGTATTTAATATATCCTACGCTAGCTGGTAGGGGATACCGGAAGGGAGAGGAAACCCCACCAGCGCCCAAAGATATAGAAGACAAACACCTTCCTCTTACGCCCTAACGCTGATTCTACCGACTGACAGCGGTGTGATGTGCCGTGGTATCTGTTTAATCTCTTTCCCTCGCGAGGTGTCTGTTACCCCCGTTTGTTGAGAATACGCCTTTCGTAAAACCTAAACAAAAGAGAAGGGGAATATTTCGATCACCCCATACCACTGGTGGGGGAAGCGTTCTGGAGTACTTGTGAAGAAGAGAAATGAAGCGGATCGGAAAATAATTTCCCTCTAGAAACGGACCAAATACTTTCTTATTGTAATTTTCTTTCAATACAGAAAGAGGACGTAAGCGATCCTTGAGCTCTGAATGAGAACTCAACGATTTAAAAAAAAAAGGAGTGGCCGGAGGCCAACTTAAGCGAGACAAGGCAAATGTGTCCTTCATCTTGTCTCTGGCTCCTGGTCATCCTGCGATAACCAGACTCACCCACACCCGGAAGGATGTTGGGCTCGGTCTCATGATATCTGGAAAAGAAAGGGGAGTACCCAAGGATAGTGTGGACATGGTTATTTCAAATGTTCTGTAACTACTACAACCGGTAGGATTTGGTGCGGTAGTAAACGCAGATCACGTCTTCGGTGTCTGATAATTTGCGCTTTGGTCGCTGTTTGCGTATGTTTGTGCCGTTTTGTACTGTACGTGCGTGTTTGTAGTGTGTCAGCAATAGACCCTGCGGGATGGGTCCAGGAATCCTCTATTATAGAGGGGAATGTTGTTGGGGAGGGTGCTTTCTTCAGTTTTGTACTGAAGAAGAAATTATGGTGGTCACATCCCAAGAGATCGAAAGATAGAAGGGTCAAGAACGCATGACTCCCGTACAAATAGGTTCTGGCTGTTCTGAATGTTTTCAAGGTACGTCTATGCTAATTGTAGCAAGTACTCGTCGATAGTGGTATAGATGAGAGTTGGGGTAATGGAGACCGTCAGGTCTTCTAGAGTTGTTGATGCATCTTCTGAGGAGTTTCCTTTCGAAAACTCGAAGTCTTTCCATTTGGGCCGAAGATATACAAGACTATGTGGGATATTTCAGATCGGATTAGCTGGTTATAACAGAAAGGCTTAACATTGGTGTCAACTTTGTTGCTCGACTTCAAAATGTTGTGCAGTTGCTTAGACCGACCGAGGCCCCTTTGAAGAATGTGGGTCACATGTTTGATGAAATTCATTTTTTGGGTATAAATGACCCCCAGATATTTCATCCTGACCTGTGGTCTAATCGTAGTACCTCTTTGTATTCGATTACTATTTGGAGACTACGAATTTGAGTTTCTTCCATTTTTATCAACAGCTGCCATTGAGTGGATACTTGAACTTTACAAAAATGCAAGAAATCGCACGGATACGCGCAGATCAATTCGTTGACACATGGTTTTAGATATTTTTATAGCTCGGGTGGTAGATTCTGGTTTGCGATATTAGGCACACTGATATCCTTATAATTGTCACATTATTTACTATTTACTTTTATTGACCTGAAGGAATTCGAAAGTTCATGACCTCTACGTTTTCTTTTTGCCGAGTCCGGTGTTTTCTTGATGAATTCTTCCCTTATGGTGGTGTCGGTTCATCACGTCTACACTCACCGGGGTTTTTCTATGTTTGATGTGTTTATAGTTTTCATTCATTTTTATTCGCGCGAGTTTTGGGGTTTCAAATAGTCCGCCCTGTCACAGCCTCATTTCGATATGGTAAGGTACACTTACAACTCTGATTCGAGTTAACGCCGTTATTATGTAGTCGGTATACCCCTGGTTGGAAACCGAATTGTCACATTAAACAAGACAAATCAAGCTAAGGTTCTATTGATCACATTTTCTACCACATAAATTACGGAAATAAGTTGGTGTACTCATCTTTCCAGTTCTTTTCCCTTTTTTTTTTGATTATATTATTTTGCTTAATATAAGATATAATTTGTTATGATAATTTTAACTTTAATATGTTTTTAATCTGATGTCTACCTTTCATTAATTCTATTCCTAAACTGTGAGGGTCAGAAGTGATTGTGTGGGAAGAAATTTTTAAAGTGGTTTTTGTGGAAATCAAATTTTACCATCGAGTCCTTGCAATATAACGTCTCTTAGCCAGAAGTTTCATATTGGTCAGTAGTAGTTTATTTTCGGCCGTGCAGGGCAATTCGGATAAACTTACGTTGACTAAATTTAATCCTACAGCAGGATTTGATTTTCTGAAACCAAAAAATCCCCAATGTGAGTTAAAGTTTTCAACTGTCATGTTGCTTGCCGATAGTGGAAGTTAAAGCTTAATTGCTTATCACACATATTAATCACAGCGACTAATAACATAGAGTAGGATCATTGTAAATTAAGTAAGGCCACCGGAACGAGAATAAGTCATAGAGCTTTTTTTCGTTAATGATGAAGAAACACCTAAGCAGGTAAAACATTTCACATTAGTGTGGTTCGGCTGGAGAATGGTGTATGTGGATGTTTATCGTTTGTCTCAAATTTATATACTCTCACTTCATTTTGATCAAGTAAACGGGAAACGGCTTACGCTACCTTACTTGAATAGCACAACATATGACAGAGAATGAATGAACGAATGAGTTTTTTTTATTTTAAACATATATTTATTTCTCAATGCAATCTCTCTGTAGTTCAATTAATTTCACCCAACGTTTCTTCCTACTTTACAATTCTGTAAGATCTTCAAAATAACCACTTACAAATGCTATCACCTCTTTAATCCAAAGTGTTTTCCATTCACAAACTTCTTAGTTTTTAGATTGTGGAATATTTGAAAGTCAACATGAACCAATAGGATGAATGTTGCAACAATCCATACTTGTAAACCCCGCAACTTGGCTGTTGACAAAACGCCTTTGTGAGTGGGTACTTCGTCCGTGTGAAAAGCAATGAAAGAGGCTTTTTCTTTTTAATTTTTTATTTAGCTGGTCAAGCAAATGTACTCCCATTCATTTTAATATTTCAATTCTGGTAACACTTCTATTAAGTAAAGTCAAGAATGGACCTAAAAGGGACATGAGGTATAAAAGCAGTAATTAAACAGAGTTATATTAAATCTGAGTTGCTTGTTTGCCCTCTACAGCCCAACAACAATAGTTTTCTACGTTTCACTACAGAGCAAACTTGTTTTTCCCATTTATATTTCTCTATGTTATTGCAATTTTCCATATGCACCATCAGTATAGTATTGCAAGAAATCTGGATAAACAATTCCAGCCCAGTAACCTTTCACTTGAATACCAGAAAATGCACCAAATGTATCAAAACGTCATGTTCCCAACCCATCAAAAAGTCACGCATACTGGTGGCAAGCAGAAACAATTATCTACCCACAGTCGCATCAAATATGCTCGTAATTACTTCTACATTGCTGTCCTGAAATGTTAGTCGCCTGCATTCAATAAAACATTTACATATTCCGCAAACATATTATCTAACTGGAATTAAGCATCCTTAACCGCCATTGCTCTCAAAAACAAGCAACGTATCACCCGCAGAGGATTTAATCAAACACCAGTCCTAAATGCGCGTATGAATAAATTGCGATTGGAAATTACAAAAACAAAACAAAAAAAGACAAAAACAGGATTGATGTCCGACCGCACCGGTTGTCGTTGGTTCATTAATTACTTGCGGGAACAGAAATTCGAAATACGTATTTTCAATAGGGATCAAGGACTAGAGATACCTCATGGATGGCCACTACATGCCTACGGAATCGATTATGCATCACACAGTCAAACATTCGGTCACCAGTGTTCTCCAATTTGCATTACAAACTGTGAGCGCTTGCCACTGCACCAGACTGTTGTCGTTTCTAGTTAGAGCTGCTGTCGGACAATACGTTTGTTTAGTTGAACAAAAATCGGTGCTAAATGGGCTTTCAAATGACCGCACAAT
This sequence comes from Microdon myrmicae, assembly GCA_963931805.1. NCBI lineage: Eukaryota > Metazoa > Arthropoda > Insecta > Diptera > Syrphidae > Microdon > Microdon myrmicae. The sequence goes on along the minus strand of OZ007497.1, from coordinate 5,278,986 downwards.
CAATTGCTTTCCATTGAAGTGAATAATCTCCATGGTTTGGTGGTTTGCGACCAGCTCTACAATTAGGATGAAGTTGCTCTCAAGGATGCCTCCAATATTCGGAAATTTATGAAAAATACGTTTTCACCTTTATTGGTAAACACAAGTTCTCATAATCCTAACATATCGGACCATTTTTGTCCAATCCTTCTTGCCGCCTTAAATGAACATGGAAGGACGATTAGCTTAGAGAGATTTGCTTGAATATAAAATTAATAAAAGGTGAATAAAGGCTTATATAGCTTCAAAGGTTAAAAAAGAGCATATTTCCTTTCATTTCCTTTATATAAAATATAAATATTTTGTTTACATTCTTAAGAAGACACAACAGCAACACGTAAACTAATACGAGGGTTGCCTTTTATATTTCGGGATTAGAGAATAAAACAAATATTGATCATCGAAAATCACTTTATTGTTTTTCACAATATTCCCCATGAAGATCTATACACTTTTGCATGCGTTTGAACCAATTGTCGAAGCACTTTTGCCACTCTGATTGAGGTATCTCCAACACATGCATTCTGAATGCAGCAACCGCTTCTTCAGGTGTCGAAAAACGTTGACCTCTCAGTTTGTTTTTTACGTACGGGAATAAAAAGAAGTCATTCGGTGCCAAGTCAGGACTATACGGCGGATGACCCATCAAATCGATGTTTTGGGTGCTCAAAAATGCAGTTGTCGCAGCCGATGTGTGAGAGCTCGCATTGTCGTGGTGAAGAGTGATCCGTCTTCGGCGGTTGGTTTTCCTGATTTCTTGGTAGACAACTGGCAAACAAATGGTTGTGTACCACTCAGAATTGACTGTTCTGCGTTGTTCTAGTGGTACGGTTGCGACATGTCCAGTTTTTCCGAAAAAACAGGCGACCATTTGCTTGGAAGTGCTTCGTGCGCGAACAACTTTTGTTGGATTTGGCTCATCTTGAAACACCCAGACAGTCGACTGCTGTTTACTTTCAGACTCATACGCGTAAATCCATGATTCATCACCTGTCACGATGTCATAGGCGTGTTTCGAAGCACCGCGACCGTATTTTTTGAGCATTTCTTTCGACCAATTGACACGAGCCTTTTTTTGGGCGATTGACAAATTGTGTGGGATCAAACGCGAACAAATTTTTTTGAGAGTCAAATGTTTATGCAATATTGAATGTATGCTGGTCCCACTAACGCCTAACGTTGTCTCAATCTCACGATAGGTCACATGACGATCTTCCAATATCAGTTCGCGCACAGCATCAATGGTTTTCGGAACAACAACTGATTTTGGACGACCTTCACGAAATTCATCTTGGAGTGAACTACGACCACGATTGAATTCACCATACCATCGATAAACACTGGTCCTTGATGGAGCTTCATCGCCAAAAATTGAATTAAGTTCATCCATGCACTGTTGCTGAGTTAATCCACGCCGAAAGTTGTAAAAAATAATCGCACGAAAATGTTGACGATTTAATTTCATTTTTGGGCCGAGATGAATCTTTTAAGTTACTGTAAACAACACAAATAGCGCTCGTATGTCAAAACGTTCTGAGTGCGTATAACCTCAAAAACGTCCAACTTTACGACAGAGCTGTCAATCGCCGGATTGCAACGCTAGGGTTGCCAAATCCCGAAACATAAGAGCCAACCCTCGTATATGCAAAAGGTATAATTTTCCAGTAAATGCAAATATCTTTGATATATACGAGTAGCATATATAAACTGGGGCTTCTCGGTAGTATAGTGGTTAGTATACCCGCCTGTCACGTGGGAGACCGGGGTTCGATTCCCCGTCGGGGAGCCTCTGGCGCAAGACTAATGACCTTGCTCGGAAAAAAACAAATCATTATGGAAAATTTAACAAACCTCAGGACTTGCTAAAAAAGGCCAAGACCGGTTCCCGGTTGTAGTGCCGATGATGATGATGATATATAAACTGACCATTTATTTTTGACTTGGAAACAAGACAATTCTGGGTATAATCTATGAAAACAGCACAATTTAGGACATATGTTAATCATTGTATTTTATTTAACGGCAAAGTAAACTTACGCTTACTGGCAAACTAAAATGAACACTTTTTTCTAACATTTTTCATATACGCAAATTAGTTTTAATATTGCAAGTGGCGATTTTAAGTATGTGTAAAATTGGCAAGATTTTTAAGTACTAACCCTAATTATAACCTGTAATTGGGTTTTTCTTATGTCTACAACTTAATCATCAGAGAAAATATGGATTCGGTCGGCGTATTTGTAGCAAGAGGAGAAAAAATACACTTAATTATATCCTGAAAGGTTTTTTAGCTTATTGCTTTAAAAATTTTAGAATATTGGCACCCAACGATTTTCTGTAGAAACGTCTTATTCATTCCATTTCGCAATTTTCTGTGATATTGCATAATTAGGAATGTGTAAATATTCATCAAATACCTCCGTACCTTTATTTTTATTTATTTTTTTTTTTTATTAGACTTCTCTCGTGAGAGGCGAACCTATAGCGCCGAGTGGGCGCCCCGAGATGCCATCAAATAACTGTTGCAGTTCTTTTTGAACAGTTGCAGGTTGTAACGTTCCAGGAACACTCGCGCGGGAAGGGAGTTCCACAGCTTCCCCGCTCTGTAGCGGAACGAGTTCTGATGTAGGGATGTTCGCGCCGTCGGGAGATGAACCACAAACGGGTGCGATCCGTCGGATTGTCTTGTGGAGCGCATATAAGCCGAATTGCGCGGAACAATACCACGAATCTCCGAAGAACAGCACCCGTGATAATATCTGTAAAACAGACAGGGGTCGGCTACGCGCCTTCGATGCGATAGCGACTGTAGTAGCGACTGACGTCAGCGCCGAGTCCCCGATCAGGCGGATCGCTCGTCTCTGTATGCTCTCAAGTAGGTCGAGGGTATGTTTAGGAGCCGAACTCCAAACATGAGAGCAATATTCGTGCGCGGGTCTAATTTGGGATTTATATAGGAGAAGAAGTTGGGCCGGAGTAAAATATTTCTTGGCTCTAAAATGATAACTCCGTTTTCCTGCGGCTGACCTGGCGATGTTCGACACGTGTTTATGCCATGATACATTCCCACAGACCGCGATGCCGAGCAATTTCAAACTTTCCCCAGCCTTGAGGGCCCGGCCATTCATCATCAGCTGTGGAACCGATGATCCAGTTTTCTTTGTGAATGTATACTAAGTCTTCGTTGCATTGCAGTCGACAAGATTGGCCTTTCCCCACTGCAGGACTTTATCCAGATCCCGATTCAGAGAATCAATCTGTCTACATCTCAGCTGGTGTGACGCAGATGCACCAATCGGCCGATCACTCGAAAAGGAGGAAACAAGCGTACTATAATCCGCAAAACAATCAAAAGTCCTTTTTCAACCATGCTACACACTACTTTGTCCCATAACTCCATAGCACCTCTTGACTACTAATACATTCACTACTAGAGCTTGAGTTTTCTAATGCACGCATCTGAATTTCTCTTCTTTTTTTTTTTTGAATATCAATTATAAAAGTGAAACTGTGGGGGCACGTAGTAGGTGTGCCGGCACGGAGCTGGTTCTACTACTAACCCACTAAAGTGCATCGATTGTTCCTCCGAAAATTGTTCACCAAAGGAAAAATGACAAGCAAACCTGGAGCAGACACTGTAAACAATAAAACACCTGGGCGAATTCTCCATGCAATAAAACTCCGTACAAATGTTTGGTTCTTAAATTGTTGCTTTATTTGTGTGCAAGTAGTTATTGATTGTTCGATTAACACTATTTCAAAAGTTACAGATTTGTTCAAATCAAGTGGTTGTTGATTTGCTCGGCTTACACTGTTACTTTTGGCACGTATCATCATCATCATCATCATCATCGGCACTACAACCGGGAACCGGTCTTGGCCTTATTTAACAAGTCCTGGGGCTTGTTAAATTTTCCATAATGATTTGTTTTTTCCGGGCAAGGTCATTAGTCTTGCGCCGGAGGCTCCCCGACGGGCACGTATGCCTAATTTAATTTTTGATAGAACTATAGTTTTTTTTTTTTGGATTTCACGACACTTTGTTAAACCTGGAGTTCCTAGGCACTGGATGTCACCTTAAATGGTACTCCACATATTCGAGGGGACACTGTTTATTGTTTAGTACTATTTTACACATTGTTATGAGGATTAATTTGGTCTTTTTACAAAAAACTATTGGACACTTTTGTACGTACTTAATGTTATTTTCCATCAAAGAGACTATTACTTATGGTTGTTGGATACTGTCAATTTACGATACTTAATTTCATTCTATTTCGTAGGCTAGATTTAGGCAGGAAAAAAAATAACAACAATCACAACGCGCTTGGCGTGACTCGAACTCGATGCAAACTGATGCAGACTCTGCTGTGGTGGGTGGTGAACGACTCGACCGGCTCGTTTGGTGGTTGTATTTCAACCCGTCAGCGAATAACCTCGAGAGACTCCGGTGAGTCTTCTCTCAGCTAAGGGTGAGTTTTCATTTCCTTGAGAGAAACGTGAAGTTTCTCTCTGTGGTGGTGTGGTGGAGAGTTGGAGAGGATCTCTCCAGGTCGATCTTAGCTAGGGTGCTACTGATGCATTGTTTACTCATGCACGATGAGGTCAAGGAAAACGAAACTGAAGAAGGAGGATATAACAAAGTGCATCATTGGTGTGCAGCTGGATAAATACACTGCATCGCATTAGAGAAGCATCAGGTGCTAAAAGGGATTTTAGATACTTACACAATGGTAATTGTGCATAGTATCTATGTCGGCGGGAAGAACCGAATTCTTTTGTTTGCATGTTGTGTATGCTGAAGAATTTGGTTTTTGGCGACTAAGCGTGAGATGCTGGCGATGGTTTGTCGGTTGGACAAGGAATCGTGGGTAGGGTACATTGCAGCTGAATAAACAAGCTGCGCGCCGTTGCTTTTATCGTTGGACAAAAGGTCGCGCACAAATGTGCATGCCAGTAAAATTATTGTGCACATGCGAGGATGGAATAGCCGACGAGAAGAACCGATAAGATTCCCTGATTATGATGGCTAGATTATATGTGCACCAAAATGTTTTCCGGGAAGTTTGCTGATGCGTTGATGCATGGAATGACGATGGCCTTGGGGTGGAAATGTTTGCAGGTAGGAAATTGGGGTTGGGTTGAGAATATGGGGATTCCTCAGGTAGGTATTAAAGAACCCGCACAAAATTAGATTCGAGCAGGCGGCACAAAAACTGCGACTGCAGATTAATGAGGGGAAAACTAAATACATGGTAGCAACATCTGTGAAGAGAAGACCTAACGTTGATCAAACTAGCAGGATAGCGGAGCACGAATTTGAAGTAGTACAATCCTTTAACTACCTTGGGTCAATAGTATCAGCCGTAAACAATATGGAAGAAGAAATACGCGAACGGCTGATCAAATTCAACCAAACCTACTATGGTCTATCAAGGCTCTTTATATTCCGAAATTTATCCAGAACATCCAAGCTACTACTGTACAAGACCATAGTCTTATCAGTGCTATGTATGGATTCGAGACCTGGGTGCTCAATAAAAGGCACTCTGAACTCTTAACCGCGTTCGAGAGGAAGGTCTTAAGGAGAATTGTTGGGCCCATATGTGAGGAAGGACGATTCCGGAGACGATACAACCATGAGTTGTATGCAATCTACCTTGAAGCTAATGTTGTAAAAAAAATCAAGCTCGGTAGACTCCGGTGGGCAGGACCTCTGTCGAATGAGCGCAGAGGACCCTACCCGGAAAGTCCTTTGTGGCAGGATTTATGGAAGGAGACAGCGCAGCAGACCTTGTCTGCAATGGAGACGTAGCGTAGACCAGGACACCCAGAGCTTGGGAGTGCGAAACGATGACATCGGCTAGAAACCGGGGCAAATTATTTCACCACGCCAATCTTCCGGCATCTTCTCTTGCTCAAATACGTGCAACACGATCTCATGAATTGCGTGATGTAGCGCTGTCCCTCCTTGTTTGATCAGCTCAGCTGGTATGCCATCAGCTCTGGAGCTGTATTTGGTTTGAGCTGTCTTATGGCTTTTGCTGTTTGCTCTATGCTTGGTGGTGGCAGCATTTGGGGATATCTCGTCCCTCAATAATTTTTAGCATCATACTCTTCAATACCAACTGAATTTCAATTCGAAACAAGACTAATAATTTCGAAGCAACAATCGTTTGATCGAAAACTATGTTTTAAGTATATTGTATCAAAGCCAGCACGCCTTTGCACCCCCTCTTTAGACATTGTTGTATCAGATATCTCTAAAAAAGTTAACATAAAGTACTCGAAGCAGCAGTCCAACCAGTATTTTTATGTACCATATTTCACACTTTAAATATTGTTCAATATTCGTATCACTGTTACCGCCGTTATAAATTTCAGTACGACACTTTTTACCCCTGATATAAGTGTTACGTAATAAGCCCCCACCACCTTTGTCCCCTTGAGAAAACAATTTATAATTTTAAATTAAGCATATAAAATGTAAAACATAAACTTTAAACAGAAAACAATTCACATTTTTACATATAAGATATAAAATATAAAATTAAAACATAGAACGTATTACATTGGACGCATTCAAATGGAAAACATTAAGAAACTTAGCATTAAATATAATACATACAAAAAACTTGAAGTAAATGTGAAACTGTGAAAAAACTTAAAATCGAACATTATAAACTACTTTATGCAAATTCTACTTAGCAAAAAATATAATAAAAAAAGGCGTTGGCGCCGAATAAAAAATAAAACGTCAACGGCAAAAATATTGTGACGCATATGACAATCAGTACTGGAATCTTCGAGAAAGTCCGAAACAAAGTACTAGATTATTTTAGGAAGTACTGGAAAACTGGAATAGAACATTCAAGACTATGGAACGGACGGAAACGATACACCAAATCAGAATGAGGAAAAACGGTATAAATACGTCGCACGCAGAACGGAAGAATAAGTTAGAGTTATAAGTAAGACAGTGAAGCAAGCGATAAGTCTCGAGTGAGAAGTAAGCAGTAAAAGACGCGATAAGTACGGAAGCGATAATAAAGAAATTGTTAAGTGTACGGTATAAGTAACGGTTGTATTACGGACTAATAAAGTGTTATATAAATTCAAAATCGATTTAACGGCTCTTATTTCTTTTAACATAATTAATCCAGCGAACCCTAAGCTTGCTACAATATTATGAAGGATAACGATTCGATATCAGACAAAAATCTAGAGTAGAAGGATAGAGATATCAAGGGCAAAATCTAAATATTAATCTAATCTTGCAAGAACTACTGTAACAGTTGGGCACATAAGTATCCGAACTGCAACCGCACCGATTCCACTGCAAGTCATTACAAAAATCAGGATCAGTAATTGTCAACATCAACACCATCAACAGAGTAGCCAGCTGAACAGGGGGAGTCAAGAACTCAACGCCCCCCTGCAACCTGTATACCAGTGACCAGCAACAACGACCGCTCCACGGTCCGTACAAGTAAGTCACTTTACTTATGCCTTCCCTTACTATATTGTTTATAATTTGTTAAATTTTATTACAACAGGATTGCCGATATATCATTTCTCATTTTTTCAACTGTTCCAGTATTGCGTCCATAAAAAATAGTAAGTTCATCAATGAAGTTACACCTCAATTTACTTCGGTCCCCGAGGCCTTGGGATTTGTTTTTTCACGTTACGAAGGCGAGTTCCTATTGAACACGGCCAATACACTCTTTTTTAGCAACAGAAACATTTCCATACGGATTCCTTTCTAGGTTTTCGAGTCCCCATCGCCAATGTAATTAACATATTGTAGCGAACTTAGGGTTCGCTGGATTAATTATTTTGAATAAATAAGAGCCGTTAAATCGATTTTGAATTAATATAACACTTTATTAGTCTGTAATAACAACCGTTACTTATACCGTACACTTAACGATTTCTTTACTTTATAGAATATTCTGTACTTATCCCGTTTTTTATTTCTTCACTGCTTACTTCTCACTCGAAACTTATCGCTTGCTTCACTTTCTTACTTATAACTCATCACTCCCGATCTGCGTGCGACGTATTTATACCGTTTTTCCTCATTCTGATTTCGTGTATCGTTTCCGTCCGTTCCATAGTCTTGAATGTTCTATTCCAGTTTTCCAGTACTTACTAAAATAATATAGTACTTTGTTTCGGACTTTCTCGAAAATTCCAGTACTAATTGTCATATGCGTCACAATATTGTATTTCACATTACACATGGTGAATTTGAGCACCCAAGGGTGCTTATGATAATTGATCAAGGATAGAACATTTTTCAAATATTTTAAACAAAAAATAAAATACGTAAACTACAGTTTTCCAATTCAAAGCTCATTATTAAATTACGTGCATTAGTTGGCTTACGAGTGCGAGATAGATCAAGGGGAGAGTGTCAACTAATCCCAGAACGTAGGAAGCAGTTTTCCGTCTGACCGGAAATCAAGGAAACCCCTCAACCCCTGAGGAGGAGGAACTAAGGAATCACAGCGGCTCAACAAGGGTTCCAATTAAAAGCAATCATCGCACCTCACAAGTACGATGTTGACCAACCCCGCTGTACATTGACATTTCAGGGTATCAAACATCTTGTATTTTTTTTTTTTTTTGTGTACGTACTATAACCAGCTACAATAATTCAATCTCGAAAGCTGTTAATCGCAATATCATATATAACCAAAGGACTTCAGAGCGGGTCTACTATTTTGTTTTTTTTCTTTTTTTTTGTAATAGGAACGGACTATAAAGTCCATTATGGGATTACGAAGAGGACAAAACGTAATCTAGGATAGTTATAACTCCAAACACATACGATTCCCAGGATAAATTTGGCAGTTACAGTGTTTAAACCAATTATTTGTGATTTGATTATAAAAACAAATCAAATGCTCTTCTCCCTATATGACATAGGATATTCTGTTGTTTAGTTGTAGTGGTGCTACACGCCATTTATTGGCTTAGAGCACACTTGCAAAAGATTCTTAGGTCTAACTTAGGAACTAACTTAATTAATAACTTAACTGCGGTGGTGAGGAGTAGCATGGGAAATAAAAATAAGTTAGAAGGAGACATTCAGGAAGCGGTGTTTAAGAATGAAGGTGCTATTGTCGAAGTCAAAGACGAATGAGTTGGAGTTGACACTTCGTAGCATTCGGGAGATGCGTTCGTTGGAGCCATAAGCGGCATGGTGGGGGGAATGCAGAACGGGTGAGGATTACGTATGTTGTATGGGTTTGTGTTGAACAAAGTTGAGTTGAGAAGATTGGAATAGTCGATGGAGTCAGAAGGAAGTTTGTGCACGAATAGAATATCGGACAGGGTTCTTCTAAGGTTTTCAAGTTAACTAATTTGAGACGGTTGGTGTAACGAGGGAGGATCAGGGGATGTTGCACGATGCAGCTAGTGATGAAGGGGGTGTGTCATATACGAGGGTTGCCTTTTATATTTCGGGATTAGAGAACAAAAACAAATATTGATCATCGAAAATCACTTTATTGTTTTCCAAAATATTCCCCATGAAGATCTATACACTTTTGCATGCGTTTGAACCAATTGTTGAAGCACTTTTGCCACTCTGATTGAGGTATCTCCAACACATGCATTCTGAATGCAGCAACCGCTTCTTCAGGTGTCGAAAAACGTTGACCTCTCAGTTTGTTTTTTACGTACGGGAATAAAAAGAAGTCATTCGGTGCCAAGTCAGGACTATACGGCGGATGACCCATCAAATCGATGTTTTGGGTGCTCAAAAATGCAGTTGTCGCAGCCGATGTTTAAGAGCTCGCATTGTCGTGGTGAAGAGTGATCCGTCTTCGGCGGTTGGTTTTCCTGATTTCTTGGAAGACAACTGGCAAACAAATGGTTGTGTACCACTCAGAATTGACTGTTCTGCGTTGTTCTAGTGGTACGGTTGCGACATGTCCAGTTTATCCGAAAAAACAGGCGACCATTTGCTTGGAAGTGCTTCGTGCGCGAACAACTTTTGTTGGGTTTGGCTCATCTTGAAACACCCAGACAGTCGACTGCTGTTTACTTTCGGGCTCATACGCGTAAATCCACGATTCATCACCTGTCACGATGTCATAGACGTGTTTCGAAGCTCCGCGACCGTATTTTTTGAGCATTTCTTTCGACCAATTGACACGAGCCTTTGTTTGGGCGATTGACAAATTGTGTGGGATCCAACGCGAACAAATTTTTTTGAGAGTCAAATGTTTATGCAATATTGAATGTATGCTGGTCCCACTAACGCCTAAGGTTGTCTCAATCTCACGATAGGTCACATGACGATCTTCCAATATCAGTTCGCGCACAGCATCAATGGTTTTCGGAACAACAACTGATTTTGGACGACCTTCACGAAATTCATCTTGGAGTGAACTACGACCACGATTGAATTCACCATACCATCGATAAACACTGGTCCTTGATGGAGCTACATCGCCAAAAATTGAATTAAGTTCATCCATGCACTGTTGCTGAGTTAATCCACGCCGAAAGTTGTAAAAAATAATCGCACGAAAATGTTGACGATATAATTCCATTTTTGGGCCGAGATGAATCTTTTAAGTTACTGTAAACAACACAAATAGCGCTCGTATGTCAAAACGTTCTGAGTGCGTATAACCTCAAAAATGTCCAACTTTACGACAGAGCTGTCAATTGCCGGATTGCAACGCTAGGGTTGCCAAATCCCGAAACATAAGAGGCAACCCTCGTAATAACCTCTACGTTCGAGGTGTTAGCTTGTGTCACAACCAATTAGCTCAGTTTCCATTACGGCGAGCTGTGATACAAGGAATAACGGGGCGAATTTAAGAGAACAGTACAACTGTAACTCTTGATCGAAAACATCACAATAGCCCCGGAGAGAACAGGAACGATATAAGGTGAGTGAAGAACAAAGGAAGTTAGCGGCGGGCGAAAGAAAACGAATGAAAACATAGAGATCGAAGAATCGAATAAATGTTGCGGATTCGCAAGTAAATATAGCGGAGAGAAAATAAAGTACAAGGAGGACTCGGATCACTTTCTAACTTTTCTCGTATTTTTGAGGAAATTTCCTATCAATTTAGGCAAAAACAAAAAATGGCTAAACAATTTAATTTTACATGGGGTTCCCCCCTTAATTGCCATTGAAAGTGATAATTAATTCCTAACAAATAAAGTAAAATACAGAAGACAAGATTGTGGTAGGAAGATTAGGAACCGAGCGTCGGTTAGGAGCCTCCGGCAACGGCAGCCAGCGTCGAACATTTCCCTCAAGCATCGCTGCCGGAGTAGTGACCTGCCCTGGGACTACTTCCTTTGTGTCATTGGTGGCCGTCCGTTCGCCACCAAACAAATAAAAGAAAAAAGGTACCGGTGCGATTGAGTATTAAGACGTGATCTCCGTTTTCACTGTGAATTTGGGTAGCCTATGCCGTTGTTTTTCTGGTGTAATAAGCATAAATTCAATTAACAGCGGTTGTTCAACAGACCAAAAGTAACTAATCAGTGCTGAATCGGTTAGTCGCCGCCGACAAACAAAAAAAGTAGTAATATCCCAAGTTTTTCGGCATCGTGAGTCCTCGCTTTCGTACCATCACCGCCGCAGATATACCTGTGGCGGTTCTTTAATACATTCCCAAAGAACCGCCCATCCTCTTAAATTAACCACCTTCCAATCCCATAGTACTTACCTGCAATTAGGGGCAGCGTAAGCTCCCCTGCAGCATCACTCCTGAAAGTTAAACCTTATCAAGCATGCACTTCAAAGAAATTATTTCATTCATTCATACATGGACCGTGCCAGACAATCGGCTCGGCTTGTGAGCAATTATAAAAGATAAATACTCGCTGGCCAGCGTAATTGTTGACATAGCTGTAGCCGGTATTCTTGCTACGGTTCATGAGTGAATATTGCCCCAATCCCATGGTTCGCAACACTTGCAACCCATTTCCCTTATCGGTTATCTACCGATCATGGGATTTGGGCACTAATATGATTGGCGTTAAACAATCATACCCCAGATCATGCCTAACGATGCTCCAGCCTGTGAAATAAACAAACACGATGTGCATATCATCGTGACCCTTGAAATAGCGTTTTTGTGTATCTTAAAGCAAAAATCTATTTCGTTCTCAGGTGCAGGTCATCAAAGATTTATGGCCCTCGAAATATCGTTTCTGTTTATTTAAGACACAGAAACCTATTTCTCCTTTCAGCGATTGCGCTATCGCGTATCTCTATAATATCTACAATCCATTACACCAGCCCATGTTTATTCAGGGGCATTTTCATCGTTTCCGATATGCAGGCTGAAGGGCAACGTACATGTCCTATACGGACGCATATAGAATCCTCCCACACCAATGTAATCCACATCGTTGAATCTGGCAGATATGGATTATATCTTCGAGTCAGATTTTAGCCACCGAACGGAGCAGAAGATCCCGAATTTATCTCCTGTCGGGATTACACGCGTGCTGAGAGTCGCGTTCTTTCCCCAAACCGTGTATACTAGTACAGTGAATCCGTAAAAGGCGCGACATAATTTAACGTTTATTTAAAGTATCGGTAGTAAGAAATATCGTGTCCGTAAGTGTCCTCGAGGGTAAAAATAGTAGAGACTCTTGTGTGAAATTTTATCAGTTACACAATTTAAATCTGGGAACAATCCTCTATTGAATTCCGCATTTAACTAAGAGATAGTGAACTAAATTAAGCGCTGTGTATTTATATTAATGAAATAATAAAGGATTTATAAACGATTTCCGATGTTTAGTTTCTGTGCCCGCTTGTATTTTACAACAACGGAGTTTTGTGAACAATTGTCTACGTAAAAGAACGGTGGGTTATTAAGTGAACCAGCGCCATACGCCGGCGCACCCTACTTAAAACCGCACATATCCATCCAGAGGAGCCGGACACTGGATCCTTTACGGACTACGTACGCCTAGAACCAGGGTAGGTCTCATCGACCCAGGTGGTGATTATCGATTCTACATCAATAAGTTGTATTGTCAACCAAGTCAGCGGCTACTTGCTTCTAGCACGGGATGGCACCGTTTATTTATGGGTTTCAAGGCGACCAACTGGACAAACAATTAACCACTACGTTTGCGGAATATCGTTCAAAAAGGTCACGGCCGCTAACAATAGGCCTCACGGAACCTGACATCATCGTCGTTCAAAAACCGGCATTTGCTTCGATTAATCGAACACCGCCATTGCAAAGGACAACTAACGATAGTGATATATATTCAGAAGCAACTTCAACTGCAACTTCAGCTGCAGCTACCTCGCCAACGTTCGAATGCCTGCGACTTTACTTCATCATCGTTAGAGTGTTTAGAAATCGTTTCCTCACGTGCTATACAGGAAAAACAACAGGTCGAGAAAAAGGAAGAAAAGGAAGCGAAAAATTAATTTAATAAAACAAGGCAATATTTCCTGAACTGAATCAGACTGTGAGTAATCGGCTTGCCAGTAATTGGCACAAGGTGTACGATTAGGAATTGTGAATAGATAGAACATAGATAAGTTGTGCATTCCTATTGAATGAAAATAAATGTATAATATTTGGAAATCTAACGTTGAATAAATAAATTATTTTTACCCTCAAATTCGTACCTGATAATGTACCTTTTGGAATTTTCTATCAGTCCTTGATCGTCAAGGGATTCTATTGAAATACCACAGCAAGTGAACTGATTTGACTTGTCCACAAACATTGTCTGCGAAGAAGAGTTGGAGTCGTCAGTACCAAATTCACCACCATCCGGTGTAGACGTGTCGAAAATCGGCAAACGATAGTTAACGAATCTTTCGACGGACAAGCCAAACACTGTATATCGTGTACCTAGGTAGCGTAAGTACATATCGTGTACCTACGCACCCTAATTAAAAAGCAGTTAGTGCTAATACACAGCAAACGAAGTGTTTACATAGTATACGTAAAAACTTGTGAATAAAACATTTGTATAAATAAAGACAGTGATTAACTGAACTTCCCCCCATGAACCTTGGTGAGGCTGGATTCAAAACGGGGCTACGGAAAAAACCTAATCTAGAACCGAATCGTCATACCAAGCGGCTGAAGTCCAAAGAAAATGAGGAAGAAATATTGATTCCCAATAATGCTCATTATACTGGAGCAGAGAACAAATTAAAAGAACTGGCGACGCAAGAAAAGAACGACTCCAACAACGAAGACCGCATCAAAAAAGATATTGAGCGAGACAAATGGATTGCTGAGCTATAAGAAAAACCAAGGAATTGCAAAACTAAATACAAGAAGCCTTACAAGCAAAGGAACAACACCAGAAACAACGGCGGCAGCAGCAATCAGATGAACAACGACAGCAGATACAACCACCAACAAACAGGAAGGAGAAGGTGCCTCCCATTATCGTCCCCCTCATGGGGGCTAAAGATATTATTAAACTGGGTAAGTTAACTTACAATAGTTAAAAAAAAACAATACAAGTTTCTTGTGCGATAATTGGAAAGACTAACACACCATTAACCCACCATGTGGAATCCTAAACAAACAAACGGATCTCCACACACGCGTCCGAGTGCAGTGCAAAGTTAGCTGTGCAATCCTAGACAAATAAACGGATCTCCACACACTCGTTTTAGTGCTGTGAAAAGTGCGAGGATATACACGCGAGTGATGTGCAGTGCGGGAAAACCCTTTACACCGTCCATTCATTGTGTTTTCCTCTTTTTCGCACCTCTGTTTGCATCCCTCAGGCATCGATACTCTCGATTGATTTATAATCTTTGGAGAGTTTTTGGTGTCTGAGTGGAATAATGTTCGTCATTGAACGGATGTGACCTGGATTTCGGCACGGATTTGGTGGGGCACCTCCCACAAGGGCATAACACCTGTAGGGGTTGCCTTCGCTTATCTATAGCTGGTCCCGACCTGCTTATCTATCGCTAGTCCCAACTGAGAAGGTCTGCATGCCTTTTTGGGAGGTTAAATTGATCGTTATTCTTCCTCAATAAGGATGTTGACCCTATAGTGGACACATTGGCAGACACGATTCCACTTAGCATGCGAACCTTTATTCCACACAGAGTAAAGAGTATCAAACCCAAGAGAAATATGTGGTTCAATTCCGGGTACAGAGAAGCTATTAAGGCTAAAGAGTTAAGCCTCCGGTTGTATAAATCAAACAATACTGAGGAAAACCGGAAAAGATTCAGGAGAGCTAGTAATGACTGTAATGGGCATATTCAACGCGCCAAGTTCATGCATGACCAGAGAGTGAGACAAAAAATATTATACCCTCTCACTGGTAGTAGACACTTCTGGGCATTTATGAAAAACATTCAAAACTCAGTCTCTTCATCCATTCCATCGCTGATAGTAGATGACAGAGCAGTCACCAGTGCAATAGAAAATGCGAATCTGCTTGCTGCACATTTTGCAGCGAACTCAACGCTGTCTGATACTGTGGGGGTTCTCTATATCACATGGAGGACCAACCCACAATTCCTACCTAATTTTGACCGCTAACAGCGCGTCACATTAACCCAACTCCCACATTCAAAACTCACAAAGAATACATTTCCCAATCTGCAACAGCATCCATTCCCAAATCTGCAATAGCATACATTCCCAAACCTGAAACAAAATTCATTTCTAAAACCCCATAAAATACATTCTTAATCGGCTCCCACTCTACTTAAACCATTTTTCTCGCTTGCAACCAAGCAGCATTTAATTTTCCTCGAAAACCATTCTTCCTAGTTAAACTATTTTTCTCGCTTGCAACCAAGTACCATTCAGTTTTCCCAAAAACCATTTCAGTTCCCATTCTACCTAAACCATCTAAAATCACATCAATTCCTCTTACTGGCAGGTCACCAGCATGATGCGTTGCCTTTCCACCGAACAACCATCGCAATGGTCAAGATCCATGTTCCTTTGTCTAACCGACAGCCTATAACCATACTTACGCTTACCGATTTCTACGTATACACAGCAAACGGAAGAATCCAACTCAGCCCGTACGGCAGAAATTCTCTGAAACAAAATTTCCTACGTAGGCATAGCAACCCTTCCTCATGCTCCTAGTAAGTGGCGGCGAGTTTACTTAGCTATGACTCCACTCCCACGACACCCTGAATGGATTCTTGCCTTTCATTAGTCAGTCGCTTTACAACCACCACCCGGTCCACACGCACCAAGCCATTTCACATCCCCCGTTGGGTACGGTCACACACAGTCGAGTGTCATCCCACCGCTGAGCGTTAACGAGTCGGAGTCCATAATCGATTTGTATCCCAGTGCCCAAGAAGTTCTAATATCAAAACGAATATCAATTAAGAAAGACCAGTTTTATTTCGTAAATCCCATTTATGCAAAGAAAAGTTACCTCTTAAATCCTGTCACATCCATTTGTGTAAAGAAGAGTGTAATAACAATATTAGAACGAATTTCAATTAAAAAGGACAAGTTTGATTTCGTAAGTCCCGTCGCACATAATATGCATAAGCAGCACACCATGAGCCAGAGTCGCTTCCCCACGCGTACTGTTGTCCGGGTACTCAAGGAGCTAAAAACAAACAGATCTGCTTGTCCTGATGGAATTCCCCTAATTCTCTTGAAGAAATGTTCCTCTCCACTCGCTAGACCCCTGCAAAAGCTCTTCCATTTGTCTTATTCTACTGGGCATTTGCCTAATAGATGGAAGTCAGCGAACATTCAGCCAATTCCCAAAAAGGGTGATAAATCGTCCCCCTCTTCTTACCGACCCATAACACTAACTTCTGTTCTCTCGAAGGTAATGGAATCACTGATTAACCGTCAAATCTCAAAATATCTGGAATGAAATGACCTTCTCAATGACCGCCAATATGGCTTTCGTAGCAACAGGTCCACAGGAAATTTGATGGCGTGGCTTACCGAAAAGTGGAGCCAATCTATCCCCTACCTCGGCGAAAGCAAGGTTGTCGCATTGGATATTTCAAAAACATTCGACAGAGTTTGGCATTCAGCCCTTTTGTTAAAATTGCATTCCTATGGAGAGGACAATTCCCTGATCCAATGGATAAGAGAGTATATTTCTGGCCGTTCAATTCAAGTGGTTCTTGATGGTGTCAAATCGGTCTCCCGTCAAAGTGGGGATTAACTAACCGAGTAGAATTCAATGCCCAAAAAACTCAGTGCTGTCTCTTGTCGTCAAAGGCGATCCCCAAAGTGAATATACTGTCTATGAACGATACTTGTATCAACGAAGCCAGGAAACTATCAATCCTCGGCACTCGAATTAATTCGACTCTTAATTGGAATGACCACATATTTGAAGCTGCGAAAAGTGCAGATATTTCACCCCATCCAACCTGGCCACTATTTGCAAGACGTATATTCGTCCCAAAATGGAGTTCAACTCCCATATTTGGTCAACGGCATCCAAATCTGCACAACACGTGCTCGATACGATGCAAAAACGACCAGTGACACATATTGGGGACTCAGCTGTGAGTCGGTTAATTCCGTCATTAGAACATACGAGGGTGGGCTGAAAAAAATCCGACATCAACGTGAAGATAGCAGTAGTTGTGGTAGGGTTTATCCCTGAAAAGCCCCACATACTTGTCAATAAAAGCTAGTGAATTAGTTGTGTACCTTCCCTCAACGCAGAGTCCATATATTCCAATATTCGCAGACAACACCTCCGATTGTTCGTTGAAAAGTTTTCTCCAGATATCCTCCTCCTCTCAGAAACTTGGCTTAAACCAAACTCCCGAGTATCTATTCCGAATTATACACTTGTTTCTAATCCACGAACCACTGGACCTCGTGGAGGTACTGGAATTCTAATACACAAGAAATTCCAATTTTCCGAAATTAGGTTCACCAATATAAATAATATTGAGTACACGGCAATTAAAATCTTTTGCAAAAGCAAAAAAGTGCTTGTACTGTCGTCCGTATACATTCACCCTTCTCGGGAACCAAACTTCCCTAGTTCCGACATCACTGAGATAATCCAACAGTCTCTACCTGCACCTTTCATAATAGGAGGAGACTGGAATGCTCGGCATACTTCATTTAACGACACTAAGTGCAATAAATACGGTTGTCAACTTCTAGCACTCCTTCAACTCCATCCATATATCTATGCGGACTGTCCATTACAGCCAACACGTATCTCCAAAACTACTAAATCAACAATAGATTTTTTCCTAAAATCCGTAGACGTCTACTCACCTAACCTCCCTACAGTATCCTTCGAATTTCCTTCCGATCGTGGGTCCGTCCACACCACTGTCCAAATCCCAGCCCTCGAACCATGTTACTCATTCAATCCGATCCCGAATTTCTCCAAGACGAACTGGAAAAGAGTCAATAGGGACATTGCTGCCAGTTTTACAGACTATACTTTGCCAGAGACTTCAAATCTACTCCCTGCTGAAATTGATCAAGCAGCCTTAAGAATAGAGCAAATACTAAAAAATGCCCTCTTCAGCCACACACTTACATCCATCCCTCATAATCACCTAGGAAAACCTTTACCCAACATCCTTACAAAACGGTTACGCGTAAAAAAACAGCTTAGACGAAAACTACATAGCAGTTACTCCCCTTTTATTAAAAATCAAATCCAACTCTTGACTACCCTGATAAATGGACAACTAAAACAATTTGCCGACCAGGTTTACACGTCTATACTGAAAAAGATTAAAACCAATCGTGATTTATTCAAAAATATCAACAGACTAACGGGTCGAAAATACAAACCTCGAATCGATTATATTATCAACCCTACTAACAATCACCCAGTCCAATCAGATATTGACATAGCAAACTGTCTAGCTAATCACTTTTATAAAATCCATCAACAAAACGACTCCCTCTCAGTCTCCAATTTTCAAGATACTGTAAACAACTACATCTCACGCACAATGATCCCATCCTTCACCCCTTTCATCGCGGAATTCAATGAAACAAACAAAGCGTGTCATCCTCTGGATAATGCGACCTTCCTAACAGCAGGCGAATTATCTGAATTTATAACATCACGCAATAACAAGAAGTCGACAGGTTTAGATGGAATTCCAAACCTTCTTTACAAAAGACTTCTCCCGTCAAATCTAGTCCCTATTCTCGTTCTTCTCAACCACATAATTAACGGATCACATTTCCCAGATAACTGGAAAACCACGGTTATAGTCCCTATCAGTAAGTCCAGTCCTTCCAACAACCCCAGCAACTATCGTCCGATTTCGTTATTAAACACATTAAGCAAGATATTGGAATGCAAGATATATCGAAATCTCCTTTCATTTGTTAATGACAACGCTATTATCCCAAATTCGCAGTTTGGCTTTCGCTCACAACACTCCACCTGTCATGCTCTGTTAAAACTAAGGCACGATGTCACAACTAATCTTCAAAACCAAAGCCCGACGCTCTGTATCTCTCTCGACATATCTAAAGCATTCGACTGTGTTTGGATCTCAGGACTGCTTTACAAGCTGCACTACATATTTGGATTAAACACCCATACTACCAAACTTCTTACTTCCTACCTCTCTGGTAGAAAATTCATGGTCAAAATAAATTCTTCTATCTCCCAATCGTATAATATAACCGCAGGGGTTCCGCAGGGTTCAATTCTTGGACCACTATTATACCTCCTTTATACTTCAGACATACCGCAGCCTCAATTACCCAATACCGTAGTGTTGAATTATGCTGATGACACCATAGTTTACTCCAGCAGCAAGTTTGTAAAAGAGGCAAGAAATCGCATTAATAACTTCCTCCCAAATCTATCAACATGCTTCAATAAATGGAAAATTCGCCTAAATCCTGATAAAACCCAGCTTATAGTGTTTAAGGGTAAAAATGAGCACTGCACAAACAACACAATGCGCACCCACAACAAAATTAGACTCAAACTAAATAACACCGAGATAAAACCTTCTAAGACTTTAAAATATCTGGGAATAACCTTTTCCAATGACCTTTCATTCTCCACCCACATTAAAAATACTTTACGTAAAGCCACAATACAACTGAATTTCTGTAGAAGAGTGATGTGGAAACCCAACGGTCTCTCTCACAAAGTCAAACTGCTCATCTATAAACAAATAATCAGACCTACACTGACATATGCGTGTCCACTGTGGTATCATATAACACCAGCCCAAATGGAGAAGCTACGCACTTTCGAAAGGAAATGCTTCAGGCTGGTCACTGGACTCAACCGACAACCCAACTCTTACAAGTATTGCAATAACAGCTTGCTATACAATGCGGCTAATATTGACCGTCTCGACAGACGCTTCCTAGAGCTGTCTATCAAATTTATTGAAAACCTCCCAAATAATCCCAACCCCATAATAACTTCACTACTACCAACTCCTCTAGATAACAGTGCTCACTATCTGAATTGTCTCCATACTAGAAGTCTCTTCACCTCTGGAAGATTGGTTAATGACTCCAATGAGGTAGTGTACCATAACATCGAGCTGGCACCCAATCAGTTCAAATACTGTAACATACAACCATTCTCCAACATTCTGCGTTTTAACGAACAACCGGAAAGTGTTACCGCACCTGAGGCCACTAACTGACCATATCCCACACCAACCTACTTCCTTAACCATAAATCCCTACTCCCCAATTCACATTACATATTTAACTTATTATAAAATAAATTAGGTTAAGCTAGAATAAGTTAGAGTTAAGTTAAGTATTAGATTAGATTAAATTAAAAAAAATAAAAATCCTGGTTTTCTGACCTTTTCCAGGAAAACTGTTAATATTAAAACCTATTATACTCGAATAGTTATTCACACATTCAGTTATGTTTGAAAAATGTGTAATGTATGCATGTAAACTGTTGTATCACTAGAATTATAAGTTAGCTGTAGTACTTAATGTAAACATTGATTATTGGTCAAATAAATACAGTATGTTAAAAAAAAAAAAAAAGTTGTGTACCTTTTGACACTTACTCAACAAAATTTCAGTCATTTGGGGCGCGTAGTTTTTATTTGACAATCGTTTGAGTGTGTCGATGTGTGTTTTTGTGAAAATGGACAAAATTGACTATCGAGCTGTCATTAAATTTTTGTTTTTGAAACGCAATACGCCTACTCAAATCAAAGATGAGCTGTACTCTGTGTATGGGGACTCTCCAGCATCATTTACCACAGTGAAATTTTGGGCAGCTGAATTTAAACGTGGCCGTGAGAGCTTGGGAGACGATGAACGTTCGGGACGTCCAAAAACTGCAACAACTGACGTTAACATCGCTAAAGTTCACCAAATGGTGCTAGACGCCCGCCGAATTGACGTGAGCTAGATAGCAGAGGCTATGAAAATGTCAAAAAAAACGTGTTTGTCACAGATAGAATCGTTTTAGGTATGAGAAAGCTGTCCGTGCGTTGGGTGCCGCGTGTTGACATCCGGCGCCGTGCTTCCTCGGAATGAGGGAAGAGCGGGGACCTTTTATTATTTCTTTATTTAATATTATATTTTAGAATATGGATTATTCTAATTTAAACTCTTTTTATTTAAGTAGTTTAGTCACGATGAGAAATGTTTATTTATATTTAATTCTTTTTGTTTATTTGTTGTCTTCTTAATCTTTTCTTAATCAATCTCAACTACTTCTCTCTCACTGTGTATTACACAAACTCAAAACTCCAACAAAACTCAAAGTGAAACTACTTGAACTGCTTCTCAACTCGAACTGAACTTTTACAATTGAATTTTTTCTCTACTTATACAACATTGTGTTCTAATTTACTGTAAATTATAATATGAACAAAACAAATTTTCGCAAAGTATTCCTTTAGTTTCTGTGACTTTTAAATTGAATAAAATTTGAACGAAAATCAAAGTGCTCTGTTTTGAATGAATAAAAAGGTGCAGGTTATTAAATGTGCTGTAACTGGCAATATTGTGAATATTTATGAATGGTATGTATTAAGTGAGAATGTAATATATGTTAAGGGAAGTTTAGAGGATGTGTAAGGAGATTCAGTGTGAAATTTAATAGGGGTAGTATTCTGGAATACAACTCGCATTTGCTCACGCTAGACCAAAAACGTGTTCGACTGAACATTTCCAACACTCTGTTGGCGCAGTTTAGGCGCAATAAATCCGAGTTTTGCACCGATTAATTACCGTCGATGAAACTTGAATAAACCATTATACGTCCGACACAAAAATACAGTCCACAACAGTGGCCTGCAAAGGGGGAATCGGCTCCAAAAAAACCAAAAACTGTTTTTTCGGCTGGGAAAGTGATGGCGGCTGTCTTTTGGGATAGTCATGGAGTTATCTTAATCGATTATCTTCAAAAAGGAAAAACTATTACAGGAGCATACTACGCATCATTACTTGACCAACTGAAGGCAAAAATTGCGGAAAAACGGCCACATTTGGAGAAAAAGAAATCCCGACTCACCAAGACAACGCGTTGTCTCACACCTCAGCGTTTGCCATGGCGAAAATCCACGAATTACGGTTTAAACTGCATAATCATCCGCTTTACTCACCAGATCTAGCCCCAAGCGACTTCTTTTTGTGCCCTAATCTAAAACTTGTGCTCGGAGGACAAAGATTTTCGTGAAATGAGGAGGCAATCACCTTCGTGAACAGTTATTTTGCAGAGAAAAACGCCGAGTACTATTTGGACGGGTTAGAGAGATGGGAGCATCGCTGGAAGAAGTGTGTAGAGTTACAAGGAGTCTAAGTAAAAAAATAAAAATAACTTTTAAGAAAAAATGCCTTGTATCTTTGTTAGGTCGGAAACTTTTCAGTCCACCCTCATATATTGCGTTAGCAAAATTGTAAAAGAGGAAAACCTCTTATATACTGATTACACTGTAAACAAAATTATAAAATCCATTGTACGCGGAAAGGCATAAGCAAAAAAACTATATATTGTATAATTTAGAACGCTTGCAAAGAGCCAGTAAGTTAACATTAGAACAATATTTGTAAAACGGGACATGCATTTACTCCTACATAGAGAAATATTTATAATTTGATGTTGACTTAAAATAAGTGCCGACTTTAAATAAAAAACCGAACAAAAAGAGTTGGAGTCGTGTTGCGACGACCACAGAAAATCGACAGAAGGTTTCTAATACTCCGCCAGCCGTTAGGAGTTTGTGGCGTTTCTAACAGATACACACACAATACACAAGCAAATAGTGAAGAACATCGAACGAAAATCGAATAAGAAAATGCATCAAAGCCGCATACCATAGCGATAAGATAACAAATCCATATCAGCTGAGTGTACTTGAGTTTAGAAGTCGAATTAGTACAATCGGCCAGTAGCCTGATGTGTTACGCATTGGTTCAATTTTTGGTGATTCTAACTGTCATAGCGTCAGTTCGAATCACACGTTCTTCACTATCAACCAACAAGCTATAAGTTTCTACAAAGGTGCGAAATAAAATACAGCCCACCAACAACACACCACAACACAGAATTAACAGACGGTTTCCCCATCCTAATCCACGGAGAGCGAAATATATGAACTGCCATTGAAAACGTTGTGTTACATAATTTGTTTGTTTTCGAATTTATATTAATATCATAGACATCAAAATACTTTTAATTTAATAAAATTATATAATAACACAAAATTAATACAAAATTAGTTTAAAAAAAAAAAACGTTAAGACTCAAAAATTGAAACTCGTAGCAGAATTAAGTTTTTTTTTCTGTTGTACTTTATTGTAATGTTAGACCAGCAACTATTGTTCACATTCTGTTGTTTTTCATAATTCCAATTTTTTTCTTTGTTTTACTCTTTATACTAAAATTATAGACATCAAAATAATTTATATTCAGTAAAATTATATAACAACAAAAAATGCATACAAAATTAGTTTAAAAAAAAATTATTACGACCTAAATATGGAAACTAGAATCAAGTTTTTTTTGGTACTTTATTGTAATGCTTAGACAACCAACTGCTGTTTTCTAGAATGTATAATAAAATATTTATAACTGTATAAAATACTCGCGGAGATTTTATATATTATGTTTAGGAACAATTTTAGTTTTTTTTTTTTTATTTTTATTCAAATTCGTATTTTATAAACCAAATTTTTCATTCATAATAAAGGCGAAATTTAATAAATACAATTCCATAAAAACCATATATGTACATAAGAAAATAAAATAAATTTAAAATAACCTCTTGTTTAAGAAATTTTAAATATCAGTGCGAGAATGCAAACAATCTAATGCCTCGAGACTCTCTTCCCATAAAACAAGTCGACGCATATTTAAATGATAAAAATTATTTTTTTTTAACAATATCGAAATTGTATAAAGCTTATCAGAAGGATAACATGTAATATTTGTTAAACTTGTTAAGTTTTTTTAAAAAAAATATAAATGTATAAATATATTGTGACATAGAACATTCAAGGCTATGGAACGGACGGAAACGAAACGCCGAATCAGAATGAGGAAACGGTATAAATAAGTCGCACACAGATCAGGAGGTAAGGGGGAAGTAAAAGAAGTAAGAACTAAGCAGTGAAGCAAGCGATAAGTACGGAAGCGATAAGTCAAGAAATCGTTAAGTGTACGGTAAAAGTAACGGTTGTTGTTAACGGACTAATAAAGTGTTACATTAATTCAAAATCGATTTAACGGCTCTTATTTATTAAAAATAATTATTCCGGCGAATACCAAGCTCGCTACAATTGGTGCCAGAAGTGGGATTAATTATTGGTGAAGTAAATAAGTCTATGAAAGTGTATTGTGACGATGTCAGATCGACATTTGAAGGATCTTCGCGTTCCTGAGTTGAAGAAGGAACTTGAGGACCGGAATCTCGATAGCAGAGGACAGAAGCAAATTCTTCGACAGCGTCTGCAAGCAGCAATGAAGGAAGAGGGTATTGATGTCGACACATATGTTTTTACGATTGGGCCAAACTGTCCGGATGGAGAAGAAACAGCAAGTCAAGATGGTGGCAATGAAACGGAGAAGAGTTCGCCACTGTTGGACATTTCGGAGATGTTCAGGATGATGATGACAAGATTCGACACGCAAGCAACAGATATTAATTCAAAATTGGACGCGCAAGATGCAGATGTTAATGCAAAGTTGGATGCCCAAAATTCAAAATTCGACGCACAAGCTGTAGATCTGAATGCAAAATTGGCGCTCAAACGCAGTGGATGAAATGTAATTTTCAAGACATGGATCTAAAAAACGAAGCTGAATTTAAGAAAGTCACCGATGACATAACTCGAATCGAGAAGAGACTTGAGTGTGTTGAGAGAAATAAGACATTCCCTAGCAATCAACATGACTACAAAGATACAAGGATGCAACCGCCAACCTTCGATGGAACGGGACCCTTCTCCGTATTTATACGTAAGTTTGACGCCGAAGCAAATTATAACAAGTGGTCGGATGAGCAAAAGTCAACATCACTAATCTTGTCACTCCGCGGGGCGGCTGCGGAATTGCTACAAACCATACCAGCAGAGAAGCAAACAGACTTCCAAGCCGTAAGAGATGGCATTGAAGCTAGGTATGAAGACAACCACATGCAGCAGGTCTACCACATGCAACTGCGGAGCAGAACGCAGAAACCTGGAGAAAATCTTCAACAGTTGCAGGCAGATATTGAGATATGATTTCTGAACGAGGTAGCAATGGATGCATTTATAAACGCACTCCAAGATCGGGACTTGCAACAGGCCGTTCGTTTGACGGGAAAGAAGACGACTAATGAAATACTGGCGTTCGCATTGGCATATGAATCTGCTAAACTGGCTACCAGGAGTACATATAGAGTCCTGCCAAAGAATCGGGCATGTACAACGGAGAACACCGAGACCTGATATGAAGTGTTCGGCATGCGGCGAGTCGGCCACATCTCTGTCGACTGTAGGACACGTCGACGAATGAATGAAACATCAATGGAAAATTGCTGTTCGTGCGCTAATCACAAGAGAAGCCTTCGGCGTTATTCAGACTTGAACAGCACCACGACCGAATGTAAGTCCTTGCATCCATAGATAATTGCTTATAAGACCAGCCGAGAAAAGGTCATTGAGGAGAACAATCGCTTATCAACTGATCTAGCAGAGCGGCAAGCTGAAATGTTGACCCTAAAACGTCGCCTTCAGGACTCGGAAGTAGAAATTGATCGTTTAAAACAAGAGGCGTACGACCTCCGAAAGGAAAAAGTAGAAGTACTAGATGGGTGGACGAGTGATGCTATACGCGCAGCTCAACTTCAGGATGAAGATATGTCGCTAATCCTGGAACACAAAGAAAAGAACGAGCGGTCAGCTTGGAACAATATTTCCGACAAGAGTGGAACATTTAAAGCATATTGGGCACAATGGAATTCCTTGCTGGTAGAAGATGGAATTCTAAAGCGTAAATGGGAAGCCCGCCGTATACCCGCCTGTCACGTGGGAGATCGGGGTTCGTTTCCCCGTCGGGGAGCCTCTGGCGCAAGACTAATGACCTTGCCCGGAAAAAAACAAATCATTATGGAAAATTTAACAAGCCTCAGGACTTGCTAAATAAGGCCAAGACCGGTTCCCGGTTGTAGTGCCGATGATGATGATGAAATGGGGAGCCGCGGGCGGAAAATCCCATCGAATGCAGATTCTAGTCCCACCATCAAAAGTGAAGGATGTACTAACAGAAATGCACGACGGGGCCTCCGGTGGACATCTGGGAGTTAATAAGACACTTTCAAAATTGCGATCTCGTTTTTACTAGCTTCACATGAGAGATGGCGTCTAGTCTTGGTGTAGGAGTTGCACAACTTGCACTGCGACCAAAGGACCAACAGCAAAACCAAGAAGCCCTATGAAGCAGTACAACGTGGATGCCCCTTTCGAGCGAATTGCAATTGATAACTCTGGACCATTCCCAAAAACCAACGACAACAACAAATACATGTTGGTCATCGTGGATTACTTCAGCAAGTGGGTGGAAGTCCTTCCAATTCCAAACCAAGAAGCAACAACCGTCATTGAGCAGCTTATCAATAATTGGATCAGCAGATATGGAGTTCCCTTTGAGCTGCATTCCGATCAGGGCCGAAACCTCGAATCGCAGATATTTCAAGGCATCTGTGTGGCACTGGGCGTAAGGAAAACCAGGCCCACACCCTTACATCCGCAGTCAGGCGGAATGGTCGAAAGGTTCAACGGAACAATAAAAGAGCACTTATCGAAGGTCGTTAGTGATCACCAACGAGATTGGGACAAATATGTACAAACCTTTCTCATGAGTTATAGATCGGCTAATCACGATACGACAGGCCATTCTCCAGCAAGAATTATATTTGGACGAGAGATACGATTACCAGCCGATCTGCGATTCGGAATACCTCCAGATGCCATAGATAAGACTGAAGACTACGTCGCCGAATGAAGAAATCGCCTCGATGAGATTCATCATTTGGTTCGAAAGCAAATCAAGCTATCAAGTGACAGGATGAAAACAAGGTACGACGTTCGAGCCAACGCATCCGGATTTAATGCAGGCGATAACGTGTGGCTTTATAACCCTCATCGGCAAAGAGGAAGAACCCCGAAGTTGCAGCAACATTGGGAAGGACCGTATAAGGTTCTCACAAGAATTAACGACGTTGTCTACAGGATTCAGCGAAGACCGAAGGCCAAGATGAAAGTGGTACATCGTGACTGACAGGCGACTTTTGTTAACTCAGAGGACCAGGGAACTTAGTTCAGGACGAACTGATCTAGGCGGAGGGCAGTGTGACGCATATGACAATCAGTACTAGAATATTCGAGAAAGTCCGAAACAAAGTACTAGAATATTCTAGAAAGTAATGGAAAATTGGAGACTATGAGCAGTAGAACATTCAAGGCTTTGGAACGGGCGGAAACGAAACGCCGAATCAGAATAAGGAAACGGTATAAAT
Organism: Microdon myrmicae; assembly: GCA_963931805.1. Classification (NCBI taxonomy): domain Eukaryota; kingdom Metazoa; phylum Arthropoda; class Insecta; order Diptera; family Syrphidae; genus Microdon; species Microdon myrmicae. The sequence goes on along the minus strand of OZ007497.1, from coordinate 5,251,007 downwards.
ACGTCGCACACAGATTATGGAGACAAGTAAGAAGTAAGAAGTAAGCAGTAAAAGACGCGATAAGTGCGGAAGCGTTAAGTTCAGAAATCGTTAAGTGTGCGGTAAAAGTAACGGTTGTTATTAACGGACTAATAAAGTGTTACATTAATTGAAAATATATTTGACGGCTCTTATTTATTAAAAATAATTAATCCAGCGAACCCTAAGATCGCTACAATATTTAAACTAAAAGATATTCATAAGAAACGTTCTGAAAGTTATATATGGCATAACCATAACAACTTTTATGAATATCGATGCAATCTCACAACAAAAAATGCATCTTGTTACATTGTGCAGTGCATTTAAGCGTTAAGGATACCTTAACCAAGAATGGCACACAGGATATTTTACTAAAATGATTAAGTATTTTTTTGAAATAAATATAATGTAGGGATTCTTAGGCTACATGATACATATAAGAAATTTGTTTTACATTATGAATATTTATAATGTTTACGAATCTTTGTTAAACAATGATAACTAACGTATAATTGCCTTAAACCATTATTAATGTTGATAACATTTTTAATAAAAACTCATCTTTTTACAATGCGAAGCGTAGAATGTTTAAGAATTCTTAACTAAATGCCTCATTAACTAAAATATAATACATAACAATTTTTTTAAGACGGATACAATATTAACAAATATTTAACTGTTTACATTATATATCTCTTTAATGTTTAAGAGTACTTAAGTAATAAATGGGGCAGAAGATACTTATGGAATTTTTCAGCAAATGGAATGCTAAGGAATCGTTAACTATGAAGCATTATACATAAAAATCATTTTTAAGAGTAATGCAAGCTTATAACAAACTTTCATCATCTTCTATTGTGAACTAACTAAAGAATGATTCAGAAGAACCCTCAATATCAATATTGCTAAATAATTTTTAAATAAATGTAATATTTAAGAATCACTGAGTAGATCTGAGCCATAAGAGCGATGCAAACGAACACTAAAAATTCTTCTTTTGTCATTGTTAGATGTTTAGGAAATCTAAGAATTCTTAACTAAAGGTTATCACACAATACCTCTTATTAAGGTGGATCCAAACTTATAACACTAATGGCTTAGTGCGTTGTAATCTTTAACTAGACTTGATTACTTCTCTTCTTTTATTATTCCAGTATTACAGAAGTTAGATGGCGGTGGTCGTGTAGTTACCGGTTTCCAGAAAGTAAATAGCACGGATTCGCATTCTATACAGTTCAATCAATTCATCTTGTTTTTCCAATGCTGCGGCCAATTCATCGAATTGAATACATCCTTGGCGGTTCGCTGGGAATCCATACTTTTGAAGCACTTCCATGTGCAATCGATCCATTATTTCGAAGACTAGAGCCAGCAAACGTTCGAAGTCTCCCGCTGCCCGAGTTCTAGCATCAGCTAATTTCCTTGAATTTTCCGGGCTGTCGGCTGTGCGTATAATATCAAGTAAAATTTCCTTAACTTCGTCTATGCTAAGATTATTGAGATGTGACATCTTAAATACAATTGTTAGTATATTTCAAAGTTTTAAACAGAATCTTGTGTATCTGTATCACCAATGTCAACCGAGGGATGTGTGGTGAAATCCGCAACAGCTTTAACCCCAAATGTCAAAGTTGAAATACATAAAGTGTAGCATTCAAGTATTGAAATAGAAATGGTAAAATATAAATCAGAACCTATTCAATACAAATTTATAAAACGTCAATCCTGCAACGCATCTGCATGCCCTGTTGCTTTCTATTGTATTTTTTATCGTGTTGGTCATGTATGGTAATAATTGTTGGTAGTATAATGAAGTCACATTGCATAGGTCTTTTTTGAGATCAAAACTTAGTGAAGTTGCCTGCGAACCTGATCGAACGAAGCTAATAGAGATTTCAAAACTGAATGTTGCCTAAGCGCATCTTAGCATATCGGTGGACTCTCGAACATTCAATAAGATCTCCCGTAGAGTATTGTAGACGTTGTGATCTGAAATATTGATTTACTGAAGCATTCGCATAATTAGGCAGGGAGGCAGACTGTTTTGCAGAAACGAAGACGGACTATCTCCCCTTGCATATTAAAACTGTACAGGGATGCCATGCTCGACTATATGATCATGAAACTAAACTTTAGTTTTAACAGAACTCATTGGGAACTCATCGAACTACTTAAAATTAATATAGTAGTACAAACAAATTGTATGGGATTGTTAGCACTTGTGCGGAGACACGGGAACAAAATACACAATCGAACGTACTATGTGATAATTATGTTCTGAAAATTCGGCAAGGTATATTAATTGCTTTGTACTTAACATCGCCAAATGCCAATCTATAACCTTTTGGCGTAAGCATATTCTATCATCCACACGTCCCTATTCCCTTCATAACCAACCCTTATCATCATCACCATCGGCACTACAAGCGGGATCCGGTCTTGCCCTTATTTGACAAGAGTAAGACTTGTTAAATTTTCCATAATTATTTGTTTTTCCGGGCAAGGTTACTAGCCTTGCGCCAAATAACCACCCTTTACCATTGCCCAATCTATTCGAGACCTCGGCATTCTTTGCGACAGGGAGCTTAACTTTCTCTCTCACATTGATGAGACAATCCGGAAAGCCTATTCTGCCACCGGATTCGAGAAACGATGGTCTAAGGAATTTTCCGACCCTTACGTTACTCGTTCCCTTTACCTTACCTCCCCCCGCCCACTGCTAGAATATGCTAGCCAGGTATGGTCTCCTTACCACAAGACCCATACCCAGAGAATTGAAAGTATTCAACGTCGCTTCCTTCGGTTCACTCTCCGAGGGTTAGGATGGGAAAATCCCTTAATCCTTCCCCCACACATTAACCGCCTCAAATTAATCAACCTCAGAACCCTTGAGGAGCGCAGGGTCCTGGCTGACATAGTGTTCATTCATCGGGTCCTCTCCGACGTGATCGACTGCGCCTACCTCCTTAACTTAAGTCCTCTGAACACAAACCTCCGTACGCGTAATCCCCGCCTTCTCTATATTCCCCCTCACCCACCTCTTATGGTTTCAAAGAACCCCTTTCGCGGATGATGAGAAATGTCAACTCCAACTCCACGTTGTTCGACTTTGACCTCCTTACCCATACTCGCAAGTACCGCCTCCTAAACCATTCTCACCACTAATCTTAAGTGGCGCTACCTACACTCTCCTCTCCAACCTGCTCCCACCTCCCACCTCTACTTTTGCTTTTATAATATGTCCTGTTTACCTTAGTTTGAGCTTAGTTAGTTCTTACATTCTTTAGTTTGTAATGTGCTATATATACTTTAACTTATATATACTTTTATTGCTTGAATTAAGCCAATAAATTGGGTGGTAGTCACACTAAACTAAACTAATCAGTTGGTAGCTTCTAAAGAGTCTTCCAATAGGGACTTGACAACTTTTTTTCGGTAGTAAATTTTTATAATTTGCAGACGTTGTTCGTTCGTGTACTTAACTATGATGAAAATGTTGACTTTACTGAATAAATTGACAGTGACAGTTCAATGAGCAGTGAAGTCCCTATTGTATAATCCTATATATATATATATATATATATATATATATATATATATATATATATATATATATATATATATGTATATATATATATATATATATATATATATATATATATATATATATATATATATATATATATATATATATATATGTATATATATATATATATATAGTTGTATTACCTATCGAGGCGACTTTATTGTAGAAGGGAAGTTATTTGGCAAAGTCGATTTTTTAAGAATGTTTGCCATTATTTAACTAGAAGCCCACCAAAGAGCGGATTCTCTGTATTGTAGATACGAAAGTATCTACCATTGTTAATGCAATAGTGGCGGGCGATAATGTGGTCGCGTCCAGAGGAGAAAAGCGCTCCAAGAGTGAAGTCAAACGATGGAATCAACGTCCAAAAGGATGAACTCGAACGGTAGAATTAGCACCTAAGAAGATGAAGATAAACGATGGAATCAAGGCCCAAGAGGAGAAGTGAAACGATGGAATCACTGCCCGAAAAGATGAAGTCTTTTTTCCTTGATATTGACTTTTATTAATTGATGTATTGATTGACAATTATTGACCGATGGTGTTTGCTCGATGAATGTTAATTGTAGACTGACGAATTGGCATAACTGCCAATTCAAAAAGCGACGCTATGACATCATCGTGGTGACAATGATGGCTAGTTGGTGCCAGCTGCTGCGCAACTGGTATACATGCGAATGTACTAGATTTCTCCAGTACATTCCAGCACATTTAATTGCCAACCCGCAGCATTCCGCCCGCCTTCGCCAATCATTGGCGAATCATTTTGTTCCAGGGGACGGTGGCTAGGGGCCGGGAGTGTGCGATCTGCTGGTGGCGGTTGGTCTTGGTCGGCTGTCCACTTTCACGTGGATGATCGGTTGAGGGGGGGGGCGCCCGCCTTGAGGAGCGCTGGAGGCTTGAGGGTCTGGGATGGCCCGTGTGATCGATGGCGACAGGAACCTCTTTCCCATCGCTGATGTCCGTTGCCTTTTGTGGTCGCGGGACCGGCCAGTTCCTCTGGGTCGGAGTTGTAAATTCGCAACCCACGAGGAATGGCCATATGATGGCTGGTGACAGGCCTTGTCACCTTTGCGCTGGATGATGTGGTGGGTGCTGAGCCTGTTAGCACCCATCCCAGTTCAGTGGCCTGCGCGACGAGGCCGGAACGTTGGTCCTTCCTTAGGCCTTCGAGGATTATGTTGGGGTATATGTCTGCCCCAAGGATGATGTCCACCTTCTCGGCGGAGGCGATGTTCGGATCTGCAAGTTCCAGATCCGCCACGAACGAGAGATCCCTTGCCGTTGATTGTGGTGGTGGTGTATACACTGAGAGCCCTGACAGGATGAAGGGCCTTAGTGTCCATTGGCTCGAGCCGTGGAGGCGAGGAGTGATGCTGATGGCGGCCTGAGTCCTGGTGGCAAGGCCACGAGTGCCCCCAACACCGTAGGTGGGGACGGGTGATGCTTGGCGTCGGAGGTGCAACCTTCGGGCGAGTGATGTTGAAATGAAGGTGCCACTGGAGCAGGGGTCCAGCAGAGCACGGACTTCAATCCTCTGTTCGGTCTCCGACGTCACGATGACTCTGGCTGTTGGCAGCAACGCGGAATGCTGTGAAGGGGTGCTGATTGTATGTGCGCAGGCCCCTTCCTGACGGTCGATCCGGGGGGCGGATCCTTTGGCTCGTTGCGGCGGGGCGGTAGACCGGACATGCAGCAGGGTGTGATGTCTCCACTGGCATCGAGGGCACGTTTTGCTGGAGTGGCAGTCGCGCAGGCGGTGGCGACCCAAGCAGTTGGTGCACAGGTTTCTTTTGTGTGCGAAGGACTTCCGACGGCCAGGTGTGAGTGATCGGAAGCCCTCGCAAGCGTAAATGGTGTGTTTGGCCCTGCAGAATGTGCAAGCGCCCTGTTGCTTTACGGGTGTCGGCGGTGTTTTGTGCATCGGGACACTGGGCTGGTTAGTCATCGGGCCGGCTACTGTTGCTGGAACAGTCGAATTCGTGGAAGGCATTGGCGTTGGATCTGACACGGATCCTATGTGCGCCTTGCCAACTGCTTGCTCTGGAGTCCGTGTGATGGTAGCCAGTTCCTCTGGGTCGGAGTTGTAAGTTCGCAACCCACGAGGAACGGCTATGTCGTGGTGTGCCCCCCAATGCGTGCGCGGCATCGTCTTCTGTGGGGGCTTCGGCACTGGTTCGATCATCGGGACCTGGGTAGGTTGGGCTTTGGGCAGACGGCACTTTGGTCGGCGGCCTGCTGACTCACTGTTCTGGGGTGCGGTTCCTTTTCCGCTGGCTTAATGTTGACCGTTGGCAGCTGCACTGGGGGCAGCTCGCTAGGGTGGAGGCGATTGGTGCTGTTGACCATGGTTGGGGAGGCTGACTTGAGCGCGTACTGAGCCTCGAGGAGCTTCGTCTGTTCCTCCTGGTATATTTCTTCGGTTTCGCCGAAACAACCCTCCGCGAAGTATGTGTGCTGCAGATAGTCCGGTGTCGCCGTGACGAAGATGTCGTGGTGCCGCTTGGAGAAGGCTTCCCATTCGGCGCGGAGTGCATGTTTGGTTGCCTCGATTGCTGTCGGACTTGGTTGTCCCTTTTCCTGCATGTTGAGGAAAGTGCCGGAGATGGTGGCCTGTGCCGCGAATTGAGCGGCGATGAGTTCCTTAATCGTGGTCGGATGTTGTACGAGAGCTGATGTTGAAGGCCCTTTGGTTTGAACTCTCGTTGTAGAAAGTTCGTCGTCCTGCTTTCGTTTTGCGGCAACAGCGGTTTCCGACTCGTGTTGGTGATGAGCACGTGTATGATCTCTGCCGACCGAGGAATGTCGTCGGGGAACCGTTGTCAATGTTGTCGCCGTCGCCGCCGTCACCACTGTTTGATCCATTGTCGGCTCCGTTACGCACCGTGTGAAAGCAGGTATGATCTCTTCCGAGCGAGGAATGTCGTCGGTCTAGATCTTTGGTGTTCCACCGACCGAGGAATGTCGCCGGGGAACCGTTGTGTTGCTTCGTCGATGTCTTTGCCAGCATTCGCTTCTGCACTGGGCGCAGCTTCGGTAGATCGGTTTCTCCCTTTACTATAGGGTGATCGGGTCGGCGATTCGTTCTTTCAATTCCTTGGAGGTGGCAATGATCTCGTCCGCCCTCTTCTGGTGGCAGCGGTTCTAGTATAAGATCATGATCGGCCACTTGCCCCGCACTCCTTTGTTCAAGTGGCTCCTCATTCTCATTGAGCGATTCAGCTAACAAAGGTGATTCAGAAAACAAATATTTAAGGGGTGATCTATAGCTGGCATGGAATGAAGGATATAGCGTTTTGTCTCTGCCCAGCAACTTCGCCTCTTGGTATGGGGGAGCATTTTCCTTATTATCGAGAAGACATGAAGTTGAGTCGTTAGCTTGTAAAATAAGATCACATGCAATCCCCTCTAACAAGATCGGAGTAATTTCGGCACTGTTAAGCAACTCATCGGACGGGTTGTCTACCAAAGCTTCTTTGTCATTATTATCATTAAACCCAGCAACCACTGCACCTGGTCTCTCTCGGTTGTCGTCTACTACATCGGAAAATTCGAATTTGTCTTTTGCCTTTTGGCATTCGTCGGAATCAAATATTAAATTTAAACCTTACTCATGGATAGCACTGGCGTTTAAGCGTCGTTTTATTTGACTTACTTGGCCTGTGGGAGTGGAACACTTCGCTGAGAAGTCAACTGCAATATTCTTGGAATTCTTCTTGACCATAGCTGCATCGATTGTTCCCTTTTTCACTGTTAATAAACCGTCGTCGGTACCGCCAACCGGTTCTAATGTGTTGTTTAGATCAATGTTGATGTCCTCATTAAGAAGGGATGTTTCACAGTCGTTATCCCTAGTAATTTCAGTCGTCCTTGATTTGTGTAGAGTCAGGTTGCAGTGTCTATGTGCCGCGAATTGGGCGGCGATGAGACGATCCAAATCGGCACTGGATCCGGCTCGAAGGACCAGAAAATGTTAATGTAATAGTGGCGGGCGTTAATGTGAGGTCGCGTCCAGGAGAAAAGCGTTCCAAGAGTGAAGTCAAACGATGGAATCAGCGTCCAAAAGGATGAACTCGAACGGTAGAATTAGCACATAAGAAGATGAAGTCAAACGATGGAATCAAGGCCCAAGAGGATGAAGTGAAACGATGGAATCACTGCCCAAAAAGATGAAGTCTTTTTTCCTTGATATTGACTTTTATTAATTGATGTATTGATTGACAATTATTGACCGATGGTGTTTGCTCGATGAATGTTGATTGTAGACTGACGAATTGGCATAATTGCCAATTCAAAAAGCGACGCTATGACATCATCGTGGTGACAATGATGGCCAGTTGGTGCCAGCTGCTGCGCAACTGGTATACATGCGAATGTACTAGATTTCTCCAGTACATTCCAGCACATTTAATTGCCAACCCGCAACAACCATAGATAATAATTGACTCTATACAGATTATAGATGCACTTTCCAGTTGACACAGCCCTAGAGATTCTTTCTTTACAAAACTCGAATTCTCGTTGTAGCAGATTGTACACATACTGCTAGCGTGATAAAAAGAACTCAGAGGATGGTTTGTAATTTTTTTTTTTTGTGAATTCATTGTATGACATTGCAGTCCTTTAGCTAAACTATTCATGAGGTATTGTTCATTAAATGCAATTCAGCCGACAGGAAAAATCACAATGCGTACGACGACGAGTGGCCAAGGCCGACTGACTATCTATGATGAAAAACGACGCAACGATAATATGCCCCGCCGAAAAATGCAGGATCATATTGAAAAGGCAAATAAGTTGCGTCTTCTACAAAAGGGTAGTGAAGTAATTAAAAAATGGTGGTTTTTCTTATAATGCGTGCGAATTGTATTCCTTGAAAAAGCAAACGGGTACAATATCATAATGTTTTTACTAACTTTGTTGTTGTTTGCTTAGGATATATTCTTCTTCTACATTACAGCTCGGTTTTTCAAAGATGATTCTCAGACAAGAAACGTCTCGAAAATTCGGTCGACGCTGGGAATATAATTTGTTACATTTACAAGTACAAAATCCCCCGCTTGGTAGAAACCTTGACGTGGTGCGGGGGCTTAAACTACGATGAATCGCTCAGGCTATGCTGACGGAAGCATACGCTTCCAGTAGGGCCACCCATGTCAGACAGGCTAGCGAGGAGTAACACACAAAGATCTACCGCCCCTAATCCAGGGTGTTACGCGTCACCGTGCCCATTGGATGGTTTGCAGCCAGGGGTATACCGGCTGTATTATAACGGCGCCTCTCTGACACCGGGTCGAATCAGAGCAGTAAGCAGACCTTACCATATCAAAGAGGGGCTCTGATATGGCGGACCATTTGAAACCCCAGAGTGATCCAATGAAATGAATGATCAATACACAAAAAACAATCTCACAAAAAACCCGGTAGGCGTAGGTGTGATGAGCCAACACTACCATAAGGGAACAAATCATCAAGAAAACACCGACTCGGCAAAAAGAAGACGTAGGGAAAAACGGAAAAAGCGGGATATACGCGTCGGGACGTGGAATGTTCGAACGTTATATAAACCAGGCGCGATACAGACGGTCGTAGAAAACGCAAAACAATATAAAATGGACATCGTCGCGCTCCAGGAAGTTCGACTCCCACATCAAGTAATCGAAACCAACGGGTTTACACTGGTGTGTGGAGGTACCGATACACATAACCTCGGGACTGGCTTCATCATAAGCAAGAAGATTAGGCCCCATGTAAAAGATGTGCAATTCATTAATGACCGAATGTCTGTGCTAAAAATACAGGGCCGATGGTACAATTATGTATTTATAAACGTACACGCCCCAACAGAATCTGCGGACGAAGAAACGAAGGACACGTTCTACGAGACCCTAGAGGATGTATTTCATGGGATCTCATCATTCGATGTTAAAATCCTCCTCGGGGACCTCAATGCGAAAATTGGAAAGGAAGATATCTTCCAACCAACTATAGGTAAAGAAAGCCTACACGACGTGTCAAATGATAATGGAATTCGAATTATCACGTTCGCAGCGTCAAAAGATCTGTTAGTAAAAAGCACGATGTTCAAGCACAAGGAAATTCATAAAGCCACATGGATATCACCCGACGGCGTAACGCGTAACCAAATAGACCACTTCCTCATAGACAAAAGACACCACTCGAATATCCTTGACGTAAGAGCATATAGAGGCGCAGATTGCGACTCCGATCATCTTCTAGTGATTGGCAAAATCAGGAGTCGCCTCGCAGCAATCCCACATGGGCAGTCACGGGAGACAAGCAAAAAGTTCGACACTGATAAACTGAAAGACCTACGCAAAAGGGCTGAATATCAAGACGAGCTAACGAATAGATTTAGCATTCTAGAGAATGTGAGCAGTGAGGAAGAGGAAGCTAATAGTGTGAACACTAAATGGACATCGATCAGAGACACAATCAAACTAACAGCCCAAAAGGTATTAGGATTTAAGAAAACAATTAAGTCCAAACCTTGGTTTGACGATGAGTGCAGGGCGAAGATCGAAGAACGTAAACGCCTCAGAGTGATCCACTTAGAAAGATATGATGAAGTCAACGCAGAAAGATACGCGACAATTCGGAGAGAGACAATGGGGCTCTTCAAACGCAAAAAACGCGAATGGGAGAAGACTAGGATCGAAAAAATCCTAGAAAATTCTAGGGCAAAGAACATCAGAGGTATGTATGTCGGCATAAATTCAATTAGAAATGGTTACCGAGGAAGAGCCAAAATAATTCGAGACGCAAACGGCTGTCTGGTCACAGAAACAAACAATGTCGTGACAAGATGGAAGCAGTACTTTGAAAACCTGCTCAATGTACGCACCCATCAACCACAGATAAATGTACCAAGCGTACATACAGCTGAGCCTCAGATCCCAGAGGCGTCTCTCAACGAAGTTGTAGACGCAATAAATCGATTGAAAATCAACAAGGCTCCCGGAGTCGACTGCATACCGGCAGAGCTTGTGAAGCATGGAGGAGAGGCAACCGCTCGAAAGATCCACCAGCTCATCCAAACAATATGGGATAAGGAAGTCACTCCGGAAGAATGGAAAACCTCAATAGTCATCCCCATTTTCAAAAAAGGCGACAGATCTGACTGTGAAAACTACAGAGGAATATCATTGCTCCCAACCGCATACAAAATATTAACAAATGTCATTCTGGCGAGAATCACACCTTACGCAGAAGAGATACTGGGAGACTACCAATGTGGATTCCGTAGGAACCGGTCAACAAGCGACCAAATGTTCACAATAAGACAACTGCTGGAAAAGAAGTGGGAATACGGAGAGACGGTTCACCAACTGTTCGTTGACTTCAAAAAAGCCTACGACTCAGTCGCAAGGCAGAGACTCTACCATATTCTAGTTGAGCTGGGAGTCCCAAAAAAATATGCCGCGCTCATTCAAATTTGCATGAACGAAAACAAAGGGCGAGTTAGAATAGAAAACCACCTCTCAGAACCATTTGAAATCCGGGACGGACTAAAGCAGGGAGATGGTCTATCACCGTGTCTCTTTAACCTTGTGCTCGAGTATGTCATCAGAAAGGTACAAGACGACAACATGGCCGGATCATCCCTGAACGGGGTCACACAAGTGCTCGCATATGCGGATGACATCGCCGTTCTGGGCGATAATCTAGAGACTGTTAGTAAAAACTGTGAAATCATCATGCAAGCGGCAGAAGAGGTGGGCCTAGAAATAAATGATGACAAAACAAAATACATGATTACGGCGAGAGCAGGTGGGTCTCAGAGAACACATATAAACGTCAGAGGTAAGATCTCTGAAAAAGTTCAAGAATTTAAATATCTGGGAACGATACTGACGGACAGTAACGAAATGTCGAAGGAAATTAACAAGAGACTGCATTCCGGCAACTCGAGTTGGCACGCAGTCAGTAAACTGCTGAAATCCAGACTGCTATCACGTAACATAAAGCTCCGTGTCTATAGAACCATAATCATGCCAATTGTTCGATATGGATGCGAAACATGGGCTCTCACAAAACGGGAAGAAAACAAATTCCGTCTATTCGAGAATAAAGTTTTGAGAGGCATCTTTGGAGGTAAATATGACGAGGAGGCAGGACAATGGAGGAGACTCCATAACCACGAATTGGAAGAACTATATCGCAAACCGACAATAGTGAGAGTAATCAAGTCGCGAAGATTAAGATGGGCCGGACACGTGGCGCGAATGGGGAACGATAGGACCGTGCATAGAATTCTTGACGGTAGACCAACGGGAAAGAGACCGGTAGGACGGCCGCGACGGAGATGGGAGGACAATGTTAGGTTTGACCTTGAGGAGATCGGATCGAATGGTGAAGCGTGGAAGGAGAGTGCCCAGGACAGGGAAGGATGGCGAAGCCGAGTCGGTGAGGTCATGAACTTCCGGGTTCCTACAGGCCAATAAATAAATAATAATAATAATAATAATAATAATAATACAAGTACAAAATCAAGTTCTTCAGTCTAAAGTTGCGATGCATTGCTTTAGCTCATATGCTAACGTTTTTAGTTGAAGAAATTTGCTGTAAGGTCGCGATAATTGACGTAACTTGCCCACAAAAATAACAACTGTAGATAGAGAGGTAGCCAACCCCGCGCTCGTTAGCCTAAGCGCGTGTTACGATACTAGAAAAAATAGCGTGTTTTTCAGAAATTCACCCCCAAACTGACCGTGGTATAAATTTTATTTTTACATTCTTCTTTCTATAATCAAATCTTTTGCCCTTGTTTACACACATATGTAATCGGTCCCGGACAATGTTTATTTAAAATCCCCATCCTCAAAGCATATATTCTGAAATCTCATCCAGAGAATACATACATTGTACCAAGATCATCCCTATTCTTTCTAATGATAGGATAACTTTGTGTTCGTGACCCAATTCGCCCTGTGAGTAGGGAGTTAGAATATAGTCACAGATGGGCCGGCATGTTATAAGAGGGGACTAAAGGCCGAGTGGTAGCTGGGGTTCCAACGCCATGCCGCCCGCAGAAATACCATCCATCAAGCTATGGCCTCCGTGAAATGCTCGGGAAAAATCCCTGGCCATCTTTCGGAGCTTGGCTAATGAACCGGTTCGCGGAAAGATTGATTTTGGTGATAGTCGGTCCCATGGTGAGATGCCACCACGTCGCCCTGTACATTCCGCGATATCGTCGATAGAAATCTTCGACGGTGTTTCGGATGTGTGACTGATGGCCCGGGCTGACACGGAGATAAGTCATGATAGTACCTTCTGATATAAAGAATTCCGGAGATAAACTAGTTTCCCATTCGGATTTCCGGGAGGGACTATGTCAGGGGGAACATCATGCAGATGTTGTGATAGATAACCGAACCTCAAGAGATTCGTCGTCTCGTGGTCGGGCTCGCTCTCGGGGATCATCCGCGCTCGATTGGTAACGGCATTTTGTAACATCAGTCGCATCGGTTTCACCAACACAAATGTAAACACCGTCCACCAATATTTGCAAACAGCAAAACCTCATATCCTTGCTCTAACCGAGGTCCAGGTCGATTCGTCAACTGATTCGGCATATCTTTCTCGCTCAGGATATGACTTATATTCGAAATTCCATTTTGACAGTGCGTCTTCCCGCAGTCCGATCTGGCTTGCCAGAGAATGGAGGCGTTGGAACCCAATAACATGGAGATCATATTATAGTCGGTGCGCCAGGCCACCAGCGTCTGTGAGGGGCAACCATAGAACTATATACTGTCAAACCCGTCTCCCCCGTTGACCACACAAGCTTCACAACACTCCCTTATTCTTTGGTAAAGATAAACACTGTCGAGCGTCTTACACAAAGGCACACACACTTCACTGGTCTTATGTTAAGATCCACAAGGATCATCTAATTAACTTTTAAGAAAGGTTATGAATGTGCCACCTACCTTGATTTAGAGCGTTGCTGGTGTACTCCAGTATAGTCCTCTGGTGAGATATGCGTTTGAACCTTCCGCTTATACGAGGGTTGCCTTTTATATTTCGGGATTAGAGAACAAAACCAAATATTGATCATCGAAAATCACTTTATTGTTTTTCAAAATATTCCCCATGAAGATCTATACACTTTTGCATGCGTTTGAACCAATTGTCGAAGCACTTTTGCCACTCTGATTGAGGTATCTCCAACACATGCATTCTGAATGCAGCAACCGCTTGTTTTGGGTGCTTAAAAATGCAGTTGTCGCAGCCGATGTGTGAGAGCTCGCATTGTCGTGATGAAGAGTGATCCGTCTTCGGCGGTTGGTTTTCCTGATTTCTTGGAAGACAACTGGCAAACAAATGGTTGTGTACCACTCAGAATTGACTGTTCTGCGTTGTTCTAGTGGTACGGTTGCGACATGTCCAGTTTTTCCGAAAAAACAGGCGACCATTTGCCTGGAAGTGCTTCGTGCGCGAACAACTTTTGCTGGATTTGGCTCATCTTGAAACACCCAGACAGTCGACTGCTGTTTACTTTCGGGCTCATACGCGTAAATCCACGATTCATCACCTGTCACGATGTCATAGACGTGTTTCGAAGCACCGCGACCGTATTTTTTGAGCATTTCTTTCGACCAATTGACACGAGCCTTTTTTTGGGCGATTGACAAATTGTGTGGGATCCAACGCGAACAAATTTTTTTGACAGTCAAATGTTTATGCAATATTGAATGTATGCTGGTCCCACTAACGCCTAAAGTTGTCTCAATCTCACGATAGGTAACATGACGATCTTCCAATATCAGTTCGCGCACAGCATCAATGGTTTTCGGAACAACAACTGATTTTGGACGACCTTCACGAAATTCATCTTGGAGTGAACTACGACCACGATTGAATTCACCATACCATCGATTAACACTGGTCCTTGATGGAGCTTCATCGCCAAAAATTGAATTAAGTTCATCCATGCACTGTTGCTTAGTTAATCCACGCCGAAAGTTGTAAAAAATAATCGCACGAAAATGTTGACGATTTAATTCCATTTTTGGGCCGAGATGAATCTTTTAAGTTACTGTAAACAACACAAATAGCGCTCGTATGTCAAAACGTTCTGAGTGCGTATAACCTCAAAAATGTCCAACTTTACGACAGAGCTGTCAATTGCCGGATTGCAACACTAGGGTTGCCAAATCCCGAAACATAAGAGGCAACCCTCGTAATAACACCTCCGTTATTACTTACACTCCAGGATCAGTCCTCTGGTTAAGTATGCGTTTGAACTTTCCACAGCACTTGTAATAACTTGGTGACACTCCTGGACTATTGCCGGATGTAGAATCCGGCTGACTTTGATGAATTTGGTGACACTCTTCTTCCGTTGGCGGATGTAAGGATCCGGCTCAAAGGACCAATGAATCACGCTCTGGTGACAGCAAAAGCCAACTCCAATAGTTGGTTCTGGGAAGTTAACAGACTTTACAAGTTCCCACAATGATTGTGTCAAAAAGAAAACTCGTAGTTCATTTAACAATAAGTTACTTTATTTTCACTATTACTTAAAAATTGCCACTTTAACGGCCACTTGAATAATTTGAAATCTAGATCGCTAAACGATGATACCGAATTGCATGGCACAAGTAGAAAATGAAGAACCAGCTTTTTCTCTATGCGCCCATTAATATACCTCGTACCATTTTTTAGTTTGGCGTTAACGTCATCCGATCGAAAGCACCGCGCCATCGAACGGCACATTACCGTGTAAACGGTTGTATCGCACGAGTGCTTTTTCCGTTGTACTGCCGGTACCCAATAATTTAGCAAAAACGGAGTATACCTTTCGGTGATGGAATTGTCGTGGTGAATTCTGTTACTTCGATGGTAGGTGAATTGACTATTTGAGTTTATGATGAATCGATTCTCCTTGTTATATCTTTGAGGAATTGATTCATCCATTATTGTTGTTTGTTATTGCTTTGTGCTGCAACAATATGATAGAAGGTCGTGATGAGGAATTCTGTTAAATTCCTTTGTTGTCTCTACCGCTCACCGAATGACGATCGACCGACGACATTTTACGAACATCTTTTACATACCGCCGACTGGATATAAATCAATCACCCATCTTCTGAAATTGTTGTCCTTGGCGATTTTAATATGCACAATTTCGGCTGGTTGGTACATTCTAATAGAACCGACGAGGCTGGGAGGCTGGCGGAGATGTTTGCTTTTAGCCCCAACTTGACTCAACTCGTGGAGGAACCCACGTGAGTGCCGGTTGCCCGAGGTAATTATGGGAGCACCTTGGATCTGTTTTTCACATCCGAACCGAGTATTTATACTGTAGAGGTTGCTGCGCCACTGGAAAACTCAGATCACTGGTTGGTATCTGTCGCGCAACCACTTGCATTTCAACGCGAATAATCGGCCTAGGCAGCTTCGCCATGTATGGAAGTATCGGGCTGCTAACTGGGACGATTTGCGAGATTTCTTCGCATCCTTTCCATGGTCGGAGGTGTGCTTCGGAGACTCCGATGTTAACGTTTGCGCGGAGTCGGTCACAGAGATTATTCTTCTCGGGAGAAAGATTTACATTCCACATTTCATCAAACGAAGTTCAGCTGATAAGCCTTACTTTGATAAAAAATGCGAGCGGATTACAGCGGCAAAAAATAGAATTTTCAAGCAATGGCGCTCCAATCCCACCGATGTTAACAGAACGAATTTTGGTAAAATCAGAAACACGTGAAACCAGGCATTGATACCGCGAAGAAAACTCACAATGACGGAGTGACTAATAAACTTGTGGGGAGGAAGTATGTACCAGCATGGGTACTTGGTTCACTTCCTCCTCTATCATATATATGTTCCACCGACACAATAGGAAAACGCCAAACAATCACCAGACGGGAATGGAAAAATAAACACAAGATTTATTATAGTTGAAGCAAATTTTTTATTTTATTAGTCAACCGCAAAGTAAACACAAATTAATAGATGTACATCATCAGAGTAAACACAAAATTAATAGATGTACATCATCAGCATCTAGTTCCAGAAAAAAAAAAGGAAGTGGTTCGTGATATGCGCATTACACTTTAATTGTTAATTGGATATATGCACCATTCAAAATCTTCGTTGACGATCTACACTCCGGGGTGAAAACTCGCGATTCTTACAACTCGATGCACTCGACTCTGGTGTGTATTATCCTCTCGTTTCCGCAGCCGGCGGAGAGCGGGAGTGACGCGTGACCGTTCTGGTCGGCGGGTGTAAAAGGACTCGGCGATAATCATCTCGTGCAGAGAAGATTCGCTTATTGGGGTGAGTTTATGGTGGCGTGGTAGATATCCTCTCCAATAAGGATATCGTTTTTACCTACCACCAGAGAAGCGTAAAGTCTCTCTTGGTGGTATAGGAAGCCAGATATTGTAATGAAGGTCATGGTGGTATGTGTGCGATCGTTCAGATCTGTGTGGTTTACGAAACAGACATGCGGTAAACACAAAAGGATCGAAAAGATCGTCGTCTATGAAGTGCATTACGTCTAAATAAATAGACGACGATACAGCGAAGAAATGTGGTCAAAGAAAAAATGAGACGAGGGCATCATAAAAATATTAGATGAATGATGCCCTTGTGTAAATATACGAATAGACATTGGGAAAGGTGCTAATGGGTTGGTGGACGAAACAAATCCTTTGCTAACATTTGTATATGCAGGGAAATCCGTTTGTGGGAAACTGATTCTATATTTGCATTGTTTATGCTTTGAATTCAATTGATGCCAAGAGATGCGGAATGCGTATTTACTTTCGTTTGCACATTGTGCGAGTCAGAGAATTTTATTGCTTGGAGAAAAAGGCCGCCGGCCAATGTGTACGTAAAGAAAATTATCGTGCACATGGCGAAGTTGGAAAATAGACGGCGCAATATTTATGATCCCTGGTGAAAGTTACATATGTGAACCGAGGTTTTCTTTTCAGGGATATGCTGTTTGGAACAGAATTCTTAAGAGGAGTTTTGAATTCAAATAAATGTATGCCGGTAAGAATTCTCTTACAGGTACTTTTAGGTTATATGAATTGGATCTATTTGATGCGTGAAGCATTTAAGATGCAAATGCGATTGCATTAGAGAAAATAGGAGGTTGCTATGGGGGTTTTTCAGGAAAGAGCGCCGTGGGGTTTGGCGGAACCGCCACAAACTCCTTGAATACCCGACTGGTTCGCGTCCCTTCTAGTCAATGGCAAGGGCTGTCCGCAGTAACTTCACTGAAAACCCTAGTGGAAGAGTTTATGGTCCACGATTGGACAAGTAGTCAAGCACAACAAGGAAATTGTACTGCAAGGCGTAAATATTATATTAAGCGATGTATGAAAGACCAATAATGCCTCGGAGTTGAAAATAAGCTCAAATCCCCAATGGATGAGCAGAAGCGTCCACTATAGATTTTTGCCTTATACCAATTGTTTTACTGATTTTCTATTATTTACCTCTTAATCCAATCAATTTACGGAACGGTATTTCACTGGACAGCTAAGCATTCGGACTCAACTTATCACTCAGTAACTGCGCCCATTTGTCACGTGAATCGATGTTTTCACAATCAAACACACAGAAATCCTCTTTACCAACTTAGCTGTAAATAACCTTAACTCTCCTTTATTTACTTAAATTTCCGATCACAAAAGATGTAAATAGATATCCAATTTTATATCTCTGAGTTATCCAACCGAAAATAAAATGTTCGTAAGCACGTAAGCAAAACCACTCATTCGGCCTCAGCAATGGATATAGAAGGTAATAACAAAAATCATTAACATCGTAACTCGTATAAGCCAAAAGCTAAAATTGGTTGCAGGTTGTGCATTTGCCACAATATATACATAATTTTACGGGACAGGAAGAATGGGTAAAAATCTATATATACTAGATATGAGCATAAGTTGTTTCCGGTTTCTTTGGTAAAAAAAATACGAAATTTTCTAAGGAAATACAAATTTTTTTTATTCAAAATATTGGCCATCGGCTTCTACACATTTCGCCCATCTTTCAGGTAATTTATGAATAGCATACCAGAAAAGCTGCTTGTCTTTCGCGGCAAACCATTCGTTGAACCATTTTCCAACTTCCTCGAAAACGCTGAAGTACTGCTCTACGAGGGCGTGCCGCATTGATGCAAAGAGGTGATAGTCAGATGACGCCAAGTCTGAGGAGTACGGCGGGTGCAGAAGGATGTCCCATCCAAGCGATTTCAATGTGTCTTTCTGTAAGGTCGCAACCCACGATCAGTGACCACGCGCTGACTGGTGATTGGTCTCATTACATCGAGACCAGTGGTGATGACGAATGCTGCGTCCATTAGCCCTCGTTCAAAATTAGTGGCCGGAAAGATGCGGTCGTTTGCGGTTGAGGCCGCAGCGTTCAGTCGGATGCGGCGGTTGGGATTCGGTCGGTCTCTGTATAGTGGGAAGCGCCGCACGCCAGGCGGGACATTGCGCACTCCTTGGTCTATTGTTGTAGTAGCTGTGTGTTGCCTTGAAGCCTTTGGGTGGCCAGACGCCCGGCTCTTCGATTGCCCGTTGTCCTTGCGGCGGTCGAGCGGGCGAGGGGCATGTCCGAAGCTGGGTTCACGCAGGAGGTCGGTGGTGGTTGGTTGCATGTGCCTCGTTCGTGGCCTCCGGGGAAGACGTCGACAATGTCTCTCAATGTGGCGACCCAAGCAGTTGAGGCACAGTTTCTTCCTGGGTGCGACAGACTTCCGGTGGACAGGTGTGGGGGATCGAAAACTCTCGCAAACGTAGATGTAGTAGTGTGCCCCACAGGACATGCGTGGCGATTGTCTCCGTGGGGACTCCGGCGCTGGTCCGAGCATCGGAACATGGGCCGGGTTAATCTCTGGGCAGGCGGCACTTCAGTCAGCGGCCTGTTGGTGCTCACTCTCTGGGATGTGGTGCGGTTCCGTTTCCGCTGACTTGGTGGTGACTGCTTGCAGCTGCATTCGCCAATCATTGGCGAATCCTTTGGTTCTAGTGGACGGATGCCCAGGGCATTGGTCTTCTGGTGTAGCAGAGGTCTGGAGATAGCCGTCCGCCCTGAATTTGTGAAGGATGAAGGATTGGTGATGACGAGAGTTCCGTCGCCGGTGTTCGGTACCCTTGGTCGCAGAACTGACCATTTGATCAGGGTTGGAGTTGTAGGTTCGCAACCCACGATCACTGACCACGTTTTGGCTGGTGTTCTGAAGTACTGCATCGAGACCAGTGGCGGTGATAAATGCTGAGCCCATTGGAGCCCATCCGAAGGTATCTGCCGACGGGATGCGGCCTTTGGCATGTGAGGTCGCAACGTTGAGTTTGGTGCGACTTCTTCCATGGCACCGTCCGCGGGTCCTGGCGGAATAGCAGTCGCGGACCCAGTACCTACTGGGCTGATTGGAGTACCGCCTCTCCTGAATTGCTGAATTAAAAACGGCTGGGTCGATTGACACCACCGATAGGTTGGCGAATGCCAAATGCGTTTGACCTGCTCCTAGGCCATTTCCTGATGAATGTTGCTGCTGCTGCTGCTGTAGTTGTTGCAGTTGCAATTGATGTTGCTGATACAACTGGCTAATAACCGGACTCTGTGGTTTGTCACGGTCACTGGTGACATTGTTGGTTACTGTTTCTGGGACAGTTCATGGCGCATTCGTGGAATGCACTGTCGTTAGATCTGACACGGATCCTGTATTTGCCATAGCTACTGCTTGCTCTTGAAGCGTTTTGTATACGCTGTTAGTGGTCGTTGAGTTATGTTCAAAGTGGACCAGTTCCTCTGGATCGGAGTTGTAAGTTCGCAACCCACGAGGAACGGGCAGGTGATGGGCCTGCTGGTGTTTACTCACTGGGAGTGTGTGCGGTCCCTTAATCGCTTGTTTGATGGCTACTTCTGGCAACTGCACTGAGGGCAGCGCGCTACTGTCGAGTTGATCGGCGTGGTCCACAGTAGGTGGGGAGACTGGGTCGAGCGCGAAATGGAACTCGAGCAGTCTCGGTAATTCGGCATCATTGCCTTGGTCGGCGGGTTCTCTGTATCTTTCTTCGCTGGTGCTATCGGACTGAGGACCGCTGATGCCACAGGGGAATGAGATTCTTGGTGAATCTGGTATTGATGTTGACGTCTATTTACTTGTCGACTTCCGTTGAATATAGTTGGGGAGACTGGATAGAGTCTCTTCTCGACCGATCCTCCTTGGGCTGTCTTGCTTTCGACAGCACCTGCCTTGGCTCGCTTTTGGGTGTCTACGTCAGCGCCGAGTCCCCGATCAGGCGGATCGCTCGTCTCTGTATGCTCTCAAGTAGGTCGAGGGTATGTTTAGGAGCCGAGCTCCAAACATGAGAGCAATATTCGAGCGCGGGTCTAATTTGGGATTTATATAGGAGAAGAAGTTGGGCCGGAGTAAAATATTTCTTGGCTCTAAAAAATAAACTCAGTTTTCCTGAGGCTGACCTGGCGATGTTCGACACGTGTTTATGCCATGATACATTCCCACAGACCGTGACACCGAGCAATTTCAAACTTTCCCCAGCCTCGAGTGCCCGGCCATTCATCGTCAGCTGTGGAACCGATGATCCAGTTTTCTTTGTGAATGTTGTATACTGGGTCTTCGTTGCATTGAAGTCGACAAGATTGGCCTTTCCCTGAGATAGCTGGTGTGACGTTGATGCACCAATCGGCCGATCACTCGAAAAGGAGGAAACAAGCGTACTATCATCCGCAAAACTGAACACTTTGTTATCCGTTGTCTTCAACAAATCATTTATGTGAAGCAAGAACAAGGTTGGAGCCAAAATAGAACCTTGGGGCACCCCCGAATTAACAGGATACAGATCCGAACACTCGCCGTCCACAACAACCCGGATCGATCGATTCTCGAGGAAGCTCCTCGTCCAGTCGCAAAGCTGTTGGGAAAGTCCATATGAACGAAGTTTGCTCATCAATGCCCCGCGCCAGACGCGGTCAAAAGCCTTGGAAATATCCAATGCGACCGCCCTTGACTCACCATGCCGTTCAATCGCAGATGTCCATATATCGGTTATAAGTGTCAAAAGGTCTCCCGTAGACCGCCTGCCACGGAATTTGTATTGACGATCATTCAGGAGTCCGTTGCACTCCGAATACTTAACCAACTCTGTATTGATGATTTTTTCCATTACCTTAGATAAAATAGACAGTAATGCTATCGGACGATAATTTTGTGGGAGACACTTTTTTCCCGTCTTTGGGATTGGCTGAACTCGAGCTATTTTCCAGCAGGCAGGAAAGGTCCTCCGTGCATAAGATAAGCGGAAGAGTCTGCCAAGAACCGGCGATAGTTCTGGAGCACAGTTCTTAAGGACTATTGCTGGTATTCCGTCCGGGCCGGTTGCCTTCCTACAATCCAGTTCACGTAGAATGCGTTGAATAGTGCGCGGACGAAGTCTCTCATCCCGCATGGAAGACTGTACCGGCGAGATCACAGGTGGCTCCAAAGAGCCAGGATCGAGGTTTGAATTGGCCGAAAATAAATTTGCGAACACGTTAGCTTTATCCTTTGAATTCGTGACTAACGCCCGCTGTCTGTCACCAACGGAGGGAAAGAGGAGGATGCGAAGTTACCCTTGACAGCTTTTGCCATTGACCAGAAGGAGCGCGAACCAGTTGGGCACGGAAGGAGCTTATTGATCACCCTGTCGTTGTGAGCCTTCTTCGCGGTATCAATCGCCTGGTTGCACGCGTTTCTGCTTCTAACAAAATTCGTTCTGTTAACATCGGTGGGATTGGGGCGCCATTGCTTAAAAGCTCTGTTTTTTTGCCGCTGTAATCAGCTCGCATTTTTTGTCAAACCAAGGTTTATCGGACGAACTTCGTTTGATGGAATGTGGAATATACATCTCCATTCCCAGAAGTATAATCTCTGATACCGATTCCGCGCATGCGTTAACATCAGAGTTTCCGAAGCACACCTCGGACCATGGCAAGGATGCGAAGAAATCTCGCAAATCGTCCCAGTTAGCGGCCCCATACTTCCATACATGCCGAAGCTGCCTAGGCCGGTTGCTTGCTTGGTATGCAAGTGCTTGCGCGACAGATACCAAGCAGTGATCTGAGTTTCCCAGTGGCGCAGAAACCTCTACGGTATAAATACTTGGTTCGGATGTCAAAAACAGATCCAGGGTGTTCGCATAATCGCCTCGGGCATCCGGCTCTCGCGTTGGGTCCCCCACGAGTTGAGTCAAGTTGTGGCTTACAGCAAACATCTCCGCCAGCCTCCCAGCTTCGTCGGATCTGTTAGAATGTAACAACCAGCCGGAATTGTGCACATTAAAATCACCAAGGACAACAATTTCAGAAGCTGGGTGGTTGATCTGTATCCAGTCGACGGTATGTGAAAGATGTTCGAAAAATGTCGCCGGTCGATCGTCATTCGGGGAGCGGTAAAGACAACAGAGAAATTTAACGGAATTCCTCAGCACGACGCACAACCATATGATGTCCATATTATTGGGTTCCAACGCCTCCATCCTCTGGCAAGCCAGATTGGACCGCGCGAAGACGCAGACTCCGCCCTTAAAACGGAATCTCGAATGTAAGTCGTATCCTGAGCAATGAAGATATGTCGAATCAGTTGACGAATCGACCTGGGTCTCAGTTAGGGCAAGGATATCAGGTTTCGCGCGAAGACGCAGACTCCGCCCTTAAAACGGAATCTCGAATGTAAGTCGTATCCTGGGCAATGAAGATATGTCGAATCAGTTGACGAATCGACCTGGGTCTCAGTTAGGGCAAGGATATCAGATTTCGTTGTTTCCAAATATTGGTGGACGGCGTTTACATTGGTATTGGTGAAACCGATGCCCCTGATATTACAAAATGCCGTCACCAGTCGAGCGTGGACCGAGCCTCGAGAGCGAGCCTGGTTATGCGATGACGAACCTCTCAAAGTTCCATTATTTATCATGATATCTGCATGATGGTCCCCCTGACATAGTCCCCCCCGGAGATCCGAATGGGAGACTAGTTTACCTCCGGAATTCTTTATATCAGAAGGTACCATCATCACTCATCCCCGTGTCGATCCGCGCCATCAGCTACACATCCGAAACACCGTCGAAGATTTCTCTCGGCGATATCGCGGAATGTACAGCGTGACGGGGTGGTATCTCACCATGGGACCGACTACCACCTAACCAACCTTTTCTCGAACCGGTCCATCAGCCAAGCTCCGAAAGATGGCCAGGGATTTCTCCCAACCATTTCACGGAGCCTATAGCTTGATGGGGTGGTATTTCACCGGGCGCACAGGGCGTTGGGACCCCGGCTACCACTTCTACTAATTGCCGTTCAGTTTGAGTGGGTCATCATCCAATAACTCCTGCAACTACTCGTCTTCACATTTTCGTGGTCTACCAGAGCGCTCACTGTCTTTCACATTAAAATCACCACTTTTAAATTGTCGAAACCATGTCTCACATGTTCTAATTGATGGAGTGTGTGTTCAGCATATGTTTCTACCGGCAAACGATGACTTTCAGCAATCTTTCTTTTGATTAAATAAGAATAGCAATGCGTCCCGCAAATGCTCTTTTTCAGGCCCAAAACTCGACATGATCACTGAACGATAAAGCAAAGACGATAGTTGTTGCCGGACTCAACTTATGTGTTTGTAGTTAATTCTCCGACGAACAAAATGACGTATGTGTCAAATTAATACGCCGCGTGATTCTCGCTGGCTTCATCTCTTAGTTAAACAGGAAAAAAAGTATGCATATACCGATATATATTTCAACGTCAAGGAACGAGCCTAGTCCATCGACAAACAACCAAAGAATACGATTTTCTCTATTGGACTCAAGATAAAAGATGCCAATTCGAGGCAGATTGAGAGAGTTCAATGTGTGAACTATGAATTGAATTACCTAATATCGCCGGTTGTGTTTAGCTTTTTGTATTGTATTTCTGGATCCATCAAACAACGGCCGATGCAGTCCACTACAAGTCATATTAATAATCAACAAAAAATGATTTTTCACAAACTGCGGCATCGTAAGTGTTTTTGTGGACCGAGGTCCAGTTCATATGTTGTCGAAATCTGAATATATGAACATCTCCTCAAGGGAATCATGAATTTAATTTGATTCGTGATTTTCGAGCACAAGTTATTCTTCCAATGGACGATACTTCGAATCATTTACTATTATATTGTAAATTCTCAAGCATGCAGATGGGATGGTGTTGGTTGAAGTCTTGTTCAATCTGTGAAGGCCCATCATTGGAGCCGTCAGTAATCTTCTCTTACTACAGAACGTTAAAGTATGAACACGAATAAGCGAAGAATTAATATTATGACCAATTCATTAAAGATTTGTATTTACTTGCCTGACTATACTCGTTCGATCAATGTCCAGCATTGAAACCACATAATTACAGTCATGGACGTCGACAGAAACATAAACGTCTAAATGCGTTTCTTAACATTGAAAAATGCTATAATAACTAAGAATCCTTAATCAAAATGGATAATAATTTAATTATATCATAATTTTGGAATTAAATCAGGACGTCGTTGCTGGTGTTAACGGCAATCGGAGGCAGATAGATGGCGCGAATTTGAGTCCTGAGTCGGGCAATCTCAACATCTTCCCGTTCCATTTCACGGACCAGTTGCGAGAATTGAACGAGTCCTTCACGATTCCCCGGAAATCCATAAGACTTAATGACCTCAGTCTGGAGCTGCATCGCCAGTGGGAAGACCTGCTGCATCATAAGTAGCATGTCCTTTCCTGCAGACGCCTTCGCTTCCGACAATTTCTTTGAATTTTCCGGTTGGTTTACTGTTCGTATGATGTCAATTAGAATCTGCTTAGCTGTCTCAATGTTAAAATTACTTAAGTATGACATTTTAATTTATAATTTCGTCCTAAACGATCCAAGAGAGAGCTTTGTTTATTTATAAACGTCAATCGCTCAATCGCCTGAAGTGTGGTGAAATTGCAATATTTTAGTCTCGAGTGTCAAACTTGCAATATCTCCAAATGCAGTATTCAAGTATTGAAATAAAAAATAAGAATACTGCGCATAGCTTCAATTTTTCTTCCCGCAAAGTATATAATTATGTTTTCCATTGTTCTATATTATATATTTTTGATCAATCCATACATATAATTTTATTTCTTTCAATAATATGTAATTCGATACTCAATTCAACTCGTAATAGGAAAACTCTCCAGAACACATATTTAGCTGTCATAAAACTCTACACAATCGAAAGTCAGTTTTTTACCTTAATCTGAAGTACATTTCATTTTATATTCTTTTCGACTCGGTTACTAATAAATTAGTTATTGGTTCACACAATAACTTCAGTGATTCTTTTTTTTTTAAATCATCAAAAGTCAGCTTAGTAAGCAAGTCACTTGCTGACAATGCCCACAATATTTTACTGAAAGAATAAAGCAAGTGGCGACCAGGTCAACAGTAAAATCTTCTACCTCGTCATATTCGTGGTGTGGCTGCCTGTAGTACGGAGCAAAGCAATTATTAGAATTTTTATAAGGAAGTTGGCAAATTTTAGGAACTTAAAGTCAATGAATAAATATCGCGTCAACAGGATTATTTTGTATAATAAATCCTGACTTTTAACAAACAAAAACACAATAAATACTGAATCGAAGGCCTCGTTAAAGGCTTATCTGTCCCATATAAGATCTCCATCACAAATTTCGTGAGAACCATATAAAATGGCATCTATGGACAGAGTGTCCAATGAACAAACAGACAAAATTCTGCAATTCCAAGATTTAACTGGAATCGAGGATATGAATGTGTGTCGAGATATCCTAACACGACATCATTGGGATTTGGAGGTATGTTATATGTTCGGTTAAAATGAGAGTGTTGTTTTAATAAGAGAATGTAATTAATTGCTTTCAGGTTGCAATCCATGAACAAATGAATATTCGAGAAGGCAGACCGTCCATGTACGCAACATCCGTAGAGTTGCGTGCACCACCTGTGGTTAATGATCGCTTTCTGCAGCAAGTGTTTACGACGAATATGCCTGGTGGTAGAGTACACAAAGGACCACCTATGCCTAGTAACTTTGGGGGAATTTTTCGTTATGTGATAAACTTTGTGTTCCAATATTGCTATTCGACTTTATCGACTATAATTAGTACGTTTTTCACTCTGGTACGCAGTAATGAAAGAAGTAAGTAATTTATTTTCATATAAATTCTACAATTGTCAAATGATTGAAATATCCATAGTTCTCTCCGATCCCCTGGGCGATGTGATGGCATTCATACAAACGTACAACGAAAAATATCCTCATCATCCAGTTTTCTATCAAGGAACTTATGCTCAGGCACTGAGTGATGCTAAACAAGAGTTACGTTTCCTACTTGTTTACCTACATAAGGAGCTGCCTAAAAATCCAGATGTACAAACATTTTGCGCTAATACTCTATCTGATCAAAGTGTTATAGATTATGTGAACCACAATGTACTCTTTTGGGGTTGCGATGTGGCTAGTCCACAAGGTTACAGGGTGGCTCATTCGATACATGTTCGAACATATCCAATATTAGTGTTGATTGGTCTGCGAGCACATAAGATGGTCATAATGGGACGTTTCGAAGGTGATTGTACTCCGGACTGGTTAGTGAAACGATTGCAAACAGTGATCTCCAGCAATGAAGTGTGGCTGTCGCAAGAGAGAACTGATCGTTTGGAAAGAAGCTTCAATCAATCACTTCGCCAACAACAGGATGAAGCTTATGAACAAAGTTTGCGAGCCGATGAAGAGAAGGAACGAAGGCGACAAGAGCAATTAGATCGAGCACGAAAGGCTGAAGAGGCTGCAGAAAATGAAATAAAAGCAAAGGAACGTCGAAAGGAGGTAAGATTATATTTTCTATAATTTGTAACATTGCTCCATAGCAACATATAATACGTGACCTTTAATATTATTTGTACCTTCTACATAATGTTTGCGGTCACTGACGTCTGTGCTGTACAGCTTTCACAGGATTATAACCCCGCGGGGGGTTATACGTAAAGATACCTGATATTCCTATTGATTTTATTATTTAGAAAAATGTCTGCAAGGGAACATATAGTGATCCCCTTAATCGAAGTGGAAATTCCTAATTCCACGCGATTATTATTACTTTTATAATATGCAGGCACAAAATAGTTTTCGTGTGTATAATGGCCGTGCACATTGGGGCCAGAAGAAGAGCGCGAAGATAGAAAAACGAAATGTCGATGATTTTTTTTATATTTTACAATACCACAATTTATTTCGTTATTACATTTATTCTTAAATTTTCGACATACTAGATAGACTAAAATTGCTTTAATTCTAGTTTATACGCTTTAAATTATATTTTACTGGAGCTATGCGAGCGCTTTATCTAAACATACATAACTTGACTAGTCATAAGTTTTTACTTTCCGAACTTATTAAAAATTACATATATAATATATTTTGGGAAATTAATTTGTGATAACAAAAAAAAAACTCTGACATTAAAAAGTCTTTGTTCCGTTTGGGTCCAAATTGTTTTGACCCAAAATCCAACGGAAAGTCACAGACGAATCTCCAATCCTTCCTTCCATTAAATTCTTTTATTTATTTTTTTTATTTTTATTACTCTTCTCTCGGGAGAGCCGAACCTATAGCGCTGAGTGATTGCTGTTGCAGTTCTTTTTGAACAGTTGCAGGTTGTAACACACCGGGAACACTTGCGCGGGAAGGGAGTTCCACAGCTTTCTTGCTCTGTAGCGGAACGAGTTCTGATGCAGGGATGTTCGCGCCGTCGAGAGATGAACCGCGAATTGGTGCGATGTGTCGCCACCAAAAAAAGGGTTGTAGTTCCTCTCGAACAGCTGCAGGTTGTAATGCTCCGGGAACACTAGCGCGGAAAGGGAGTTCCACAACTTCCCCGCTCTGTAACGGAACGATTTCTGATGCAGGGATGCTCGCGCCATTGGGAGATGAACCGCAAATTGGTGCGATTTGTCGTATTGTATTGTGGAGCGCGTGTAGACCGAATTGTGTGGAATAAAACCACGAATCTCCGAAGAACAGTGCCCGTGATAATATCAGTAAAACAGAGGTCGGCTACGAGCCTTCGATCTGATAGCGACTGCAGTCCCGACCTCAGCGCCGAGTCCCCGATCGGGCGGATCGCTCGACTCTGTATGTTCTCAATTAGGTCGAGGGTATGTTTAGGAGCAGAACTCCAAACATGAGAGCAATATTTGTGCGCGCGTTTGGGATTTATAGAGAAGAAGAAGTTGGGTCGGAGTAAAATATTTCTTGGCTATAAAAAGATAGCTCAGCTTTCCTGAGGCTAACCTGGCAATGCTCGACACGTTTTTATGCCACGATACATTCTCACAGACCGTGACGTCATGCAATTTCAAGCTTTCCCCAGATTCTAGGGCCTGGCTATTCATTATCAGGTGCGGAACCGATGATTCACTTTTCTTTGTAAGTGTTGTATATTGTGTCTTCGCTGCATTGAAGTCGACGAGATTGGCCTTTCCCCACTGCAGGACTTTATCCAGATCCTGGTTCAGAGAGTCAATCTGTCTACATCTCAGCTGGTGCGACGTTGATGCACCAATCGCCCGATCACTCGAAAAAGAGGAAACAAGCGTACTATCATCTGGAAAACTGAACACTTTGTTATCCGTTGTCTCCAAAAAATCATTTATGTGAAGCAAAAACAAGGTTGGAGCCAAAATAGAACCCTGAGGCTCCCCGGAATTAACAGGATACAGGTCCGAACACTCACCGTCTATAACAATCCGGATCGATCGATTTTCGAGGAAGCTCTTCGTCCAGTCGCAAAGCTGCTGGGAAAGTCCATATGAACAAAGTTTGCTCAACAAATCCCCGTGCCAGACGCGGTCAAAAACTTCCGAGATATCCAATGCGACCACCCTTGACTTCTAATGCCGCTCAAACGCGGGCGGCCATATATCGGCTATAAGTGTCAAAAAGTCTCCCGTGAACCACCTGCAACGGAATCCGTACTGACGATCATTCAGAAGTCCGTTGCACTCCAAATATTTAATTAACTCGGCATTGATGACCTTTCCCAATACCTTAAATAACATAGACAGTAATCTATCGGTCGATAATTTTGTAGGAGACACTTTTTTCACCTCTTTGGGATTGGCTGAACTCGAGCCATTTTCCAGAGGTAGGAATAGTTATCCCTGCATAAGATAAGCGAAACAATTTGCCAAGAACCGGTGACTGTTCCGGAGCACCGTTCTTGAGGGCTATTGCTGGTATTCCGTCCGGGCTGGTTGCCTTCCTACAGTCCAGTCCACGTAGAATGCGTTGAATAGTACGCGGGCGGAACCTCACATCCCGCATGGAAGACCGCACCGGCGCGATCACAGGGGTCTCCAAAAGACCGGTATTGGGGTTTGAATTCGCGGAAAATAAATTCACGAACACATTAGCTTTATCCTTTGAATTTGTGACTAACGTCCCGGACCGTCACTAACGGAGGAAAAGGGGAGGAAACGAAGTTACTGCGGACAGCCCTTGCCATTGACCAGAAGGGACACGAACCAGTTGGGTACTCAAAGAGTTTATTAGTCACTCTGTCGTTGTGAGCCTTGTTCGCGGTATCAATCGATTGGTTGCACGTATTTCTGATTCTACCAAAATTCGTTCTGTTAACATCGGTGGGATTGGAGCGCCATTGTTTAAAAGCTCTATTTTTTTCCGCTGTAATCTGCTCGCATTTTTTATCAAAACAAGGCTTATCAGGTGAATTTCGTTTGATGGAATGCGGAATGTAAATCCTCATCCCGAGAAGAATAATCTCGGTGACCGACTCCGCGCATGCGTTAACAACCAGCACACCCTCGACCATGGAAAGTGTTGTGGGGTCCTTTACTCCGTGTGGTAAGTAAATATATATATGTAGATTTGTTGGGATATTATATGAATGTTAGTGCTGTTATATGCTGTTATCCCTTGTCTACGCCAAGTTGCTGCATGCAGTCTATGGCTTCCCGCTTTGGAACGCCAGTGGTTACCCGTTGTAGCAGAGCGTAAACTTCTTCTCGGGCAGTGATGTACCGCAGCAGCGGAAGTCTTACGGGGACAAACTGTACAGCCCGTAACCGGTTACCCGCCTCCTCTGGTTGTAAGAATCTATTTAACGATCTTAAGTGGGCATACCCGTATTCTCCACTATGTTTCTTGCTGAATTCCCTCCAGTTCCTGGTCACAAGCAAGTTAACCTTACATTCGCCCTGGGAGCCAGTTTTCTTGGTGTCAGTAGCCTCAGTTGTTCGCCACTGTCTCCTGCCGACTCAAATTAAATTGTCAGACAACAACTTTACATCAGTCCTTCATGGACAACTTTTACCTCTATTAATTATTAACTTAACACACTTAATCTAATTCAACAACAACTTTTTAATTTTTAATATATATATCCTCCATGGACGGGTTCTTTTCTTCTTACTTTTTTTACTGACTGAACAAAGAAACTTCGAAAAACAACAGAAAGACTCTAAAAAAGACTACTCTCTCTCTCCATCGCTCGCCATCTCGCCACTACTCCGAAAGGAAACTCTACCTAACCGACCCAACACGATGCCGGTTCATGCCCCAGCTCGCATTTATTTGTGGACCATAAAAAAGAGGTCCAAGAATATAGTTAATTATTAGTATAGGGTTTTAAGTTAATGTGGAGCATCAAATAAAAGCAAATCTAAATCTTAAAATAGATCTAAAGAAAATAGAAATAAATCGTTACTACCTCTCGGTGGGGCAATGGTAATGGGGGAGGCTATTACGCAACAAAAGGATACGTCCCAGTTAGCAGCCCCATACTTCCATACATGGCGAAGCTGTTTAGGTCGGTTCTTCGTTTGAAATACAAGTGATTGCGATACAGATACCAAGCAGGGATCTGAGTTTCCCAGTGGCTCAGAAACCTCTACAGTATAAATACTCAGTTCGGATGTCAAAATAGATCCAGGGTGTTGCCATAATCACGTCGGGTATCCGGCACTCACGTCGGTTCCTCTACGAGTTGTCAAGTTTTGGCTAACAGCAAATATCTCCGCCAGCCTCCCAGCCTCGTCGGTTCTGTTAGAATGTACCAACCAGCCGGAATTGTACACATGAAAATCGCCATGGACAACAATTTCACAAGCTGGGTGGTTGATCTGTATCCAGTCGACGGTACGTGAAATATGTTGGAAAAATGTCACCGGTCGATTGTCATTCGGGTAGCGGTAAAGATAACTAAGAAATTTAACAGAATTCCTCAGCACGACCCTCAACCACATGATGTCTAGGTTATTGGGTTCCAACGCCTCCATCCTCTGACAAGCCAGATCGGACCGCGGGAAGACCCAGACTCCGCCCTTAATACGGAATTTCGAATATAAGTCGTGTCCTGAGCAAGAAAGATATGTCGAATCAGTTGACGAAACGACCTGGGTCTTGGTTAGAGCAATGATATCAGATTTCGCTGTTTGCAAATATTGGTGGACGGCATTTACGTTCGTTGGTTCATCACCAACCAGCCGGAATTGTGCACATTAAAATCGCCAAGGACAACAATTCCAGAAGCTGGGTGGTTCATCTGTATCCAGTCGACGGTATGTAAAAGATGTTCGAAAAATATCGCCGGTCGATCGTCATTCGGGAAGCGGTAAAGACAACAAAGAAATTTAATAATTCCTCAGCACGACCTCAACCATATGATGTCCATGTTATTAGGTTCCAACGCCTCCATCTTCTGACAAGCCAAATTGTGGCAATTTAAAACAGATTACAAATAGATTACTGGGCTCCTCGATAGTATAATGGTTAGTATACCCGCCTGTCACGCGGGAGACCGGGGTTCGATTCCCCGCCGAGGAGCCTCTGGTGCAAGACTAATGACCTTGCCCGGAAAAAAAACAAATCATTATGGAAAATTTAACAAGCCTCAGGACTTACTAAATAAGGCCATGACCGGTTCCCGGTTGTAGTGCCGATGATGATGATGACAAATAGATTACACATCCTTCTATAGCGAAGAACACAGCACCACCAGAGAATCGAAATCAAAATCATTAGATCCATATATCAGAGCTTTAGCACACAACATAGTGAACGCCTCATTGACACTAGCAAAGAATTAATATGATGCAGAAATAGGATTTGCGCCAAGATACAACCATGAGGCAGCCGGGAGTTAATGAAAACCAGATGCAAAAAGACGCTGTCTATAACAATCCTATTGATTTTCGAGGAAACTCTTCATCCAGTCACACAGTTGTTGAGAAAATTCATATGAACAAAGTTTACTTAGTAAGGCTCTTTGGCAAACGCGGTCAAATGCCTTGGGGATATCCGATATGATTGCTCACAATATATTTCTATTGTAGATCTCTTGTGGATCATCTGCTGCGAGAGGCGTATTATAAGACCCCATTGTCTTCCAAACATTTAATTAACTCAATGTTGACGATTTTCTCCATCACCTTGGACAGCATCAGTGACTATTGGACGGTAATTCTGTGGACTTTTTCTTTGGGGTTGGTTCAATTCGAGTGGCTTTCTAACAGGCAGGAAAGGTTTTCTTATACATAAGATATGTGAAAGAATTTACTAAGAACCGGGAACACTTGCTATATTGCTAGTATATCGTCCGGTCCAGTTGTTTTCTTGCCGTCTAGTTCATGAAGAATTCGTTGAATAGCACACGGGCAGAACTTATTATCCGGTATTAAAGATTGTTTGGCGCAAGGCTAATAACCTTGCCCGGAAAAACAAATTATTATGGAAAATATAACAAGCCTCAGACTTGTTAAATAAGGCCAAGACGGGATTCCGGTTGGAGTGGCGATGATGATGATTAAAGATTGTACCGGGGCGATCACAGGCAGCTCCAAAGAACCGCCATCAAGGGCTGAATTCGCCAAAAAATTAGCTTAGTGTATGATATGCTTACGAAAGTGGAGTTTTAGCCACGAGAAATTAAATTCTGGATTGGAGCAGCCTCCATATTGTGGCAGAAGGTGATAAGCAATATCACTTCATATATATGGGGCTAGACCACGATGAGGAAAGAAGAGAGGCACTAAGTTATATCCAGGTAGTTTAAAAATGGAAATATCTGTATTACCTGGGTTCCGCTAAGTGCAAGGATTGCTGGTTTCTGGTTAGAAACGTGGGCAGACACAGAAGAGAAATTGCATCTCAAGCCGCGAATGTTACACAAATCAACACGAAATTCCCGTTCCATTGAAATAGCCCTACACAGAAAACCAATGCCCCCTCAGTAAAGGATGCAAGTCAGGACCAGCGATAGATGAGCGAACGCAACCAATATCACTGAAATCCCGATTAAAAAACCTCCAACAATTACTTTAAGTTAACTACAGATTAGCAACAAAGTTGTATTGGAACAACAGAATTCAAACTATAAAAACTAATAACCCGAATATGTTCCCACAAATAAATAAAATATTCAGGAGAAATAGTCAAAACGGGATTCAGTGTCTCCAAATTCCCCGTACTGATGTAAACAAGCAGCTGCTAATCAACATTGGCATAGATACAGAGAACGCGATCCTCAATAATTGGGGTCTTCCAGTGACCGCTGTGGGAGCTGTCTTTCAGGAAATGTACAAGGTGAATGAAAGCATTCACCAAAATCACCACTTGGAGGACAGGGCTCTACTGAATCAGCTGCACCCCAGAAATGAAATTTCACTTTGGCAATCGGAGAATCCCGGTTTTACCGAATTCAGTGACGATAATCTGTCAATTGACATTAATGCCAATGGCAGGGCTAATAGCCTTTTAATTACCAGGGAAGAAGCAAAAAGTCAATGGGAATAGATGGAGTACCTAACATCGGACTCAAGAACCTGCTCCCAATGGCAATAGATATATACACGGTCCTGTTTAACAACGCGTTGAATAATGCATACTTTCCCACGCGTTGGAAAACGACAATCATACAGCCCATCCCAAAAAAGGGCAAAGACTGTACAAACCCAATGAACATGCGTTCGATAAGTTTACTCCCAAGCATCAGTAAAGTATTTGAAAAGACTATTAACAAAGCTCTGCTAAAATGGGTAGACGACAACATTATTCCAAATAACCAGTTTGGCTTTAAGGTGGGTCATGAAACCACACATACTGCAGCTAAACTGGTCTCCGACATACAATGGA
This sequence comes from Microdon myrmicae, assembly GCA_963931805.1. Classification (NCBI taxonomy): domain Eukaryota; kingdom Metazoa; phylum Arthropoda; class Insecta; order Diptera; family Syrphidae; genus Microdon; species Microdon myrmicae. The sequence goes on along the minus strand of OZ007497.1, from coordinate 5,216,163 downwards.
ATAAATGTAGGAACCAATGCACAGGTGTCTGTCTGATCGACTTGGAAAAAGCCGTTGATACCGCCTGGATCGAAGGGTTATATTACAAACTGGTCAGACATGGTATATGACCTTTACTATATGTACTTTCCGATATATTAAAGGACAGGAGGTAGTCAAGAATGGTAATGTGACCTCTAAAAAAACGCATAATATCAAGAATGGCTTGCAACAGGGAGCGGTACTTTCTCCGATTCTTTTTAACATTTACATTAGCGACGTATTAGATGCACTTCCGCAGGCTATTGCGTACGCAGATGATCTCATAATTTACAGAACAGCTCCGAAAGTGGAGATCATAAATAGTTTACTACAGCGAGACTTCAACAACGTTCAGCGCTATTGTGATGACCGAAAACTTAAAATCAACATCCAGAAATGGGAAGCCATTCTATTTAGAACCTCATTATATAAAGCCACGAACGACACAAGGAAAAACTGGCGAAAGTTAGTTATCGTGGGACCGCATGGAGATAAACTGGAAACCAAGAGTTTAATTAATACCTGGGGATCTGGCTAGATTAATATCCGTATTTCAACAGACATGTAGAGGCTGCTTTGGTCAAAGCGAAGAAAACTTTTGCTATGACAAGAAGGCTATTTCACAGTAGCCAACTTGTCAGTAGGGTAAATGTCATATGCTACATGACGCTAATCAGGTCAATGATCATATATGGTTGTCCAGTATGGTTTAACATAGGTCCAAATTTGATGGAAAAGATTCGGGTGTCCGAAAGGAAGTGTCTCAGAACTTGTCTCATATTATATCGGACATCGGAATCGGACTAAAAAAAAGTGTTATTCAAATGAGACTTTATATAATGAAGCATACATAAATCGGGTGGATAATTTTATGATTAAATTAATCAGAGGGCATATTGCGAGAGCAATAAGCTCGTCCAATGACCTAATTTTCGGGGCTTATTATCCAAATACCCTGTACTATGAGAACGTGCGTCGCAACGGTTTTGTTCCACCAGAGGCGTTCCTTGATTTGGGCATGAAAGGGCTTATACAGGATAGATCCGGAATTCCGCTACGACCGGGAAGTAACGAGCACCGAAGAAGAGCTCTTGCGCTTCAGTAGGGCTATCTCCCACAGAGACCGGGACGATAGTATTGGACAGCGTCAACAGTTCTGGTGGTTGAATGGCATATAAAGACCTGAATATCTATGTCGGTAGAATAACAGTATCATCAGCCAGCTTACAGAGACTTTACTTTTCTAGAATTAGCGTAGTATAAGATTTAAGTTAAGTTAAGTTCTTTTAAATAAAATTAAATTTGTTTTTCATTCAAATAATCATAAGTACAGCCACAAACAAAGTTCTGTCGCTGAAAGGCGAATGATACAATAGTTATGTAATGTTTAGCTTAGAGCGTCTGCGAAGGACCAGTAAGTTATAATATAAGATAATTAAGCTAGAATTTAAGCATTTTTTGTCTAGCATGTAATTTAGAAACTAAGAAGATAAAAAGAAAATAAAAAAAATGTAAAAATGAATAGAATGAAACTATAGCAATTAACATTGAAATTCCACATCAGGTGAGTGTACTTGAGAGTTCGTACAAGCGGCTGTGATCTGGTGTGTGGAAGCCTTCGTTCTATCTTTTAGTGACTCGAACCGTCTTACCGTCGGTGCGAATTGCTTCCTCTTCACTATCGTGGCAATCGCTACGTCTGGTAACCGCGAATTGATCTATCTGTATGCACGACACACACTTTCTCATACGTAAAAAGAACTTTACCACACAATCACGAATTCAGCAGCGAGCAGCGAGCCACTCGCCTGCTCCGGCGATCATTCGCTTCTCACTCCGCCGTTCGTACACGAAGTTGATCGTAAAAAAGTTACCAGAGAGGGAGTAGTGTGGCGTTCTTAACAGATACACACACATCCACTAGTGAAGAACAACACACAAAAAGAAAAATCAAGCAATCAAAGCATCAGAGTATACCACAGGAATTAACATAGAAAACCCCCATCAGTTTAGTGTACTTGAGAATAACGATCGAATTCGTACATGCGGCAGTGATCTGGTGTGTTGAAGCTTTGCTTCTATCTTTTAGTGACTCTAACCATCGTAGCGTCGATTCGAATCGCTTCCTCATCACTATCGTCGCAAACACTACACGTCCATCGTGCAGAATTCCAGCTGTTTGAATACAATTTTCTTGATTAAACGAAATTGAATCGAATTTTCTCATTCACTACGTTGGTGCCAGGATCGGATAAAAATTATGTGTACACAAAACCTGGACTAGGTTTTGGAATTCAAAGATCTCCTTTATGTAAGTGTATAACACGAAGCTGTATCAAACCATTGTATCAAAGGAAACCTCACGTAGTATTCCCCGATTTGGAAGAATTGCTGTGGTTTTGGTTAGCAAAGGTCGATTGTGTAGTTATTAACGAGAAAACGTAAAAACACTAGTGTTTGAATATTTTATTCTTCTATATTTTGCTACAACTGAAGATATTTTTTGACCATGTTTTGAATTTAATTTGTGTTGTATTTTCTTTGAAGTTGAAAAAATAAATCAATTTTCTTGTTCTTGCCCTTTTCAGGAAATTGCAAACCAGAAAATAGAACTAGCCCAACGAGTGCCTTCTGAACCCCCACCAACCGCACCTAACTGCATTTGTGTTGTATTTAAACTACCAAATGGAACTCGCATTGAGCGTCGATTCCTGAGTTCAGATTCGCTGCAAGTAAGTCAAAAAACCTTCCTTTTCCGAACTTTCTTTTTCCATGTTCCCTTTTTCATTCCAGGACGTCTACAATTATTTATTTTGTCACCCGTCATCGCCTGATGAATTTGAAATTACCACGAATTTTCCAAAACGGCTTTTGTATGCCAAGGATAGATCTGAAGGTTTGATGTCTCTCCAGGACGTAGGTCTTAAAAACCGTGAAGTTTTATTTGTAAACGATTTGGATGCGTAAAGAGTCTTCTCTTAAGAAAACAATTTAAATTATCTCAGCTACTATGTTTCGTTCCTTCGATGCACGTGTCCAAAAAGACATATTAAATTTTGTGGTAGAAATACACGAAGGGCAGCACTTAACTTTGATTCAACTACGGTACAATCCAGATCAGCACTAAGAACCCAACAAACACCAGTTCCCTGTTTTCCGCAGATCTGAGCACAGGTCTATTGTAAAAACTTTCCTAGCCAATATATCGAAGTCAAATATAAGCATCCCGAGTATTTTAAGTTTCAGCGTTTGGTGTTTGTTGTCGTAGAAAAGGCAGAAGTAAGCAAGAAAAAATTTAAAGTAATTTTTTTTTTTTTAATTTTTAGATTTTTAACAAGAATGTCAAAAAATTTACTTATGATTCTAAAATAAACTTTAAATATTTTAAAGGGCAAAGTTAAGGACTGTTTGAAATGGATACCTGACATTACTTGCTTTATGCGCCGTCCAAAAAAAAAAGCGTCGTAAAAACCGGTCTAATGTAAAACAGAAAAACCCGCCTGGTATTTAGGATATGATTCACGATATGAAATGCGTCGAGGAAGTCAAAACTCAGTGGCCTTATTTTACTACAGTCGGTAGGAGTTCCGTGGTGGCTATGTCTACTTCGTGCGTCATCATTAATAATTGTTTCGTTCTGGAAACGAACTTTAGTAATTCTGATGTTGAATACCTCCCTCAAGGGAATCCATGCCCTAGGGTGAGAGTGTGGACTTGCAGTGGAGAAACATGATGAGTAATTCAACTAGTTTTGTGATTGTACATAGTTTAGTGACGGAGCGGTAATTACATTTGTTTTAATTGCTTTTTATATTTCCGATTACATAATATATCTGAAAGAACTCTTTTACCTAATGGAAGCTGGAAGAGTATAGTGAATTGTTAGGCTGTGTGTGGTTTTTTTCCTTTTGGTGGGCGACTTTTCTGCATGAGAACTCGTTCCGTTACAGAGCAGGGAAGCTGTGGAACTCCCTTCCCACTCCCACGCGAGTGTTCCCAGAGCGTTACAACCTGCAACTGTTCAAAAAGAACTGCAACAGTTATTTGATGGCATCTTGTGGCCCCCACTCGGCGCTAAAGGTTCGCCTCTCCCGAGAGAAGTCTAATAAAAAAAAAAGCCATCAGTTCCCCGGTTGCAGTTATCCTTGAGATGGTTAATTTCGTATTTTCGAGTAACAATCTCGACTGATATTGTTCCGCGAGATGTTTGTCCACAGAAGAACGTTAGCATAAGTAAAACTTGTGGAGTATGTGGTATTGCGTCAGCGTTAATGGGAAGACTTTGGTTAATTGCAATTAAAATGTGTCTTCCGGAAGTGTTGACGCATTGTACTTCATCTAATTGAAATATGTTGTAGTCTAAAACAAAAATCCGTACTGTTAAAGAAGGAGATAGGGTTAGGTTCAATGGGGCGATCGTAACACACACACGATCGCGCAACCATAATGAAGAACGCAGCACAAAAGAGAATCGAAAAAGAAAGTCAAAGCTGATTGCCAGAGCATTAAACGTAGCGATGTACAGTTTATGTAGCGAATTAGTCGTAGTCTGATGCGTCAATTCTTTGGTTCCAATCTTTTTATGGGACAGGTTCAAATCGCGTACTTCACTTCATCGCAAAGCGCTGCAATTAGTTACTCCGAAGTGATCTATACACACAATAAAGCACTTCCATAGTGAAAATCAGGAGTTTTTACTCACATCCTCGCTCAATACATTAGGCTCATTCTGCCTGCTCCGTCGCCCCGGTTGTTTTGTCACTATAAGGGCAACTATGTCGTAACGAATACGTTAGACATAATGGCATACCAGCTGAGTTGATAAAACAAGGAGGGACAGCGTCACATCACGCAATTCATGAGATCGTGGCGCACGTATGAGAGAGAGGATGCCGGAAGATTGGCGTCGTGGAAGACGCTACAACCATGAGTGGTACGCGATCTACCCTGAAGCTTATGTTGTAAGAAAAATCAAGCTCGGTAGACTCCTATGAGCCGACATATTTTTAAGTGTCTGGTGTTTTTTTATTTACCATTTGTGATTCTTAATGGCCTAGAATGCGTAATTGGAAAGGTCGTCCCAGTTTTTGTGGGATAGGTTGTTGGAATTCGAAAATATTTTTTGTAAACTAAGATATTCGCAGTAAACCATTACTGTTAAATTGATATGTAGCGGTTCCGCCAAACCCCACGGTCCACTTGCTCGAAAAAACCCCCATAACTACTACCCAACTTCCTTAAGTTCGCTAATGCAACAGTATTAGTACCTGTAAATGCTTCACGCATTATATAGATCACCATCTATAATCTTAAAATCCCTATAGAGAAAACTTACCTTTTCATCCATCCCTTCGCATACAATTTTTCGTAAGATTTCTTTCTTTGCTTATCTGGTATTCTAAACCAATTCGGTACCAGACAAATTCCTGATTCGAATTGCATTCAATGTAACAGTCATGACAGGGACCATAAATATTGCGCCGTCTATTTTTCCAGCCGCGCCATGTGTACAACAATGTTCCCTACATACACATTGGCTGGCGACTTACACCCTAAGGACCAAAGCAAATACGCATTTCGCGTCTCTTGCGTCAATTAAATCCTACAGCATATTTAAATGCAGATAGGAACTCAATACCTACCCTTACTAGCGATGCCATTAACACATTTCCCATTGTGTAAATAGAAAAACCATTAGCGCTTCTTCCTAATGGCGATACATTTACCTACGCATCCGCACCACAGCATAGGCACAGGTCATAAATCTTTTTTTTTTCGTACATAGTTTCCTGCGATACCATAGACAATTCATATCGTTTGTGGTATCCGAATCACATTTTCTATTTAATGAGCGGCTGCTATTTATCTAGCCGACCCTCATTACCGAACTTTGCATCAGGTCATATTTCCCTTGTCCTTTAATTCGCCGAATCTTTTCTCTCACGAACTAGATGCATAAACAAATATAAAGCCATTAGCATCCGACGAAACGCGATTCGTTTGTTTCAACAAACACATATCTCTTGGATGCCCATTATGCCCCTGTTACAGAAAGGTTGTTGGGGTGTTGGGACTGCTTATTATGCGTATTTGTGGTGTGTTTTGTTATATGTTGTTATTAGTATGTAATTGTTTCAGTCAGTTGTATATTCTAAATCAGATTCCCTCTGGGTTGTATATTCCATGTTGTTGATTTTCTTCGAAGCAGTTTTAATTTACACAAACAAAATTGTCTAACAGGATTATGTGCAAATTGGCCGAACAGTGGTTGTTATGCTCTCTGATCAGGAAATACATAGGGCTCCCAAAATTATTTAGCCTTTGCATTCGAATCCAGATCACGATCGGTGTCTGGTAATGCTTAGTGATAAGTTAATTCCATTAATTCTTCCAAACGAAGGACATTTTTACTGTTCCTCAGGTTCGCAATCTATAACATCCGCAAAATTGATCTTTAATACTACTATTCTTTAATTCCTCTCTGCGTGTAACTTCAATTCAACTGCTAGTTTGTATTTCGTTTTCCTGTTGAATTCAAATAGTTGAATTATATATTCTTTCACATCGTATTGTGACACATTCGCCAGTCTTGGTTCCGCTAAGGTAGCCTTCCCGTTTTGTCAACCAAGTACACACAACAGTTACCGACCAGCCGTTTAATTCCCTGTGAACGGAACGTTAGAAATTCACTGTTTACCTGGGTACAGCTGCAACGATTAACCAGCCTGTGGTTCCAACCCTGAGACAGTTCCAACACGAACAGTAAAACACGATGACATCTCCAACATTTATCAACATCCAATTTATTTGTAATGCATTCCAATATGCAACGATTAATGTTCCGGCAAATAGTTAACAGTCGTTTCTATATTTATCTTTTTACAAACCGTTTTCCTTAAATTTATTTATTAATACAATTACTTTACTTTGCTATACATTTACTGGAAAAACTTCCCGTATCGTGTTTTCTTCCTTTTTTAATTTCTCCTTTTTTTTTTCTTTCGTCTTGACCAGAGCGCACCAGGTCTTAGACGGTTCTTCTTTATTACTTTCAGAACAAGACTACTTCGAAAAACTCTCTCCCTCTCAATCTCCACCCACTCCGAAAACAGAAATCTAACTTCCACACGATCCACGCTCGAACAGGAGTATGTTCGCACACTCAACATGTGGATCGTGTGTTTTTCCCACCACCTTACCATCTACCAATAACTTATATTAAAAGCAACTAAATGATGGGGGTGGCGGAAGCCGCACGTAACACCCCGTCCTTAAGTTTCAGGTTTATTCCTATGGCCTTGTGTATGAAAAGAAACCAATGTGATCTTCACACATACACACACATACACAACCGCGTACCTGAGATCGCTTTCCATTGGTCACTGGTCAAAGGAAATTTTATTTCCTTTTCACCACACCACCAGAAACTCACCCCAAACGATAAAATATCGTTGAGTCGTTTTACATCAGCAGACCAGAACGGTCATGCGTCACTCTCGCTCACCGGTGCGCACGGTGACGCGATAATACCCGAAGTCGTGAGAGGTATTTCGAACTTGTTGGTTCCTAATTGTTTGTCGAGTCTGTGCCGCAATTCGTTGTAATAGTTAATGTAAATAGAATTTGTCGTGAGGTTAAAAATAAAACCAATAACCATATAATTGTGAACACCCAGGATTTTAATCGATTTAAATAAATCAAAAGCATTGCAGAACTATATCCAGTGTTTCAATTCGTATACTTCCTTGTGTACGGTGTCGTCGTGACATTTTGTTGTGTTTCTTCTGGTTCAGTGTTTTACGCGGCGAACAAATCATGATGGGGATAGGAGATAACCAGTGCCAATGTCGGCACACATACTTCCATCCCCACAGATACGCCGTATTTGTTTTAGTTTCCTCTATATCTAGAGGCAAATTGTATCACAGGTACGGTTCTTTCTCAGTCGGATGAGTAAGGTCATTCATTCGGCTCCCATATTTAATTTTGGATTTTTCTACAGTAGTGGTTGACACTCCTATTTTTCTCAATGCTTGTGGAAGTATGTAATGTTGTAAGCAAAATTAAGCTCGGTACACTCTGGTCTGTGGGACACCCTAGCTCGAATGAGCGAAGAGGAGCCTGCCCGGAAAGTCCTTTGTAGCAGGATGTATGGAAGGAGGCAGCGGGGCAGACCTTGTCTGCGATGGAGGGATGGCGTAGACCGGGACGCCCAGAGCCTGGGACTGCCAAACTGGATGACATCGGCTCGAAACCAGGACCGGTGGAGAGACTTGCTATATAAGGCCAAGACCGGATCCCGATTGTAGTGCCGATGATGATGATGATGTGGAAGTAGAAGAAGAATGGGGAGGGTTTAAAATTAAAACTTTGTGAATCCTTAGAGTGTAAGATTAAGGATTGTGATTTGATAAAAGCTGGATATTTCCATTCACAGTGCGAGATTATGAATTGAGCTTTTGATCAGTCGAAGAAATATGTAGCCTGGGTTGGAGCACGACGTATTTATCGCTAACACCTCGTTTGCGTTGTTGATATTTGGAACAAAGTTGTTATATGATTTAGTCTATAAAGCCATGAGTTTTTCGAGTGTACATATCCTACGTTTCAGAGCTGTTTTATATATGCGACTAAGTAATAATGCTTATGTAAAAAGGAATGAGGTGATAAAGAGTATATGATAGATGTATGAATTTGCGGGTTCCTGTGTGAAGAATTGAACACCTTTGTTTTCATCTGTGACTTTCGGACAAGCTGACAAATTGGTCAATGATGTGATGTGTAAGTTCTTCAGAGAATTTTTGAATGGACAGAAAAATGTTCGCAACGTTATTCTGAAACTGATGTACAGCAGTCTTGTATTTACATGCTCTAATGTAGAAGCGCTGATTTCCGATTTTTTTTTTTACGTAATCGACTCTCGTTACCAGACAAATTCCAAACTCCTAGCTAAAACGACGGTGTCCCAAAGTCACAGGAAGTGCCTTTATTAGCTATTATCTGCCTCATAATGGTGGAAGAAGATTTTTAGTGTACTCCAGAGACGTCTATCGTTTGTAGCCACATTCCCTATAAATTATTCATATAAGCGACCAAAAATTCATTGTGATTTTCTGACGCATATTTTTATTTCTAAACATGTTTTTTATGCAATTTATTTACACTTAACTTTTACTAAGCAACGAATTATTAGTATTTTCGAAGTCGGATATTCACAGTAAAATTTTTCATACATATGGGCCACTGGTTTTTTGTGGGAGACGCAGTTTGTAGTTTTTTGCTCCATTGCTCCAAACAAAGTAGACACATCTGCAACAAATCTCAATTTTAACATCAAAAAAGTTGCAAAATTAATATATAATTGAAAAATATGCAAGATTTTCGTTAAGTACCCTTTTCATACAGTAATATACTTTATTCACAACTTTGCACATATTCTGGGTGTTATGCTCTTGCTGATGGCGGAGCCGAGTCACTGAGGTCATGAACTTCCGGGTTCCTACAGGCCAATAAATAATAATAATAAATAAATAATGCTCTTGCTGATGAGTTCAATTTGCCTAGAATAAGTAGTTAATTCCATTTTTCCGTCTAAAAAATTTCGATAATGCTACGCTAGTTGTGTATATTACATTCGTTTATCTGAACCAAAATCGCTTCGCACCCTGCCCTCTCTTACACGCAAAAACTACCACTTCCGAATGCTTACCATGGGGGATTCATAAATCGTGACCTCTCCTGGATTCGTTAATTTTTGATTGTTCAATATTCCAAACAATATATAACTAAACCTGTATAAATGCGTAAGTCCCGAAATGCCAAGGAAATGAAGTCCAGATACCCACATCTGAATAAACTCCATTGTGGCACAATAGACAGAGAATACCACCCATATAGTAAGGAAATGTGTGGAAACAACGCCAGTAATAAGATACACAAAAATATCGTTGGCATGGCTTTTAGATAATTATTGGAGTTCTTCTTGAACAGTTGCAAGGTGTAGATTTTCGGAAACACTCTCGCTGGTAGGACTGTCCATAGTTTTCTCGAATAAGATTTTCAGAGCCGTATACCATAGCGATAACATAACAATTCCACATCAGTTAAGTGTACTTGAGTTTAGAAATCGAATTCGTACACGCGGCAGTAGCCTGATGTGTTGAGCATTGGTTACATTTTTAGTGATTCTAACCGTCATAGCGTCAGTTCGAATCACACGTTCTTCACTACGCATTGCTTCGCTTCTCAACCGTTTCATCGTGTGTTCAATTCACCTTCTTCACTATCTTTGCTTAACGCAACAACCTCGACGTGATCTGTATACACAACACACAATCTCCCATATGTAAACAGAACTTTACTACTACAATCACGACTTCCGCGTAGGGCACACTCGCCTGCTCCGGCGTCGTCTCGCTCGCTCGTTCCTCGCTCCGTCGTTCGCACACGAAATTGATCGTAACAAACTTACTGAGGAGGGAGTAGTGTGGCGTTTCTAACAGACACACACACAATACACAAGCAAAAATGGTGAAGAACACCGAACGAAAATCGAATAAGAAAATGCATCAGAGCCGTACACCATAGCGATAACAACAATTCCACATCAGTTAAGTGTACTTGAGTTTAGAAATGCGGATTCGTACACGCGGCAGTGGCCTGATGTATTGAGCATTGGTTAAATTTTTAGTGATTCTAACCGTCATAGCATCAGTTCGAATCATACGTTCTTCACTATCGTCGCAAACGCTATATACCTCTTGCTCGGGCATGGCTGTACTGACTACATAGTCGAGCACGACCGCAGGCCAAGCCGATTCCCCATCTCTTCATAAACCAAACAACAGCCACGCATAAGACTATTTAGCTCGCAACTTGTTAGTAAGCAAAAAAGTAAAATTACCGTTTATATATGATTCGCCCTCGTATAATATATACCATAACAAAAACTGTATCTTGTCTTACTCCCCTAACACCTCTTATCGAAATCCACAAAATTTAAAAAGTTCTCTGGAAGGTGTTAGATTTTTGCATTTAACATTTCTAGACTAAGCTTCCAACAATCATTTTCTCCATTTCAAACTGGTGATAACGATTTTGGATACTCAATCCCCCTTATATTCTGTATCGCACCATCAGGCCATTATGGGGTTCGTAGAATTGTCACAACAACTTTAATTTTTCTTTTGATGATGTTTCTCACTATTGGTTTGGAGATTGTATGTATTTGTTGAAAATGTTACACCTCGCTATTCACCCCCTCTTAAACAATACCATACATAATCCCAAACAACCATCCTCAAACAATAAATCTTCACGGTAATTCAATCATCATTCACTTGACCCATATCGCGATACACGCCTATCCATTTCATGGTCATTCACAATACCATAAATAATTCAATCGTCACAAGTATTCTGCATACAATGCAATACTCGCGTTCATTTAGAAGCAAAGCCTTTCCCACGAACAATTAATTCATATCGCATACATCGCGATAATTACCCATCCATGCCAAAGCATATATCAGCCATACATTTACCTTGTATTCTGCTTCGTATTACGAAAATCAAACAAGCACCTGTCCACAGACCTACACGATCTCATGTTACAAGTACATATGTTTACATGTGTAATACATGATATGCGAGCGCAAGCGGCATTAGCGAAGGCCACCGACGACGAAATAATCGAGCGGCGGAAAAGTGCTGAGTTCGGCGAAGTAGCGAACACGGCAGTGAGGCGCAACTAATCGTATGTTACGATTGGCACATGCGGGCAATGGCCTATAATTGGTTCTCCGCATGGAAAGCAATTAAGTAATTGCGCACATCATTACGGTTGCATTTTTGGGAAGGAAAATTAAACGATTATGGAATTGCTCAATTCTCTGTCGCTGCAGTTTTTGCAGAACAATTAAACGATTATTGAATATTGCGAATGGATTATGACAGGCGGATAACCTCAGAATAGGTTACACGCGCTGGGTGAGAAAAATGCTCTGTCTGCATTAACTCCCCAATTAAAATGGTATTTAAAGGGTAGTGCAAGTGAGTTTCTGTGCAGTGTAATAATATAACAAGAAGACTGCAGCCATCGGAATTGTACAGCGGGTCTTCTTGTTAGTTAACAGTGTAGCGTAATAACCAAGTAAGAAGGTTGCAGCCTTAGCTTTGGAACAGCGGGCCTTCTTACTTTTCTTTTTATAAGTAACTGTGTGTAAAACTAAGCAATCGACATTCCCAACCAATAAATAAATTCTTCAGTTAAGTGTAGTAAAGTTTTATTTTCAATTTTCAACCTTACAACCACAAAGCTGAAGAAGCTGCCGCCACAGAGAAGCCGAATAATCTCACGCTATACTGTCGTAACACGTAAGTACCCCCTGCCGCCATTAGAGAAGCTGCGCCTAAAAAAACTAACTATAACTAAAATCAAATCACGATAATTAGATAATAAATGTTAACATCTGGGGTTACGCTCAGGTGTTGCATTTTGGCACCCAACGTGGGGCCTAATAAAATATAAATCATTTAACCAATAAGAAAATACAAATAAGTTAACCAAACAAATCTTCAGATAACTAAATATTAACAGGTCAATTGAAAAGTCCCCGGCCCTCCATAGTAAAACACATTTTTTTGGCAAAATTCGTTTTTTTTATTCAACATAATTCCCTTCGAGGGTGATACACTGATTATAGCGACCCTCCAACTTTTCGATACCTTTTTTGTAGTACGATTTGTCCTTTGCTTCAAAATAGGCCTCAGTTTCGGCGATCACCTCTTCATTCGACGAAAATTTCCTCTCAGCGAGCATTCTTTTGAGATCTGAGAACAGGAAATAGTCGCTGGGGGCCAGATCTGGAGAATACGGTGGATGCGGAACCGATTCGAAGCCCAGTTCATGGATTTTTGCCATCGTTTTCACTGACTTGTGACACGGTGCATTGTCTTGGTGAAGCAGCACTTTCTTTTTCTTCAAATGCGGTCGTTTTTCGGCGATTTCGTCCTTCAAACGGTCCAATAACGCTGTGTAATAGTCGCTGTTGATGGTCCTTCCTTTTTCAACACAGTTAATGAAAATTATTCCGCTCGCATCCCAAAATACAGACGCCATAAACTTGCCAGCCGACTGTTGCGTTTTTCCACGCTTTGGGGCGGGTTCATCGTGTGCAGTCCACTCGGATGACTGTCGATTGGACTTCGGAGTGACATGATGGAGCCATGTTTCATCCATTGTCACATATCGACGCAAAAACTCGGGTTTATTACGCTTGATCATCTCCAAACACTGCTCCGAATCATCAACTCGTCGTTGTTTTTGGTCAAAAGTGAGCTCGCGCGGCACCCTCTTTGCACAGAGCTTTCTCATACCCAAATATTCGTGAATGATATGATGTACACGTTCAGTTGATATCTTTAGAGTGCCTGCTATTTCATTCAATTTCAATTTACGGTCATTCAAAATCATTTTGTGGATTTTTCTGATGTTTTCGTCGGTAACAACCTCTTTTGGGCGTCCACTGCGTTCACCGTCTTCGGTGCTCATTTCACCACGTCTAAACTTAGCATACCAATCCTTGATGGTTGATTTTCCTGGGGCGGCGTCTGGAAACTCGTCATCAAGCCAAGTTTTTGCTTCAACTGTATTTTTTCCCTTCAAAAAGCAATATTTTATCAACACGCGAAATTCCGTTTTATCCATTTTTTTCACAATAACAGAAGGTGCTTCACTCAAAATACTATAATTCACAAACTAATGATCCGACATCTGTCAAATTTATACACGCGTCTTTTGAAGGCCGGGGCTAACTAAAAATCATACGGATTTAATTCTAGTGCCGCCATCTATGTGCCAGGCCGGGGACTTTTCAATTGACCTGTTAAATGTCTACATCAGAGGTTTGCACCCTGGTGTTACAAAAATGCCATAAGATATAGTGTTCTCTGCTGTTACGCACAATTCATTTTACATACGCGATTATGTTCCTTCTCTTTCGTGCAAGCTAAGAATTCCATTAAGGAAAGCTTTAGCTTTGCCTGGAAGTGAATTAATTCAGATCATGCTCGGTGTTAATTCAAGTAATTTAAGCATATTTTCATTCATTTGTAGATAGGTTCATTTCCGTTTCATGCATCAATAAAACAGCGCTCACCATTACGCGATCATAAAATTGTATTCATGAGTTATTCAGTAGTACTCACGGAGACACTATTTTATGACAGTCCTCTTGTCTTATCAGATAATTCCCGTTCCCATGACACGACCTCGGTTCAGCATTTCACACATTTTATGATGTATGCTAAAGAATACTCCATTAAGGGTTTTTTCTTGGATGTAGCTCGGCGGTATCGTTTTTATTGATGCATGAAGTAGACAGGAGTTAGGTAATTAAGAAAATGTTCGACCCGTCACTTGGTGCGAAAATGCATGCCTATTATTAAGGATGATGCTCATCGCCTATGGTCGCCTGAGTAATTTATATTTCTATTGTAAGTCTATTGGAAAGAATTTTTTGTTTTCCAACTGTACAAAAAAAAAACTATAAATTGTTATGTGGTAAGTTTTATAGATTAAGATTTGTTATATATAAGCTAGGACGATTTTAGAAATAATCATTCTTATCGAGTACTTCAGAGCGAACAGACGTTCGCTCATAGCATAGCTGAAACTCGTGTTTGTGAAACACGTGTTTGTGAAAGTGTGTAACGCACGTGGGTGAAGTGCACGTGTAAAAATACTTTTAGTAATGCTTTTAGTAATAAAACAGTGAAAACTAACAGTAACGCATGCTGGGCGACGGCCGCAGTGATGACCAACAACTCATCATAGAGCGTAAAAGAAGAGCCACCGACGTTTTACTGAGCGCAACAAAGAAACCAACAACCATGGAGACACAAGCTATGGACTATCAAAAAAAGTATCTGGCAGCTGTGGATTATATCAATACACTTCGACTCCAGATGAAACAACTCCACGAGGAAATTCGCTCCCCAAAAACAACCAATAAAATCCGAGATGACGTCTGCGTGAAAGATACGCCTACTCAACACCCCGGACCAGCCCCATCATCTCCAAAGCCACCATTATCGTCCCCCGAAACACCATCTCCCACACAAAAGAAGACAGCCGGGAACCTAATGCCTAACACGCACACCAAAAATACAAGACCACCACCCAGCTATATACAAAATATAAAAAACATCAAAGAACTGATTAGAATGCTCGAAAGTACCTTAGGTCATCGCAATTTCACCACAAATACAAGAGGAGCTTCGACTTCCATCACAACAACAACTTTAACGGATCACAACAAGGCGGTAGAAAAACTTGCGCAACACAAGCTTGAATTTTTCACTTTTCAACATAGACAGTTGAAACCGGCGACGTTCATCTTAAGACATATTGATTCAGCATGGACAAATGAGGAACTTGCAGCAGAAATATTCAGGATCTGCCCGGAACTGAAAATAAACAGGTTGGACTACTTCCAAACACCATATATGCGGACTAACAAGAATCTGCATTTACGTATCATTCAAATTCCTCCAACTGATGTCACCCGGCTCAAACAAATAAAATATATATTCACGCATAAAAGTGCGATTGAAGAACCACATAAACAAAACGTTCTTCATTGCAAAAGATGCCAAGGTTCAGGACCCTTGGCGGCCGCATGTCATCTAAGCGTACGATGCGTAAAGTGTGCAGAGCAACATCAACCTGGAGAATGTAAGGTCAGCCCGCCTGGGATGGAACCAGGAACAATCCAAACAACAAACCCCGATGGATCCATTACAACAAAGAAAATCACAGTGACATGCTGTAACTGTGGAGGACCCCACCCTGCCAACTTCTCGCAATGTCCTCATGAGCTGAGGATTCTACAAAGGCGAACAACACCCATGGCAACGAGCAAATCTTCACCAACCAAAACAACATCACCTCAACCAATAAATCCTACAAATCCAGGAATGTCATACGCTAAGGTTGTCAAGGATTCCCTTAACATGACAAGAAATCACCAATCCAACAGTAACGATCTGAATCTGGACATCACAGGATACATAAGTAGCTTACAGAAGATGCTGCCCACGTTGAAGCACAACTCAGAAATAGAAAAAAAGGTCAGATTTTATCTCTTATAACTTCACATTCGCAGAGTCCATATATTCCAATATTCGCAGACAACACCTCCGATTGTTCGTTGACAAGTTTTCTCCAGATATCCTCCTCCTCTCAGAGACGTGGCTTAAACCAAATTCCCGAGTATCTATCCCGAATTATACACTTGTTTCGAATCCACGAACCACTGGACCTCGTGGAGGTACTGGAATTCTAATACACAAGAAATTCCAGTTTTCCGAAATTAGGTTTACCAATATAAATAATATTGAGTACACAGCAATTAAAATCTTTTGCAAAAGCAACAAAGTGCTTGTACTGTCGTCCGTATACATTCACCCTTCTCGGGAACCAAACTTCCCTAGTTCCGACATCACTGAGATAATCCAACAGTCTCTACCTGCACCTTTCATAATAGGAGGAGACTGGAATGCTCGCCATACTTCATTTAACGACACTAAGTGCATTAAATACGGTTGCCAACTTCTAGCACTCCTTCAACTCCATCCATATATCTATGCGGACTGTCCATTACAGCCAACACGTATCTCCAATACTACTAAATCAACAATAGATTTTTTCCTAAAATCCGTAGACGTCTACTCACCTAACCTCCCTACAGTATCCTTCGAATTCCCTTCCGATCATGGGTCCGTCCACACCACTGTCCAAATCCCAGCCCTCGAACCATGTTACTCATTCAATCCGATCCCGAATTTCTCGAGAACAAATTGGAAAAGAGTCAATAGGGACATTGCTGCCAGTTTTACAGACTATACTTTGCCAGAGACTTCAAATCTATTCCCTGCTGAAATTGATCAAGCAGCCTTAAGACTAGAGCAAATACTAAACAATGCCCTCTTCAGTCATACACCTACATCCATCCCTCATAATCACTTGGGAAAACCTTTACACAACATCCTTACAAAACTGTTACGCGTAAAAAAACAGCTTAGACGAAAACTACATAGCAGTTACTCCCCTTTTATTAAAAATCAAGTCCAACTCTTGACTATCCTGATAAATGGACAACTAAAACAATTTGCTGACCAGGCTTACACGTCTATACTTAAAAATATTAAACCCAATCGTGATTTATTCAAAAATATCAACAGACGAACGGGTCGAAAATACAAACCCCGAATCGATTATATTATCAACCCTACTAACAATCCCCCAGTCCAATCAGATATTGACATAGCAAACTGTCTAGCTAATCACTTTTATAAAATCCATCAACAAAACGACTCCCTCTCAGTCTCCAATTTTCAAGATACTGTAAACCACTACATCTCACGCACAATGATCCCATCATTCACCCCTTTCATCACGGAATTCAACGAAACAAACAAAGCGTCTCATCCTCTGGATAATGCGACCTTCCTAACAGCAGGCGAATTATCTGAATTTATAACATCACGCAACAACAAGAAGTCGACAGGCTTAGATGGAATTCCAAACCTTCTTTACAAAAGACCTCCCGTCAAATTTAGTCCCCATTCTCGTTCTTATCAACCACATAATCAACGGATCACATTTCCCAGATAACTGGAAAACTACGATTATAGTCCCTATAAGTAAGTCCAGTCCTCCCAACAACCCCAGCAACTATCGTCCGATATCGTTATTAAACACATTAAGCAAGATATTGGAATGCAAGATATATGGAAATCTCCTTTTATTTGCTCTTATCCCAAATTCCCAATTTGGCTTTCGCTCACAACACTCCACCTGTCATACTCTGTTAAAACGAACGCACGATGTCACAACTAATCTTCAAAACCGAAGCCCGACGGTCTGTATCTCTCTCGACATATCTAAAGCATTCGACTGTGTTTAGATCTCAGGAATGCTTTACAAGCTGCACTACATATTTGGATTAAACACCCATACTACCAAATTTCTTACTTCCTACCTCTCTGGTAGAAAATTCATGATCAAAATAAATTCTTCTATCAATCGTATAATATAACCGCAGGGGTTCCGCAGGGGTTCCGCACTATTATACCTCCTCTGTACTTCAGACATACTGCAGCCTCAATTACCCAATACCGTAATGTTGAATTACGCTGATGACACCATAGTCTACTCTAGCAGCAAGTTTGTAAAAGAGGCAAGAAATCGCATTAATAACTTCCTCCCAAATCTATCAACATACTTCAATAAATGGAAAATTCGCCTAAATCCTGATAAAACCCAACTTATAGTGTTTAAGGGTAAAAATGAGCACTGCACAAACAACACAAGGCGCACCCACAACAAAATTAGACTCAAACTAAATAACACAGATAAAACCTTCTAAAACTTTAAAATATCTGGAAATAACCTTTTCCAATGACCTTTCATTCTCCACCCACATTAAAAATACTTTACGTAAAGCCACAATACAACTGAATCTCTGTAGAAGAGTGATGTGGAAACCCAACGGTCTCTCTCACAAAGTCAAACTGCTCATCTATAAACAAATAATAAGACCCACACTCACATACGAGGGCTACCTTTTATATTTCGGGATTAGAGAACAAAAACAAATATTGATCATCCAAAATCACTTTATTGTTTTTCAAAATATTCCCCATAAAGATCTCTACACTTTTGCATGCGTTTGAACCAATTGTCGAAGCACTTTTGCCACTCTGATTGAGGTATCTCCAACACATGCATTCTGAATGCAGCAATCGCTTCTTCAGGTGTCGACAAACGTTGACCTCTCAGTTTGTTTTTTACGTACGGGAATAAAAAGAAGTCATTCGGTGCCAAGTCAGGACTATACGGCGGATGACCCATCAAATCGATGTTTTGGATGCTCAAAAATGCAGTTGTCGCAGCCGATGTGTGAGAGCTCGCATTGTCGTAGTGAAGAGTGATCCGTCTTCGGCGGTTGGTTTTCCTGATTTCTTGGAAGACAACTGGCAAACAAATGGTTGTGTACCACTCAGAATTGACAGTTCTACGTTGTTCTAGTGGTACGGTTGCGACATGTCCAGTTTTTCCGAAAAAACAGGCGACCATTTGCTTGCAAATGGAGAAGCTACGCACTTTCGTAAGGAAATGCTTCAGGCTGGTCACTGGCCTCAACCGACAACCCAACTCTTACAAGTATTACAATAACAGCTTGCTATACAATGCCGCTAATATTGACCGTCTCGATAGACGCTTCCTAGAGCTATCTATCAAATTTATTGAAAACCTCCCAAATAATCCCAACCCCATAATAACTTCACTACTACCAACTCCTCTAGAGAACAGGGCTCACTATCTGAATTGTCTCCACACCACAAGTCTCTTCACCTCTGGAAGATTGGTTAATGACTCCAACGAGGTAGTCTACCATAACATCGAGCTGGCACCCAATCAGTTCAAATACTGTAACATACAACCATTCTCCAACATTCTGCGTTTTAACGAACCGGAAAGTGTTACCGCACCCAACTGACCATATCCCACGCCAACCTACTTCCTTAACCATCAATCCCTATATTCCCCAATTCATATTACATATTTAACTTATTATAATATAAATTAGGTTAAGCTAGAATAAGTTAGAGTTAAATTAAGTATTAGATTAGATTAAATTAAAAAATATAAATCCTGGTTTTCTGACATTTTCCAGGAAAACTGTTAATATTAAAACCTATAATACTCGAATAGTTATTCACACATTCAGTTATGTTTGAAAAATGTGTAATGTATGCATGTAAACAACAGTATCACTAGAATTATAAGTTAGCTGTAGTACTTAATGTAAACATTGATTATTGGTCAAATAAACGCAGTATGTTAAAAAAAAAAAAAACAAAACAAAAAAAATTAGAAATAAACAATTCTTCCTTCACTGCTCGGCACCGTGAGCAACAGACATAGATTTTGTTCTTCGATTGTTTTGAATCACCAGAACCTTTTTTCTACAGGACGCATAGTTTGAAGAGCGTAGGCGCCAACTGAAAAATATACGTCACGAGTTTATGTGCCCTGGCGACTTCCTAATTCAAGCGTCGATATCAAAAGAGGAAGGTCAAAGGAGGCCTTTCCTCTATAAATCATAAACACTCGGTTTCTTTATAAAACTTGGTGTTCATAATACCATAATATCAACCGATACGCACATTTTGGTTTACAGGTAATAACGTTTATGATGTGGGTAGTGTGGTTTTTCCACTCATCTTCTACCGATCATGTGCCCACTCTTTGCGATGGTTTACAGATCATGAACTGATTCACGATTCGGAACATAATTTGGGAGAGCTTCAGTGTCAATGAGTTCTCTTGCGATTGGGATTAACACATCCATACCAATGCTTTTCAAAATTTGTTGGAAATTATAAATATTCGCAAGACCTGAACAACATCACTTGAGCCTCAATTCGATAGTCCCCTAGTGTGGATGAGTGTGACAATATCTCTAACAGTGTTGCAATATATCTCGCCAGGTGTTACGTACCAAAACCCCCCCATCTAAACATACCTACCGGGCCAAGCCCCATCCCATTAGGGATCACATCATGTGAATCCCCTAAAATTCGTATATCGAAAGTAATACACAAATTCCTTAGAGGAATCCCTAAAGGATAAATCAAAAGTACAGTCGAATTCTATGGCGGCACCCTTTCCTTTAAACCTATTCAAGGAAACATTTCCTCTACGGAACAAGGGACGGCGATCATAAAAACATTCGCTGGACAACAGTACCCATAAGATAGAAAAATATCTTTGGCTCCGTTGTCCAGTAAGAAAGAAATTGCCATGTCTGGGCACTGCTGGAAATCCCAGGTAATACTTAAGAGATTCTAGGCGGCTGCCGATCCAAGGTAAATTACCTAAGGATCAGACAAAAGATGCGCTGGCTCACAAAAGAGATCCTAATACTAATACGATCATCGCACAAGGAAAATAACACGTTGCCTTGTGTTAATGAAAAGAAAAAAGGTTTTTCTGCGATCAAACGATCGGAAAAAGGGGGGAGTTGAGTGCGATTCGTGGACCAAGACGGTCATATTTTTTAAAAGCGTATTGCGTCGCGGTGCGTTAACATTTCCAACATATGTGAATCCGCATACATTAACTGAATCGGAAAAATAAATAAAGATGAACCAGAGAACAAAGTAGTAATTCGTGTAAAATAAAACAGATTTAGAATAAAGAAGTCGGTATGTTCAATTAGTGTATGTTGTGTCCGGTGTCTGTTTACGTTAACTGACAATCCCTTATCATTGATTATAATTAATAATAAAATATTAGTAATGAGTATCGAGCAAAGCAACACTAAATAAATAAAAATAAGTGCACTGACAAATTAATTGTGTTTCTATATTATCGGATGGTTCCCGAATTCCCTTGGTCGTGCCTGCGCAACTACGCAGTTCATCAACATCATCGGCACTACAACCGGGAGCCGGTCTTGGCCTTGGCCTTGGACAGGCGGGTATACTAACCACTATACTATCGAGGAGCCCAACTACGCAGTCCCCAGGCATTAATTATTGAAACCCTCGAATATTAGGAGAAGTTCATCCAGAATTCGTCGCTACTAGGTTTCGGAGCGCATCTTCCGGAACACTCATCCTGTCGAAAAAGTGCTGGGATTAAGGATAATAACATAACCATAAGAGTTTCGAAAGCCATCGTTGGAGATTCAGCCGCAGCCAGGACCTCCTCCCCAAAAACACCAGCTTCACCTTCTAAGAACCACCTAAAGCGGTATCTCGTCATACTGAACGTAAGTACTGTTTAATAATATTAATAAATATATTATTTGTGGGCAAATATTGCAACACAGGACAGGAATCAAAAGTATTACAGCCGCCTTCGCAGACTGTAATATAAAAAAAAAGTTGAATTTATTTAGCTAAGGGACGAAATGATGGGATTGATGAGCGAAGCGAACAGGGGGCGAAACATAAAAAGTGAATCTCAGACCCGCCTTAGAAGATAACTTACAATTTAGATGGTGTGTGACTTCAAAGTCTCTGCTGAATTCGAGTCTATTCCAAACTTTAGTATCTCAAATCCTTCAGCAGAATAGAAAAGTCCTAGTAAGATATATATTATTTAATTCTCTAGCCTATCCTCTCATGTTTTTGATAAAGCCTTCATTGGAATCAGGTATATTTTTCCACTGTAAATTGTAATATACGACTCGGCCACATGATATAGTAAAAAGAGGTACATCTGTTATGTTTCCCCCCTTAATTAAATGTGGATATGTTCTTTCAAATTGCAAAGTTGCTACTGTGAATCTCCTTGCTCCACCAGTAACCTGAAAAGTTATCCAAGTTCTTGCCCACCTAGCGCAGTTATTACTATTATCTGTACCAGTAATAGCAGAGATTAAGGGAATGGAGAATAAGAGAAGAGGATATAATCTGACGGAGGCGTAGCTGCCAGCCATTCGATGATATCGACCATTACAAAAGTACAATACCAGCTATGCAATCATCTATGAATGAGGTGACGAGCGTGACGAGATAATATGTGAAAGACCAGAAGGTGGAGTATCGATAGTAATCAAAGTTTCCTAGATACAAACGTTAATTTGTTTGCATTAAGATGCCACTAAATTATTTTACGGCCATAAGCTGCTAATTTACTTAATTATGGTTTGCGAGCCACGCAAATCCCCAAAAGGCAGAGAGTATAAAAGCGAATCTTCTGTCAATATGGACATTTTTCGTATCACTGTATCAGAATTATTATGTTCATCTTTTGGATGGTGCTATATTTGATTCCATTCTCCTTAGCAACGGTAAGTGCAATAAGCTACCTTTTAAAGAACTACTTTGGTTTAAGGAGTTTAGGTCTTCGTTCAAAATTCTTGTCTAAGATATTTGTCGCAGAAAACATTCCACGCCGTTCGTATGAAATCGGTGGTTACAACTGCAAGGACGAAAAAACATTTTTCCTGAGATATATGAGAGACAAAATAAGCCACATTGAGCTAGAGTGGTTTATGTCGCTAATCCAATTCTACAATCCAGATTCAAAATGGTTGCTACAAGATGAAAGTTCCAGTTGTAATCTCAGTGAACTCAGTCACCTGTGTATAAAGAATAGTTCACTCTTAGGACGCTGTTGGACGTTGTATCACAGTAGCGACCATTGTTTCAAACTTACTGAACAGGATAACTACATCTCAGAAAACGAGGAAGGTGAAAGGAAACTCCGAAGAAGTAGAAGAGCCACTTAAGTAAAAAAGGCACTGTCAGTGACATGCGGTAGAGACGTTAAGGTAATATTTGCAGAAGTCTTTAAAAATAACGGAAGAATTGTTTTTGCAAGATAATTAAGCAAGTGTCATAAATAATTGGCAGTGAAATCGTCATGTCGAAGGATCAATGTGTCCAGTAGAACCCGACTACAACGCGATTAAAGTGTGATCGTTTTTTGGAAACCAGTTAGTCTATTTATTTGAATCGTTCGTTTAGCTCATTGAAAAAATGTACGGCGTCAGCCGATAACTAAATTTCAACTGTAACAAACAACGAGGAAATCTGCTGTGGTGACGAATTAAATGTTTTAGTGAATTACAAAAATCTTAACGTTCTTAAGACAAGCCAATAAAGTTGTCCTATTTCTGAAACCTGTCTTAGACTATAAGTGCCTTTGCTAACCTATAATTCGGAGCTTTATAAGGAGCATAAGAAATCCAGTCCTTAGAGTGCATATGAGATTCAGCAGCCTTTTGTTTTGTGCCCCTAAAATAGTAAACTCTTCCAGGCTAACTCTAATTTCATACGATGTTTTTCACACTAAGGTATTTACAACACTAATACAAGCGGAGACCTACATCTTCCTTAAAGGAAGACAATCTCATCAAACTCTGTGGAAATAAACTGATATAGATACACATGTATTTTTATATAAAGCCAACGAGTAATATACTAAGAGAAAAATTACAAAACAATATTTAAACTTTATATTGTATAGACTGATTTGAATTTATAAAATTCAAATAACTGCTTTAATTTGTCTTTTAATATCATGACGTCACCTATCTACATAGGATATCAACATAACAGACTTGTTTAATTGTCCTGCCGATCAAATAGGGGGAGCAGAACTAGACATTCAAATCAAAGATGTCCACTACGAGTTCAATGAAAGAGGATTCATTAACCATATATTTGGGAAATATGTTGTCCACACCCATGATATACGCCCAAAAGAAGTATACAAGGATAGCTCCAAGTTAAAAACACGTTCATTACTTTCATGGATTTTTCCAGATCGTTATGATTTTGTACAAATGTAGAATTGATGAACCTCAACCCTGTGAGAATCAAGTGGAGCGTACTGTGCTTGACCTAGAATGCGAAGACTTCCAAGTTGATGATACCGGTTTTTGGTACATGATAGCGGTGTCGATGGCACACTCAGTGTGTGGAGATCATCCGGTAATTTATCCCTATTTTGAAATATTTTTAGTATACCAACTCTCCTTTTTTCGTATAGGGCGAATATGATTTTGATTCTCCTCCTTTAAAGCGTACCTACTTTGAGGAACACATCAACGAATTGGACGAAAATGCAAGATACCGATTTTATACATACTTTCGCATAAAGAGTGAAGACGAAAATACTCGTCGTGGCTGCGGAGAGCTCCATTTCGATGTTTTTCACTGAAAGTAAGCTGTAATTTATGTTAAATAAATATGGTAATTGCAGTTACTAAGAGCATAAGTTCACATCTGTTTCATTGGCCAAAATAATTGTGTGATGAGATTTAAGTTCAAAGTTCAGTTCCTATATCACGCTGGTATTTGACTAAGTAATAGATTTTAAATTATTTGGACTAATTGAGAAGGCGACTAAAAAACATAGCTGTGTATGAATTCATTTAACGATTCTGTGCCTCTTAAAGTATTTTGTAATAAATTTCCCTTTTATTTCTTTAAGATGGTGGCAAGCTGATATTTATATGGCCCAGTCAGCAACAAAAGTAGCCACTTGCTGATGCACATTTCGACTGGAAAGAAAGTAATACGACATACGATTAGCGACCAGGTTATTAAGCCGAAGGGACCTATGAAATAGCTCGACCTGACAGTCAGCTTCTCTACTTCTTTAGAGATACACAATATTATTCCAAAGACATCTGTGTATTTGTGCCCCACAAGACAATCTGAAGCATTGACACAATTTGCAATTCATCTCTCAACCGCACGTTCACCTCTATACCAAAATGTATGTTTATACAGAACGGGAGGACTGATAAATTCCCTTTTTCTACAATTGCTACAATTACTCCTTAATAGTTTCACCTTTCCCGAGAGAAGAGAAAAAAAAAACACCGAAGAACTTGCCAGATTACTATTTTGCTTAGTTAGTTAAATATTTCGACAAGCGTGGGGTGCCAAAGACCGGGCTATAAGAAATCAAATGGCCAGCAAGTTGCTTAGTTCACAGGCCAACACATTACTGCTTTGTACATGTTGTCAATGCGATAGGATACGTCTAATTTCGCACTCTCTCCCTCATTTGTTTTTTCTATCTTTTTCTCATTTTCGTCGGTGATGTATCTTTGACATCCTAGGGTTAGTATAAACCCCTTTAATATCCTTGTCATTAAAAATGACCCGTTGTTGGCGATGCAATTTCCCAGCACACAAGCACTCAGCACAACGGTCGGCTGTAAAACCACTTAAAAGGGAAGCCGACCGAAAACCACTCAATGGGGAAGAGCACGCCAATCAGCTGTATGCCGATCGCGAAAAATCACTTGGGAGGAAACGAGTGATTGAGAAGAAACAAAGCAAACGACGAAACAGCTGCGGGCTATAAAAGGCGAGCGCGGCGGTGAAGCAGGCGAGGATTGACGACCTCACTCTTCGTCTCATCAAGGAGAGTAAAAAGCTCTGCAGAATGAGATATCGTCACCGCTTTACGCAAAGGGAGCCGTTATTCACAATATTGGCACACTGGTAAAACAAAGAATCCAAAACAATCGCACCCGACAATTGGAAGACAAACTGAAGGGTATTCAGATGGACCAGAACATTTATAAAAATGTTAAAACGATATGTGGCACCACTCGTATCACTGGATCAGTCATGCACAACGGTCTTGTTGTCAATAATGATGCCAATAAAGCAAACATCATCGGAGCGACTTGTGAAAATAATCACAAGCTCACTCTCGAGGATGGCGACCCGGACACTAATGCGATAATTAGTCCAGAGGTTAACAATAAATTAGACAACTTTAACGAGCCAATAGTTGTCTTTAACTCAGCTAACAGTGCATACTTCGACGACACACGTGATAATAGTCATGGCTTCGTCACACCAAATACCCTACATAATCTAGTTAAATCTCGAAACCCCAAGAAGTCACTCGGTATCGACAACATGTCCTACCACTCGTTGCGAAGGCTTTGTGCTATATGCTTTATAAAGCTCTCCATTCTGCTCAACCATGCCTACAACATGGGGTACTTTCCCCAAGCTTGAAAGCATGCTGTTGTCTGCCCAATAGCAAAAGCTGGGAAACCAACTTATCACCCCTGAAGCTTTCGTCCTATTTCGCTCATCACCTGCATCAGCAAAATATATGAACAGTTCATATACGAGAAGCTAAATAAATTTATCAGTGTCAGGAACCTAATACCTGACATCCAATTTGGATTTAGAAGAGCGCACAGCATCACCATGGCTCTCAACATATTTCAAAACCACGTTTGTGTGCGGCTCTTTAATAAGGAACCCACCACTGCGGTGAGCCTGGACATTGAAAAGGCTTTTGACACAACCTGAATCGAGGGTCTCATTTTTAAATTACTGAATCCTGGCCTCAGTAAAACGCAGTATAGTATCATCTACCAGTTCGTTTTTAATACCTACACCTCCGATATTCCTCGCCCTGTGGACGGAAGAGTAAACTAGATATGCTATGCGGATGATGTCCTAGTATATACGTCATCTAAAAGCCCTAAGCTCGCAACAAACCGACTCAACCGTCATCTGGACGAACTGTATCAGTATTACAGTCGATGGAAAATTCGACTTAACCCATTCAATGTAGTAGCTATAATTCTGAGTAGTAAACACCCCCAACCTACTTCTCGATATTCACATAATATCCGAATACAAAGAGGAGGATTAGACCACAGGACAGGATGAAATATCTTGGGGTCATCTATACCCCAAAAATGAATTTCATCAAACATGTGACCCACATTCTTCAAAGGGGCCTGGGTCGGTCTAAGCAACAGCACAACATCCTGAAGTGGAGCAACAAAGACTTCGAGTTTTCGGAAGAAAACTCAGAAGATGCATCAACCACTTTAGAAGGCCTGACGGTCGCCATTATCCGAACTCTCACCTATACGAAGATGCTTCCATTATCCCTATCGACGAGTACTTGCTACAATTAGCATACAAGTACCTCGAAAGCATTCAGAACAGCGAGAGCCCACTTGTACGGGAGTCTTGCGTTCTTGACCCTTCTCTCTTTCGATCTCTTCGGATCAGATCACCACAATTTCTTCTTCAGTACAAAACTGAAGAAAGCACCCTTCCCAATAACATTCTCCTTTATAATAGAATATTCATAAACCCATCCCATAGGGTCCACTGCTGACACACCACAAACAGGCACGCACAGTACAAGACAGCACAAACACACACACACCGACCAAAGCGCAGATTATCAGACGCCAAAGACGTGATCTACGTTTACTACCACACTCAAGACCCACCGGTCTTGTACGATTTCTTTCCCACCATCCCCCCATCCAAGTAGTTAGAGAACAATTGAACTAACCCTGTCCACACTATCCTTAGATACGTCCTTCCCCTTTCTTTTCAGATATCTTGAGACCGAGCCCAACATCTTCACGGATGTGGGTGATTCTGGTTATCGCAAGATGACCAGAAGCCAGAGACAAGATGAAGGACA
Source organism: Microdon myrmicae (assembly GCA_963931805.1). Classification (NCBI taxonomy): domain Eukaryota; kingdom Metazoa; phylum Arthropoda; class Insecta; order Diptera; family Syrphidae; genus Microdon; species Microdon myrmicae. The sequence continues at coordinate 5,188,121 of OZ007497.1, read as the reverse complement.
CATTTGTTTCTGTCTCCCTAAAGTCGGCCTCTCGCAACCCTTTTTTTTTTTTTTGAAAAAAAAAAAATTGAATTCGTAGACGTTAAGTCGTCGTCGATCGATCGCGCTCGCATCGAATCTTGTGTCATTTTTGTGTGATATATTGCGTTTGTTCATGAATATGGCCAGACAGCAATCCGAGCGCTACCCGGGAATATATATTAGAACAGAAGAGAAGAGCCATCGAAACTCTTCAAAACTCATCGAAAAAGACCACAAAAATGGAAAGTCAAGGAGAACACATTGACTACGAAAAAAAAATCCAACAACTTACAATACAGGTGAATCAACTCCGGGAGGAAATTCACTCCCTAAAGCTACCCACCAAAAACAGTGACGATGCCAGTATGGAGTTAACGCCATCTCCCAGCTTAAACCATCAAACATTTCAACCCCAACAACCATCACCAGCCCGTAAGGAATCCCCCAAACAAGCCAAGCCAGCACCGAGTCCCCTGCCTGCCCAGCACAAAAATGCTAGACCACCACCAATCTACATAAAAAATGTGACCAGTATCAAGCAAATAATTATAATAGTAGAAAATGCCCTTGGACACCGCAACTTCACCACAAACAATAAAGGCTCCTCTGTCTCCATTGTAACAACAACTCTGGTTGATCACGAGAAAACCGTTAGAAAACTTGTAAAACTACACCAATTTTTACCTTCCAACTCCATCAGCTCAAACCAACAACATTCATCATTAGGCACATTGACCCAACTTGGACCAACGAAGAACTAGCGTCGGAGATCATCAGGATTTGCCCAGAGCTGAAAATCCATAGTCTGAACTATTTTCAAACTCCGTACATGCGAGAAAACAACTTAAGGAACCTACGGATTATCCAAATCCCTCCAAATGAAGACACCAACAAGCTCAAACAAATTAAGTACTTGTTTACGCATAAGATCAACATCGAGGAGCCTCATAAACAAAACATCCTCCATTGCAAGAGATGCCAAGGTTCGGGACACTTGGCGGTGGCTTGCCATCTAAATATACGATGCGGCAGATGTGCCGATGAACATCAACCAGAAGAATGTAAGATCAATCCAATGGCTATGGAACCAGGAAAAATCCAAACCACAAACCCCGATGGACCCATTACTACTAAGGAAATCGCTGTGACATGCTGTAACTGCCTAGGTTCACATCCAGCCAATTTCTGCCAGTGCCCTCGTAAATTGAGAATTCTCCAAAAAAGAATAAAACCAACTACAACCAACAAATCCGCACCAACCACATCCACATCGCAGAACACATTATCACAACCTACAAGGCCAGGAACATCATATGCGAATGTGATCAAAAACAATCCAAACATGCCGTCGTCAAACAACCCCAACTCCATTGGCCTCAACCTGGACATCATGGGCTACATCAAGAGTCTACAAACTATGCTTCCTACATTGAAGCATATGTCGGATATCAAAAAAAGGTCAGATTCTCTCACTTATAACTTCCCACATTCTTTCCCTCAATGTCTAAACTAACTACAGTCGCCCTCAACGCAGAGTCTATATACTCCAACATCTGTAAGCAACACTTACGGTTGTTTGTTACAACCTTCTCCCCAGACATCCTTCTCCTCTCAGAAACGTGGCTTAAATCCAACTCCCGAGTATCCATCCCCAATTATACATTTATTTCAAACCCAAGAACTACTGGATCCCATGGAGGTACCGGTATCCTACTAAACAATAAACTTCAATTCACCGAAATCAGTTAAACTTTTTTATGGAAACAAAAAAGTAATCATATTAACATCCATTTACATCCAGCCAACACGAGAACTAGACTTCCCTGACTCTGACATATCTCAAAAAATCAGACAGTCTCTCCCCGCACCATTCATAATCGGTGGAGACTGGAACGCTCGACATACAGCATTCAACGACATAAAGAATAACAAACCAACTTTTGGACCTCCTCTCATCTCACCCATATACGTACATTGACAGTCCGCTGCAGCCAACTCGTGTCAGCAACTCGACGCAGTCAACAATTGACTTCTTCCTCAAGTCGGCTGATGTCTACTCAACGAGCCCCCCCACAGTATCCTTCCTCTTTCTCTCTGATCATGGTTCCGTTCACACCTCGATCAAAGTTCCCTCCTTCGAACTGCTTTACTCACACAGTCCTGTCCCGAACTTCTCCAAGACAAACTGGAAAAAGGTCAAGAGAGACGTCGCCGAAAGTTTTTCTAACTTGCAAATCCCCGAATCTTCTAACCTAATCTCTGCTGATATCGATCTAGCAGCCCTAAAAATTGAACAGATCCTCAAGGATGCCCTCACCAGCAATACACCCACCACCATCCCTCATAATCCTTTAGGAAAACCTTTACCCAGCATCCTAACTAAATTGCTGCGCCTCAAAAAACCACTCCGCCGAAAACTTCATATAAGACTCTGTCCCTTTATTAAAAGTCAGATCCAACTCCTGACCACCCTAATAAATGAACATTTAAAAAAGTTCGCGGATCAGACCTATAACTCTACACTTAACAATATCAAACCCAACCGTGATCTCTTCAAAAACATCAACCGACTAACTGGTCGGAAGTTTAAACCCCGAATCGATCACCTTATCAACCCACTCAGCAACAATCTTATCCAATCCGACACGGACATAGCCAATTACCTCGCTAATCACTTCTCAAAGATCCATCTACAAAATTTTCGAAACACTGTCAACGAATATATCTCACTAAGATTACCCGCATCTTATACTCCTTTCATTGGAGAATTTAACGACATAAACAAGGCGTCACATCCTTCAGACTCCAGCACATTTCTAACCACAAATGAATTAATCAAGTTCATAAAATCACCACCCAACAAAAAATCGACCGGTCTAGATGGAATACCACACCTTCTATTTAAAAGACTTCGCCCGCCAAATCTACTTCCCATTCTTGTCCTTCTTAACCATATCATAAATGCTTCACATTTCCCAGAGAACTGGAAAATTGCGGTTGTAATCTCCGTTAAAAAGTCCGGCAGTTCCAATAACACCTCCAACTATCGTCCGATATCTTTATTAAAGATAAAGCAAAATATTGGAATGTAAGATCTACCGAAACCTTCTCTCGTTTGCCAGTGATAACGATCTCATCCCTAATTCTCAGTTTGGCTTTCGTGAGCGACACTCTACTTGCCATGTGCTACTAAAACTTAAACACGATGTCACAACTGGTCTAGAAAACCAATGCCCTACCGTATGCATATCTCTCGATATTTCCAAAGCATTTGATTGTGTCTGGATCTCAGGACTTCTTTATAAGCTGCACTGCTTATTTGGTCTGAATTCCAACATCACAAAGCTCCTAGCATCTTATCTTTCTGGTAGGAAATTCGTGGTCAGAATAAACTCTTCCCTCTCACAAACTGACAACTTAACCGCGGGAGTTCCCCAATGATCCATTCTCGGACCACTTTTATATCTTCTATACATATATATCCGATATTCCCCAACCTCCACCTAGTGTTGTAATGCTAAATTATGCTGACGATACTTTAATCTAGTCTAGCCGTAGATTTGTCAAAGCGGCAATAAACCACGTTAACAACTTCCTCCTGCTCATCTCAGCATACTTTAACAAATGGACAATTCGCCTCAACCCAACCAAAACCCAGCTAACAGTGTTTAAGGCAAAAACGCTCACTGCACAAACAACACTAAACGTTGCCACAACAAAATTAAACTCAAGCTTAATAACACCCTCATAAAACTTTCCAAAACTCTAAAATATTTGGGAGTAACCCTTTCCAACGACTGGTCATTTTCAACCCACATCAAACATTCCCTTCATAAAGCCTCAATACAGCTTAACGTCTGCAGACGAGTGTTGTGGAAACCTAAAGGCCTCTCTCTCAAGGTCAAACAGCTCATCTATAAACAGATAATCAGACCCACTCTTACATACGCCTGCCCATTATGGTACTGTGGCGGTTCTACGAACCACACAACTCACTATAGGTTGAGATGTCCTTTCCGCCAAGGAACATACTCACCTTTATCCATCACACGTGCTCACAGACACGTGTCCCAAAAGTCCTTACTCCCACCTGAAACAGAAGGTAACATTCCACACACCAACATTCAATGCAATAGCAAAAATCAATCGAACTAAACGTTCAAAAGTCTCTAATATTGAATTCAACGCGTCTAATTCGACGCGCCAATTCAACGCATCTAGTCCAACGCATCCAATTCAGGGCATCAATGCAATACATCCATTAAACGCGTTCTTCGGTAAACAAACCGAACAACGAATATCTCCGCTTGTAACTAATAGCAATTAGCACCTAAATTCCTAGAATGGCCCAAGACCTAAAAGACACACTTGTGCAAACAAAGGATAACGATTCGCCACCGACCAACAGTCATGCAATCATAAACATCGAAACGTAGATCGCACAGTAGATGTTTACGATTTGGAAATGCAAACAAAAACTATACCAATCCCACGGTTCCTTTGTACCCATCTGAAACACAAACAAATCCCAAGAAAAGACGGAAAATTAAGCGGCGGTACGATCGATCGTTCAAACAAAGGAATTAGATTCCGATAAGGAAGACGAAAAGGAGAATGATCTATGATGGGAAAATTTTCTTTGCAGACTGGATGGGAAATTTTCTGTTTCAGATGGGGGATGAAAAGAAATTCGAAATGGGGAGGAGAATTTTTCAGTATACTTCGAGTATCCGTGTAATAGAGTACGTTAGAGAGAAACCCTACAAGGTCGGTCCGCGCAGCAAAATTTGAAAAAAAAAAAAACGAAAGTGATGTGTGTCGGAAAGTAATGGTGTCCCGGAATTAAGTGTGCTTCGATCGTTCATATTTTGTTATCACATACGATGTGTTTGTAGATACGGCCGGAACCTTCTTTTTCAATAAATTGCTTGTCACTTATTTCATAAGAAAACCTTATAACATTCCAAAACAATAATAAACAGCAACAATAAAAATAACAATTCAAAAACAATTCACTCTGTGTTTTATTTGCAATTGAATTTGCTCCGTGTTCCAGGTTGTTCCTTTTGTGTGTAGTTCCCTCTGCGGTAAACAGTAGTCGGCGGAACACTACAACATCATCGGCCATAAACATTCGACCAACAAACTGGAATAAAAATCCGCCAAAGTACCACATATCTCACCCTCCCAAATGGAGAAATTACGAGTTTTTGAACGAAAATGTTTCCGGTTTATCACTGGCTTACGCCGCAAAACCAACTCATATAGATACCATAGTAACAACCATCTTTACATCACCGCAGGCATCGAACGACTGGATAAACGGATCCTAGAACTGTCGATAAATTTCATACAAAACCTTCCTAACAATCCCAACCCAATAATAACAGACCTACCATCATCATCATCATCATCGGCACTACAACCGGGAACCGGTCTTGGCCTTATTTAGCAAGTCCTGAGGCTTGTTAAATTTTCCATAATGATTTGTTTTTTCCAGGCAAGGTCATAAGTCTTGCACCCGAGGCTCCCCGATGGGGAATCGAACCCTGGTCTCCCGCGTGGCAGGCGGGTATACTAACCACTATACTATCGAGAAGCCTGCCATCACCCACCTCCAATACGGGAACTCACTACCGTAATTGTCTCCAAATCAGGACCCTCTTCACCTCAGGCAGACTGGTCAACGATCTGAACGAGATCGTGTACCACAACACCGAACTGGCACCAAATCATTTCAAATACAGCAACATCCAACCATTCTCCAAGATTCTTACTCTTAACACAGAACTGAATGACACCCCCCTCCTTCAAGAACATACCTGACCATATCCCTTACTACCTCAATCAAAACAACAAATCCCGCATCCATATAAATAAAAATTGTAATTATTATTTTTAAGTCATCAAATTGTCACTATCATTGCCATATCAAATATTGTAAATTGTAAATAGGATTAGATTAAGTTATGTTAAGTAATTTTAAGTAGGCTAAGTTAAAATAAACAGAGTTCCTGGTTTTTCTTCTGACCTATATGGTGGTTCCGCCTAACGCCACTGTCTACTTCCCCAATTACCCCCAAGCTTCCTGTGCTGAAGCGCCTCAAACTCCATCGTTTTCCGCTAATTCAATTGCATTAGCACCTAAAAACATTTCCCTTTCCAAGGACAATCAATGCCCCAATGCATTATCTAGAAATTCCTGAAAAGAATTTCACTAACAAGGACATTTTTCCATGTATCAACGCATCGGCAAAAATTTTCCCAACAAAGAATTCTTAGCATTCATAATCCAATGCATCACTAGAATTCACAGGAAAACTATTCCGGCACCATTGTTTGCCAAGCAATTTTGTTCCTCATGTGCACCCTAATCTTCCCACATGCACATATCTAGCAGACCCATCGTCCAAGGGACAAAAGCAAATACACGCATCTTGCGTCTAGTGTTATAAACCAAATCCTATGGCATAAGCAAAAGTAAATAAGAATAGTGTTCTTACCCTTGGCAGCGAAGCCATAAACATCCAATACCCAGTGTGTATGTTAAAACCTCAATTAGCACGCATCATGTGCAAACAAAAGAACGCTGTTCTTCCGCAGGCATTCTGACGATACGATAAACAATCCAAATTGTATGAGGTATCCCAAAGGCATTTCCCATTTAATGAGTAGCAGCTTATTTATTTAGCTGACCTTAATTACAGACCGATGCCTTAGGTCGCTTCTCCCTTTGTTCTTTTTCCCTCATTTCAGGTTTCGTTTATCCTTTGCTGAAATGCATCGATAAACACGGTGATGTGTACGATCACACATACACACCACAGCATAAGAGATCGCCGTCCATTGGTCACACCCAGTAAGGAATGATCGCATTTTCTTAGTGGGCACACCTTAAAGAGAAAATTTTCTCTTTCTCCTCCATATCTCACCCTTAACTGAGGATTGAAGACAAGTTCAAAATCAATCCTCGGGGGGTCGTATTCCATTCCCAGGACTGATCGGTCGAGTCGTCATTCAGCCCTCAGTGCGCGCACATTAAGTTTTTTTTATTCTTATCATCCCCCGTAGGGTATGCACCGGAGTCTGCGCCCCTGCGGGACGTATCCCTTGCGCGAATCGAGTTCTACCTAAGTATTGTTTTTTTATTTTCGTACTCACTATTAATCCAGAACGCGACAAGCCAATATATCCCACAACGACAACAAAAGCCGCAAACACAAATTTTACAAGACTCCGCTTAGGCCATACAACCGTCACTCATCAGCATCTACTACGCAAAGAAGATCCCCCGATTTGCACAACATGCAACGCAGTCATCGACATTAAACATATTTTGGGCTTAGGACAATGTTCACTGCCCAGTTTGGTTATAAAAGATATTTTTAACTCTGCGTTATCAATTTTAAAAGCCCCAAATACAGAAAATATATTAAGAATCTACGAATTTGTAAAACTATATATTATAATATTCCTATATAAATTACATACATTCATATATATTACATACTATTATTTTAACTAAATATTCAATTAGTATTAGAGCCGAGAGCCCCCGCAGCTTGTGCTCTTTAATTAAGATTAGCAATGTAATTTTTTTATGTAATTATTTTGTTAATAAATAATAATAATAATAATAATATTTTCGTACCAGTTCATAAGCAGTATTAGCAACATTCGGCCGCATTTAGTTTCGTGTATTAAGTCCCAGTCTATACACCCTATGTGACTAGTTTGAACACCAATATAAAAACAATAAAATGATATTCAGTAGGTTATAAAGTTAAAAATAAGCAACCGTTATTAATGCAAACATGCTGTCAACCTGGTAACCATAAATTCCATCTTAAACCTATTAAACAATGAAAAATCATTCATGAATGACAATCACGGTGTTTTATTTTTCACTTGTGCGACCTGTGTTTTCCTTCCCCTCGGTGACGTGCAGTGTTTTATAGGCGAACAATTTGTGAGGACGAGGTAGAAGCCCGTGCCGTACGCCGGCACCACGACTTCGCCCCCCACACCTTTTCCAGGAAAAACAAAATTACCAATATACCTCAAATTAAGGAAGCATCGTTGGCCACCAGTGCCGGAAAATACAGTCCGCTAAAGGCGAAAACTGTTGGGACATCGCTGGAGAAAGCGCCGTTCGCGATTTCGGTTTTTTCCTTTTTCATTGCAGCTACAGCCGTAGATAAAAAAATAATCGTGATCTACATAAACTGTCCCCTGATATCAGCACCCAGTACCCACATAATTTAAACTCAAAGTAGCACATGTTTGTTAGCAGTTATTTCATATGGTTTTATTTTAAATTTTGTCTTTAGATCTTACAACAAACAAAACTCTCAATTTTGTTCAAATTTACTTCAAATCAAGTTCCGTCTCCTGCACCTCTCCAATATTATTCTTGCTCTTCAATACCATAAGTGAAATTTATTGCGTTCCCTATTTCATTGCTGCTGCTATGCGTTTGTTCATTATAGGATTTGTCTTCAGATTTATTTGACGAATACAAGTCACCATTTTAAGCCTCCAAATCTAAGGCGACACCAATTTTGTGTCCGCCAGCGTTAAAGTTCTTTCCATCAATTAATGCGGAAAGGCTGAGTGTGATTCCATCACGTAACTTCTGTTGGTAGCCTAAACCAATTTGACTAGCATTGTTGACTTTAGCACGAACGGAAGCATCTCCATCTAATAAATACTGGCCACCAATGCCAAAGTGGGTCGCATTTGATCCTGAGGACCAGGACAACTGAACGGCACAATGTAATTTATCTGAACATTTCTGGAACACGGAGCCAGAGAACTCTTGACCATCATTGCTATCGAGAGATGGCAAAAAAATAAGTTTGTAATTACTTAGGAATCCAATTCAAGCACTTACACAGCAGTATGGAGAACAAAATCATTACGTGTGTAGCCAAGGGCAAAGTTGTTAGTAGTAAGCTTCGCTTTCTGGGTATCGAATGCAGTTTGGTAACCAGCCAACCAGCCTTGGTATCCAAACACGGCGGCAGTGTTGATCAAAGGACCAGCCAAATCGACGTTCACATCCGAATCGATCTTTAGATTTTCCTGGCCGTAGGCAACTTTGAATTTTCCATTTTTATCTCTGCAAAGAAATCAATCATTTCATTTCAAAGGAAATTGAATTTTAAAATATTGTTCTTACCCAGATTGAGGAGCGAATGTCCCAGAGAAAGCCAATTTTAAACCTTCGGCTAATTTATCTTGAATAGCGACCTCGGTAAGCAAAGTGTTGTCTGTGCTCCACTTTTCGGTTAAAGTAAGACCATAGTCGCTAACTTTATATTTTGTTTCCAAAGAGCCGAAAACTTTTCCTGAATCTTGATTCGAGTGGCCGGCCGTTGTAAATTCAATGCCTGACGAAGTCCTGGTCTTGCAGTCCAACTTCCACAAACCAAAGTGATACCCCTTCGAAAAAATATCGCGGGCTTGTTTACCAAGATCAGAGTATGATGGAGGAGCCATCTGAAGGTAATCGTAAAACATCATTTAATAGTTAGTTAAGAAATTTGTTACATCAACGTTACACATCAAATTCCAAGCGAATAAAATGTGTAATAGTCTTAAAAACGAATCTGCTGCGTATACTGCTGCAATAGCCGAGCGGAATCAAAATAAAACCACAAAAGCTAAAAATGACATCTCAATATACTCGATTTCAGGCAAAAAATCTCGCTCCTAAAAAGTCAATCAAATGAAATCAAATAAAAAACATAAGGCAACAAGTGAATATCACGAACCAGTGCTTTGGTCGGCCGTTCTCCCACCGTAGACGAGCTGCGGCGACCAACTTCCGGAGATATGTAGTGCCACACTACTTTATACAATGTCACCATTGTAAAGTGCTTGCATGAATTGGAAAAAGGAACAAAGAGCTTCTATTAGAAATGCTGCTGTGTTTCGATGTATAACGATGGTCACATGATGTATCAATTTTGGCAAATGTCCACCGTATGATAATTGGCTTGACTAATGTAATTAAATAATAAATAATTACAGGCTCTTAAAAAAAAAGCTGACAATTCATTATTTGAGTAACATGGTAATATGAGCGAGATATTAAAAAGGACAAAATGTGCACTAATCAAAACTCCTTAGCTATTAAAGGTCATGGCAATCAGCCCTTCGGTGTCATTGTAGCTGCAGTTTTATTGGTTTTAATTGTATATTTATTAGACTTTCAAGCGCAAAGTTAGACAAAAAATAAGAAACGGCAATAAGCTAATTTTTTAACAATTCTGAACACTTTTCCACCGGCTCTATTGGTCGATCATCATCAAATTAATGGAACCAAGTCAATGTACCATCAATTTCCTTTTCCTAACCAACCCACCTCACTGTAGGGTTATATTTGTATAGATTGTTCTTCTTACCTCGGTTCCGGGTCTTTTGGCCTTGTGTCCAAGATGAAAATAGGAGATTTAATTAGTTTTTATTTTATTTATTTTAATCATTGTGGCCGTTCTGGCCTCCGGATCCAAACTGATCTCGAATCAAAAAAAAAAAAAAAAAAAAAAAAAAAAAAAAAAAAAAAAATTGTGGCGAGAAGGCCGAATTTAGCGAGACAGGACATATGTGTCCTTCATCTTGTCTCTGACTTCTGGTCATCTTGCGATAACCAGAATCACCCACATCCGTGAGGATGTTGGGCTCGGTCTCGCGATCTCTGAAAAGAAAAGAGAAAAAAGGGGGGTATCCAAGGATAGTGTGGACAGTGTTAGTCCGAGTGTTCTCTAACTACTTTTATAGAGGGATGGTGGGAAAGAAATCGTACAAGACCGGTAGGTCTTGGGTGCGGTAGTGAACGCAGATCACGTCTTTGGCGTCTGATAATCTGCGCTTTGGTCGGTGTATATGTTTGTGTTTGTGCCGTCTTGTACTGTGCGTTCGTGTGTGTGGTTTGTTAATAGTAGACCCTATGGGATGGGTCCAGGAATCCTCTATTATAGAGGGGAATGTTGTTGGGAAGGGTGCTTTCTTCAGTTTTGTACTGAAGAAGAAATTGTGGGGGTTTGATCCGAAGAGATCGAAAGAGAGAAGGGTCAAGAACGCAGGAGTCCCGTACAAGTGGGTTCTCGCTGTTCTGAATGTTTTCGAAGTACTTATATGCTAATTGAAGCAAGTACTCGTCGATAGGGGTAATGGAGGCGCCTTCGTATAGGTGAGAGTTGGGGTAATGACGACCGTCAGGCCTTCTAGAATGATTGGTGCATCTTCTGAGGAGTTTCCTTTCGAAAACCCGAAGTCTTTCCATTTGGGCCGAAGATATGCAGGACCATATGGGAAAGGCGTACGATATTCCAGATCGGATTAGCTGCTTATAGCAGAGAAGCTTAACTTTGGTGTCAACTTTGTTACTCCACTTCAAGATGTTGTGCAGTTGCTTAGACCGACCAAGGCCCCTTTGGAGAATGTGGGTCACATGTTTGATGAAATTCATTTTTGGGGTATAAATGACCCCAAGATATTTCATCCTGTCCTGTGGTCTAATCGTAGTATCTCCCATTTTTATTCGAATATTCTGTGAATATCGAGAAGTAGGTTGGGAGTGTTTACTACTCAGAATTATAGCTACTGCTTTAGATGGGTTAAGTCGAATTTTCCACCGATTGTAATACTGATACAGTTCGTCCAGATGACGGTTGAGTCGGTTTGTTGCGAGTTTTGGGCTTTTAGATGACGTGTACACTAGGACGTCATCCGCATAGCAAATCTGGTTTACTCTACCATCCACAGGGCGAGGAATATCTGAGGTGTAGATATTAAATAAGATGGGGCCTAGAATGGAGCCCTGTGGTACGCCTGCGGCGGCGTTGAAAGTTCGGGAAAGCTTTCCATTCACTCGAACTTGGAAGGTTCTGTTTAAAACGAACTGGTAAATTATATTACACAGTGTTTTACTGAGGCCAGTATTCAGTAATTTAAAAACGAGACCTTCGATCCAGGTTGTGTCAAAAGCCTTTTCAATGTCCAAGCTCACCGCAATGGTGGGTTCCTTATTAAAGAGGCGCACGCAAATGTGGTTTTGAAATATGTTGAGAGCCATAGTGGTGCTATGCGCTCTTCTGAATCCAAATTGGAAGTCAGGTATTAGGTTCCTGACACTGATAAATTTATTTAGCTTCTCGTATATGAACTGTTCATATATTTTGCTGATGCAGGTGAGGAGCGAAATAGGACGAAAGCTTGAGGGGTGATAATTTGGTTTCCCAACTTTTGCTATTGGGCAGACAACAGCATGCTTCCAAGCTTGGGGAAAATACCCCATGTTGTAGGCATGGTTGAGCAGAATGGAGAGCTTTATAAAGAATAAAGCAGAAAGCCTTCGCAACGAGTGGTAGGACATATTGTCGATACCGGGTGACTTCTTGGGGTTTCGAGATTTAACTAGGTTCTGTAGGGTATTTGGTGTGACGAAGCCGTGACTATTATCACGTGTGTCGTCGAAGTATGCACTGTTAGCTGAGTTAAAGACAACTATTGGCTCGTTAAAGTTGTCTAATTTGTTGTGAACCTCTGAACTAATTATTGCATTAGTTTCCGGGTCGCCATCCTCGAGAGTGAGTTTGTGATTATTTTCAAAGGTCTCTCCGATGATGTTTGCTTTATTAGTGTCATTATTGACAACAAGGCCGTTGTGCATGATTGGTCCAGTGATACGAGAGGTGCCACATATCTTTTTAACATTTTTATAAATGTTCTGGTCCATCTGAATACCCTTCAGTTTGTCTTCCAATTGTCGGGTACAATTGTTTTGGATTCTCTGTTTTATCAGTGTGCCAATATTGTGAATAATGGCTCGCAATAATGGCTCCCTTTGCGTAAATCGGTGACGATATCTCATTCTGCAGAGCTTTTTACGCTCCCGGATGAGACGAAGAGTGAGGTCGTCAAGGGGAATCTGATAAGTCTTTTCAAGTTTGTACTTCGGGACATGAGTCTCAGAAGTTTCAACTAGAATCTCGTGAAGTCGAGTTGCAGCGTTATTTATCTCAACCGTCGTTAGGTTCCTGTCAGTGGGGAGAGAGAGTTGGTGGAGTTTTCCGTTCAATGTAATATTGAAGTTGTCCCAATTTGTGCGCCCATAATCGGGTATGTATCTGACATGAGCCCGGGATGCTCGATAGCCGCGAATGAACATGGTCACAGCGTTGTGGTCAGATACACCCGGCGATACTTGGGGAGGAGTGATTTGGGGAAGTAAGTCTTTGGACACAATAAAGATGTCCAGGATGGAGTTACCTCGGGTACCACCCGTAGGTGCGACTATTTCGAAGTTGAGGGCATGACAGTTTTCGCTGTACCATTGGAACAACTTTGTGCCGTTTGGGCAAGAGACGGAGTTGTTCCAGTGGGGATGCCTGGAGTTGAAATCGCCGCCTATGATGAAGGGTGTATGCCCCGAGTACGTTATTAATTGGCCGATATCTTCGGGATTAATGGGGCCATTATTGGTTTTATGTGAGTGGTAGACGGAGTATATGTTCACTCTACCATTATTAGCTAGATGCAGTTCAACCCCGGAGACCTCTATGGACTCGAAATGTGGGAGGTCAATAGCTTCATGGCGAAGTTCGCTATTAACTAGAATACAGGTGCCACCTCCGTTGATGGTGGGGCCGCCAGTGGGGGTTCGATCTCTTCGACTCATTGAAAAGTTTGGGAAAGTGGGACGGTGACATGGATGCAACCTAGTTTCGGTTACAAGAACCACGTCCGCCCGGTTATCCTTTATGAAGTCAGAGACTATCGCACGCTTTGATAGCGAAACAAGCGAGTTGACATTTATAAGGATAACTTTAATTTTGGGATCCATTTTGAAGCGTATGTCTTACATATGCCGTGAAAAGGAGTGCATCCCTCTCAGCCTCAGTTGTTAGTTTTTCATATCGGGGTCGAATATCCTCAATCACGCGAGAGAGACTAAGTAGTTTCTCCAGCATTGAGGGTTGCCCCTTTGGAGGCTTTTGTGCCGCCGCTTGGATTCGTGGCATTGTGTTGGCCTGTATAGCGGATCGCTTAGGAACTTGAATATGTTTTTGGGGGGGAGGTGGTGAGGTTTTCATATTCTTTGTTTGGTTCCCTTTAACCTTATCAGCGAATGTAAATCCATTTTGGATGAAATTATGTGTGGGCTGTTTTCCGAAGTTTGACTTGGCTACTTGTTTAGCTCGAGTCTCCTTGGTTCTGTGGACTATCTCTTTATATTTGGGACAGTTCCTGTAGCTGGCCGGATGTCCTTTATTACCGCAGTTGCAGCAAATTGGCAACGTAATTTCATCCTGCACATTTGTTGTGGGATCGTATTTTGCTGAAGGGAGTTCGCACTTGCCAATGTCGTGGGATTTTCCACAACGGACGCAACGGCGGGCCATGTTGCAGTTCCGGGAGACATGCCCGAAACGTTGGCAACGTCGGCATTGAGGTATTTCATTGTTATGAAATACTTCGAACAGAACTTGTTGATGGAGAGTTGGAAGCGACTTTGTCCGTATTATGGAGTCTATGTCGGTTCCTGGGGCAAGGTGAAGCTGCCATATGTTTACTTTGCTGTATTTTTGCGGTCTGATGTTCACAAACCGTTGTGGGGGAGAGAATTTTTTAACGTCAGTGAATTTGACGTGGGGGAATGTTGCTTCAAGGGCAGTTACGATGTCGTCCTTTTCCCAGCAGGCAGCGACTCGTTTTAAGAGGATGATCCTCGACTTTTCGTCGGCCGGGGTGAATGTGTAATAGTTCACCTCCTTGGCCTTCAGGGTATCGTTAACCTTGGAGAACGTTTGTCGATCGTAGGTTACGATTTTATTGAGACTTGGACTCAAGGTCTTTGCCTTAAAGTTGGATATTCCTTGTCGGTTCATATCACCGACGAACTCCTTTAGGTTGAGGTCTCGTGCAAAGACCCCAGGTTGCTGCTTCTTTTTTAAAGCAGGTACGTCTGCCCCGACCGATGTTTGGTTGGCCTTTTGAGTTGGAGTGGTCTTTGGTTTCGGGGTTGTGGAGGATGGTACCTTCGATGTGCACGATTTTTCCAGCGGAACGACTTTTTGTGCAGTGGGGTGTACCGAGAGGTTTGCCACGATTTCATTAGCCGAAGCTGTGGCTATTATTGGCGTACAGCCGGTGGCAACACGTTTACTGGAGGGAGCTCCCTCGCAGTTCAGCTTGGGTCGAGGTGTTTTCCGCTTTTCCGCGCGGAGAGAGGTGGGCGTGGAGCGGCAAGTATTAAGAGTAGGGACATGGAGACCATTCTCGTCGGCAGAGACATCAAAGTCACTGTCGAGGCTTATCATTTCAGGTTCGACCTGTGAATGACGGGTTCCCAGGTTTTTGTTGGAGGGGGTCGGGGGTGAAGTAGCTTTTAATGCTGCGTTCTCCCTCTCGAGAGCAGCGATCCTGGCTACCGCGGTCGCGAGTTCGCTTCTCAATCCCTCAAGAAGAGTCATCAAATCCTGATTGGGTTGATGCCCCAAGCTCTGAGGAGAAGAGAGGTCCATTTTACGAGGGATAAATGAAAGAAAAGTGATGGACACCGGAGATCTCAAAGCGCGAGAAACAGCCTGATAGGACTAGCTGAATAAAACAAGTAGGAATGCAGAAAAACAACGGAAAGAAGATGGGAAAAAGAAAACAGCCCGACGGAACCTAAATTCAACGCAAGTCCGAAATATAAAAAGTTGCTATATAAATTATAAAAGTTATGTTAGAGGAAGAAAGATATTTGGACAATATAAATAAGAAAAATGAGATTTCAGTGAGAAGAAAAGCAATAGAAATTTAAATGAAAAGAAAAGAATATGAAATGTAATGAAATTGAAATTGAAATTAACATGTAAATCAAGGAAAAGTAGAATATAATTTAAATTGTAATAAATACTCCCTGTCTCCTTGGGTTTTATCCTGTTTTTTTTTTTTTTTTTTTTTTTTTTTTTTTTTTTTTTTTTTTTGTTACTGAGCACAAACACTACTGAATATCGTTGAATATCGTTATTCACTGTGCTGATCTCGAATCCAAAATGCAGTCGCCTTTTATACTCTGTGGCAACAGAGATTTGTTAAAAATATTACTTAAAAATTCCAAGAAGCCCAAACAAAATTGTGTGTGCTTCAATTGGAATAGGATTCCCGGAAGTGTACACGAACTCTATCTGAACTAATTCCCGGAAGGAGAAATCATGAAATGCATTTAGTATTACGCATTTCATAATTTCAAATTATAGGGAATTGAATCAATGCACGACAAATGGACTTTCGTTTAATTTTGTCGCGCATATGATTCAATTGGATCGGGATGTAAGGTACTTGGAAATTGAATCAATGCGCAACAAATTAACTTGTGGTTTAAATCTATCGCGCATATGATTCAATTGGAATTATGAGTAAGGGTAAGGTATTCGGGAATTGAATCAATGTGCGGCAAACTAACTTTTGGTTTAACCTGTCGCTCATATGATTCACTTGGATTGGGATTATAGGTACGTGGGAGAGAGTAGTGATTTAGGATCACTACATTCCTACCCCCTTTAGAAAAGAAAATTAATCTGGAAGACGTTAATTTTCTAGAATGAGTGAGAAGCAAGGGGCGGTGGCATTTTGAATTCGTGATAGTTTACATGTTTGTTCCAGTTTAACATTAATTGTATTGTTTCCTTATGTAGTTTAACATTATTAATGATAGTTTGTTCTCTTAAAATTATTCATTAAGAATTTCAATTATTATTTATTTTTGTAATTACATATAGTTTTCATTATAAAGATACGTTATGTTTCTTATATATACTTAAGGATATAGTACATTAATATTTATTACTATATTTTTTTTTGTAAGTAATGCTAGATTATTTTGGTAATTAACATAAGGGTATCTTTCTTATCCATTTATTTTTGGATGTAGTTTTAATTAATTTGGTTAATCTTGTTTACAGATTTTATTAAAAATGAAAGTAAATTTTAAAGTAAATAAGTTTCAAATTAAGATACAAAGGATCAAAGTAAATGTTCTCATTTTAATTCGATTTTTTATTGATAATGAAGAGTTATTTTTCTAATATATACTTAAGTCATTAATATTAACTTTTTTTTTTTTTTTTGTTGTTGATCATTTAATGCTAGATTAATAAAAGTGTATTTATATTTAAAAACATCTTACACTAGTAATACATGTTGCCTATGCGTAAATATAGGTATATCTTGTATTGATTTTTTTTTTGTATTATATGTTTTTGTTTCAGTTTGATATTTAGTGTTTTCTTAATGCTCATATTTTTCATATTTTTAAGTTAGGTCTAGTTAGGATTTATATATATATTTTTTCAAATAGTTATTTACAATTTTGTGTTTATAAATTGTCTTCCTCATTGGGGTCAATGTTTGTTTTGTTTTATTTGTATGTGATTTCTTTTTTGTATTTCATTTCATCACTTTTTTTGTTGTTGCCCTTTTTGTCTATATTGTATATCTATTAGTATTTTTAAGTGATAAAGTATTGAACTACAATACACCCTGGGGATATCATATGTGGGGTTGATAGTGGAAGGGGAGGTGAAACTAGGGTGAGGATCAGTCCTAATCAACCTTGGAATATGGTTTCAATCTTTTATTGCTTATTTTTATTGATTTTTTACCAATTTGTATGGTTGTATTATTCGGCTCAGTTATTCCTGTAATGAGGAAAGGGCCCTTCCAGATGGGTGTTTGTTTGCCCTTGCGGTTTTTATACCTTACTAGCATCCTGGTTCCCACTTGAAACGATTGCGGTTTCGTTTCACTTCCGCAGCATGCGGTTGCCTTCGAAGAACGACATTCCTCGCATTGCTTTTTATATCTCCTAATGTCGGAGAGCATGGATGGCCACCAGTATCTTTGTTGTATTTTATTATACGATCTGGTGATGCTTTGGTGTCCATCGGAAGGGGAATTGTGGTAAACCCTGAGTATCGTCGCGATCTCATCGAGGTTTATTATTTTTTCGGGTGTTGAGGGCTTTTGCAAAAAGTTTGTATTTTGAGAGGAGCTGGGGCACGAGGTTTTTGGATTAGCTGACGAAGTGTCAGTTATTTGATTAATACCTTTGATATTACCGCTTAACTCCTTAGGGCTCCTTTTCTTATGGTTAAGATTTAACCTGAAGATTTTGAACTTACCTTGGGCTTGCTCCTGTTTCCCTTTAGCGTATTTATTTTCAGGTGCCTTTTTCTCGATGTGTGAGAACTTTATTGGCACACTAAATACTTCGGGGTTTATTTCCGTGCGAGGAAAAGTGACGCGTTGTTTGGGGCCTTCCACATTGCAATATTTTGACAAAAAGTCATTTCCAAGCAGACCGTCTTCTGATAGACCGGGCATACTGCTCACTACTTGGAACTTGCATGGGAGTTTAGACCTACCTTTTAACTGGAAGTTGACCTTGCAGCTTCCCAAGGTCCTAATGCTTCCGAACGGTGTCTCTAAAGTGCAAGCCTCTTGCTGATTTATTTTGGCGTCTGATTTTCCAAGGCAATTTTTGTTAATCAGGCTTACTTCCGCACCGGTGTCTACTACTAGTGTTGTGTTTTTGTTAACACCTACATCTATTGGTAGTTGGACGGTGGGGATGCTGGTTATCGGCGAGAGGGGGGTCCTTACATGGTAAGTCCTTTTTGCCACCGAGGGTTTTGAGCTTCTTCGTTTTGGGCTCGAAGTGGGGGAATTCTTTGCAGGTTGGCATTGAACTCGCGACTCCCATTTCAGCTTTTGCTGACAGGTTCCTAGATTGTGACCTTGTTGGCCACAGAAGTCGCAAGTCTGCCTTATGTGCAGAACTCTTTTTACCTCCCTTAATCGCCGGCAATCACGGATATCGTGATTTAATTGCTGGCAGTGTGTGCAAAAGGGTGTGTTTTTCCTTTTCACACAATCCTCATAGACATGCCCCCTTTTATTGCAATAACTGCAGGTTATCCTGTTGAGGGGGGCATCGTGTGTCAATGATATGTTGCGAGGGTCTGATTCCATTACCCCTTCGGAACCCCTGTATGTTTGGTCGGCTGGTGGTATTTGCGCCTGAAGTTGCGGAATCCCCTGTGTAATGGGTTGTCTGTATGAAAACTCTTCTATAGTTGAAGTATTGGGCATTAAAGTTTGCCCCAATTCGGTACCTAAACTTGGGTTATAAGCCTCTGAAGGTGCTGTTGGAGTATAAGGCGAAGGAGAGTTAAATGAAACCTGCGAAGAGATTAATGGCAGCTGAGGTTGTTGGATTTGTTCCAATTCCAATGTTTTTTCCATTAAGGAATCTATTGGTACATCGCCCATCAGTAATAAAAATTGTCGATGGTACGGATTTAACAACCCCTTTTTGTAGATGCTTTTTGCAAAGTCATCTAATTGTATCTTTACGGCCTCAGACAATATGGGACCGTATTTTAGTTCCGCGGCTTTCTTACATTCCCTTAACGACTTCTTTAGTCGTAATTGGAATAGGATAATTGCTTCTGCCGGATTTTGCCGAGTAGCTAATAGCTTATTTACCAGGTCCTGATAGTTTTCTACTGGTAAATAAACCTTTCTTAGCAAATCCTCGGCTTCCTGAAAAGATGCGAACGGAGTGGACGCGAATAAGGCAAAAGCTTCACCCCGTAGCCTAGTAGGGAATATTTGTAAGAAAGCCCCGTGTTCTTCAGTCCTGAGGCAGTTTAAAACCCTCTTGCAGCAATCCAAAAAGGTTTCCAATTCTGCACCTATATGCGGATTTGGTTCCCCGGAGAAGATGGGGATTAGCTGTGCTGACAGCTTCGCAACCTTTGTGTAATCAATGGCCATTGTTTCAAAGGTTGCGAGATCCGTTTGGTGCTGAGGAGCTGAAATTTCTGATAGGTTTGGACTGGGGTCGCGAGTTTTGATCGGAGGGGTTACTTCGATTATTGTTCCGCTGCGAAGTTTCTTGGATGAAGGAGGTACAGGGTCGTGGGGCGTGCTAGGGCTTGAGGTGGTTTCTTGTTCCATAGACCGACAGAGAATAATATAATAATAGTAACAATATAAACTGGAGAGAGGGATACAGGTATATGGGTTTCAGATGTTTGCTATCCCAAGGGCGAGTGTTAAGATTATTATTTTTGTTTAGAAATTCTTCCCTAGGATAGGCAGGTGCACAATATAGACAGACAGACAACTAGGGATATACGTTTTACAAGGTTGATTGGTAGTTTTGGGATTATTTTAGAATAGCTTAATGATAAGGTAAATATATGTTGTCATTTATGATTAATTATAAGGAACATGGTAAACTATACTCAATCAAAGCAAATTATTCCTATTAAAAAGAAAAATAAATGGCCACTTAGCTGTTCTCTGTTGTTGTAGTTGTTGAGCAAGCTGCTGTCCATTGGTCCTGCTACTGTTGGAGCTCCTGCTGTTTCCCTTGCTGTTCTAGCCGCTAGTGGCGTGCTGGTAGATTACTGCCTGTTTTGTTTGGTTTTCCGCTGTTTAATAACTGCTGCTGTTGGTTGCTGTTTAATAACTGCTGCCTTCGTATCTCTTCTCCCATTTTTTTTTTTTTTTGAATTTACTTTTTTTGTTTTTACACTGGTATTTAGCCCCAGGTACGCTTTTAATTATTTTTTTTTTTATTATTTTTTTATAGCACTTCCTGGTGTTTAAGCCCCAGGCACGCTTTGAATTATTTTTTGTTGGTTTTAGATTTTAATTACCAAGTCGTACCTCCGAAGCCAGACTCAGCTCCGGACGCAGGGCTGAAGGTGTCTTGTGCCCAGTACGCTTGGATATATATTATTGTAGTGATCAAGGGTTTTCAAGCACTTACAAGTGTTTAACTTTGGCTTCCTTGATCCTACCGGCTGCGCCAATTATGTAGGGTTATATTTGTATAGATTGTTCTTCTTACCTCGGTTCCGGGTCTTTTGGCCTTGTGTCCAAGATGAAAATAGGAGATTTAATT
The DNA here is from genome assembly GCA_963931805.1 of Microdon myrmicae. Taxonomy (NCBI): domain Eukaryota; kingdom Metazoa; phylum Arthropoda; class Insecta; order Diptera; family Syrphidae; genus Microdon; species Microdon myrmicae. Next base: position 5,167,126 of record OZ007497.1, on the reverse strand, counting down.
AGTTTTTATTTTATTTATTTTAATCATTGTGGCCGTTCTGGCCTCCGGATCCAAACTGATCTCGAATCCAAAATGCAGTCGCCTTTTATACTCTGTGGCAACAGAGATTTGTTAAAAATATTACTTAAAAATTCCAAGAAGCCCAAACAAAATTGTGTGTGCTTCAATTGGAATAGGATTCCCGGAAGTGTACACGAACTCTATCTGAACTAATTCCCGGAAGGAGAAATCATGAAATGCATTTAGTATTACGCATTTCATAATTTCAAATTATAGGGAATTGAATCAATGCACGACAAATGGACTTTCGTTTAATTTTGTCGCGCATATGATTCAATTGGATCGGGATGTAAGGTACTTGGAAATTGAATCAATGCGCAACAAATTAACTTGTGGTTTAAATCTATCGCGCATATGATTCAATTGGAATTATGAGTAAGGGTAAGGTATTCGGGAATTGAATCAATGTGCGGCAAACTAACTTTTGGTTTAACCTGTCGCTCATATGATTCACTTGGATTGGGATTATAGGTACGTGGGAGAGAGTAGTGATTTAGGATCACTACATCACCATATCCATTCTGTTAATTATTATGTTATACTCATTAATCGCCCGTCAACTCCAGACATATCTAAAAACAATCCTTTCCGAGAGGTGGAGTCACTGGTTGGCTACAAAATTGTTGTACTGGATAACTGAAGGACATTCGACATCAATTTCTTCATTTTGATGTTCGTGGTGTACTCTGAGTCGATCCAGTCATCTCGTCTTTATATAAGATGAACACCGAAACATAGCCGACGTAGGTTTTGTCGATTGGGTACATTTTCACATGACAAAACTTTTTTAATAACTCCAACTCTCGTAATTTGTGACGTTTTCATCTTTTTATCTATGAGTGCAGCGCTCTTCTTATCACTCCTATGAACTGATTACCATTCCTAATACGCAATCCCAGAGATTCATTACCAGTATGATTTACTATTTCACCCCAAACACTTCAAACATACTTCTTTCGTCGTCGTAATTCTCTAGTTTATAGCTCGTGGGTCTTAGTTTTATGAAATAATAATTTGTATTACGCTCATATAAAGGAGAATTTTTAACCGCTCATATATCCAGTCAAAGCAAATATTCGATTGAATGTGGCATCCAGCCTTATCGAAATTGCATTCCTACGGATTGGCGGGGCTACACTGATACAATTGCACCAAACTGCCTTCCCCGACATTACAATCAATTGCTTTTGGTGGATGTTAAACCTCCATCTCATTACATTAATACCAGGACGTCGTACTATCGCCCACTCTATTTATCGTGAGTAGGGCGTTAGAATATACTCACAGCTAGACCGGGTTGTCGTAAGAGGCGATTAAAGCCCGAGCGGTAGGTGGGGTCCTGGCCATTTTTCGGACCTTAGCTGATGGACCGGTTCGAGAAAAGGTTGGTTTAGGTGATAGTCGGTCCCAAGGTGAGATACCAACCCGCCACGCTGTACATAATGTGCACAAATCCGCATGGTTGGTATATTCGACGCGAACCGACGAGGCTGGGAGGCTGGCGGAGATGTTCACTGTTAGCCGCAATTTGCCTCAACTCGTGTAGAAACCTGCGCGAGTGCCGGATATCCGAGGTGATTATGCGAACACCCTAGATTTGTTTTTGATATCCCAGCCCAACATTTATACCGTGGAGGTAGCTGCGTCACTGGGAAACTCAGATCACTGATAGGTATCTGTCGCACAACCAGTTGCATTTCAAACGAATAACCGACCTAAGCAGCTTCGCCATGTATGGAGGTATGGGACTGTGGCGTTTCTAACAGATACACACACAGTTCACAAGCAAATAGTGAAGAACACCAAACGAAAATCGAATAAGAAAATGCATCAGAGCCGTATACCATAGCGATAACATAACAATTCACATCAGTTGAATATACTTGAGTTTAAAAATCGAATTCAAAACACGACCAGTAACCTGATGTGTTACACATTAGTTCAATTTTTGGTGATTCTAACTGTCATAGCGTTAGTTCGAATCACACGTTCGTCACTATCATCCCAAACGCTATAGGGCTGCGAGATTTTTTCACATCCTTTCCGTGGACGGAGTGCGCTTTAGAGACTCCAATGTTAACGCTTGCGCGGAGTCGGTCACAGAGATTATTCTTCTCAGGATGGAAATCTACATTCCACATTTCATCAAACGAACTTCATCTGATAAACGTTGGTTTGATAAAAAATGCGAGCAGATTACAGCGGCAAAAAATAGAGCTATTAAACAATGGCGCTCTAATCCCAGCGAGGCGCACAGAACGAATTTTGTTAGAACCAGAAACGCGTGCAACCAGGCGATTGATACCGCGAGAAAGTTCTACAACGATAGAGTGACTAGTAAACTCCTTGAGTGTCCAACTGGTTGGCGTCCCTTCTGGTCGATGGCAAGGTCTGTGGACGGTAACTAAGCTTCCTCCTGTTTTCCTCCGTTAGTGACGGGGGGCGGGACGTTAGACCTAAATTCAAAGAATACAGCTAATGTCCGATCGCCGTCTTTTGGGAGCCACCTGTGATCGCGCCGGTACGCTCTTTGATGTGGTATGTGAGATTCCACCCGTGTACTATTCAACGCATTCTACGTGGACTAGACTGTAGGAAGGCAACCGGCGCGGACGGAATACCAGCAATAAATCTTAAGAACTGTGCTTCGAAACTGTCGCCGGTTCTTGGCAGACTCTTTCGTTTATCTTATGAACGAAGAACCTTTCCTGCCTGCTGGAAAATCGCTCGAGTTCAGCCAATCCCAAAGAGGGGAAAAAAATGTCTCCCACAAAATCACCGACCGATAGTATTACTCTCTATGTTATCTAAGGTAATTGAAAAGATTATCAATGCCGAGTTAATTAAGTATTTGGAGTACAACGGACTTCTTACGTTCACCGGATGATCGTATGCGACGCATACACATACATGCAAAATGTATGCCGTATTTCCCGGTCCAATCACGATTGACTGCTACCAGTTGATCGTGTAACTCCTCCCCTTTTACGGTTTTTCTTTGCGAAGTCATTCTGATGGCTGCGAAGGGAAACCAGTCAGATTTTATCCTTGGTAGGGTGCGCGGTCGAGGACAACACCAGTGGAGTTAGGATCTGCGATCGGAAACCGTTTACCTTTGTGTTTGGTTCGGTGTTATAAATTCAATCATTCAAGACAGCCACTAGAAGTTAAATACACCGTGAAGAATGTGTTGTGCGAGAATTGAATTCGAGAATATTAGTTCGGTTTTAAAGACAAAACAAATTGAGTAAAGGATTAGTAAAAGAAAAAAGGCGATTGTGAAGATAAGACCTTGTATCTTGATTTTAAATGATTAACAAAATAATAAACAATGGTGATGAGCCTAATACCATAAGATGTAGTGAGTGTTAACAGGAACAATAAAGAAACAAATTATACTAAACGATACCAGAGCGATTGTTTTTCTTTACTTGGATACTCCGTATGTTTTATTGCCCTTTTCTGCAAGTGCACAGTGTGTTGTGGACCTTTGAATTTCGTGAACACGTTCAGCCTGCAATCAGTGGTGTTTTGGGTAGAACCCGCGTCCATGTCGACGCACTGGCCAAAATATAGCCACACCCTCTCCCACACCTTCGACGGGGACAACCCCTCCAACCACGGGCTTAACCCCTCAGAAGTCCCCACAAACATCCCTCAGCAGCCAACCCCAGGGGAACGTCCGGAAGTCCTGGTAAGATATATAACACCGCTGACGATGAACAGCAATTGCACTCTCGAAGCCAAAAAAAATATTAACCTATGGCATTCGACTCCAATTGATACGATCGTACTTTTGAAGTTGCAAAGATTTTGCCCAAATCTACAGGGTTTCTTACGAGATGCAAGAAATACTAAACCCCAACCAAAATGGCTATAATTTTAAATGCATATAATCATCCTTAACCCAAGGGAAATTCCAGCATTGCGCCAGACGCAGCTAAAACCGTGTTGTAAACACTTGAAAAATAAAAAAATGAGCGAAGAAATTCTTTGACAGGCCAAACGCAAGCCATTCAATGTCATTGGGAGAAGGGCGTACAGAATCTTACCCTTCTTTATCCCATAGATATATCCACGAAAATTCCTTAGGTGCACATGCCTAAAACATTCCCTCTTCACAAATATTTTCCCTCTTAGTCTTCAATTAGAGAGTTCGCATCGATCTAAATGAACTGAAATCATATGGACAAACTTGTAGAATCACTTTTCCATAAAATTTTGCGTTCTCCCGACATTGCAGTTAGGATATTAAGACAGTACCTCTCCTTCTTACCCTCTCCTACTTCTTCGGTCCACACTGAACTTTGAAGGTTAAGTGCACTCCCAAATCCATATTGGGTGCACATTTCCTAATCTCATATAAAAAAAATGAAGTGGGCCAAAATCCCGTTTGAAATATCTCGGAGTCGTTTACACATGTGACTCAAAGCCTTCAATATGGTCTTACACATCTTCGGTCCAAATAAAAAGACTTTAAAAGGAAACTCGTCAGAAGATACAGCAACTATTCTAGGTGACCCCATGACCACCATTACAACTCGCTTTTGTACGAAGACGCTTCCATCACGCATATCGACGAGTAGTTGGTGCAGTTGTGGGATAGGTAGTCGTGGTGCTAGCATGGACGTGAGTTCTACTACCAACCCACCACTTTCACTGTCACAAAGGTCCGCTGTTCCGCCGGAGGAAAATCAAAACTAGTGCCAAATCAATTGTTCGCTAATTGTTCCGCTACCGAACACTGTTCACCAAAAAAGAGCCAAAAATAAAACACTCGTGGTTCTTAATTAATTTTTAGTTTATTTCCGACGTTATTATCTTTGTTCTTAGCCGTTATTAAATATGTTAGTGTTTTGATACTTCACTTAAACTTATTATGACATTAACTGGTTTTTACTTATTTTATTTTAATAAACACACGACTCCAGGTATTATCGCTTCCTCGGCGCGCGACGAGGAGCGGGAACTCGCGCGACCAGCGTGGTCGGCAGATGGAAATGGACTCTACGATATTCATTCGTTGTCAAAGAAATTTGGTCAGTGAAACTGGCTCTCTTACTTTTAAGAGTGGATTTTCTATCCCAAGAGAAACATGAAGTCTCTCTTTGGGGGTACGGAACGAGATCTCCTAGCGAAGATCCATGATGGTGCACATGTATGTGTGAACATTGGTCGTTCATGGAACGAAACCATGAGAACGAATCTAAAACAATGGAAGGGCATAATGTGTATCCATACGATGTGAGTTCGGCTAAGCAAACAAGCCGAATCTCATTGGATGCAAATTGGGTCTTTGTTTGCTTATTTGAGGAGGTCGCTGGTAATGAGAAGCAGATCCCGAAATATGAAAAGGCAAGGGGAACGTTTGGGTCTTTGGCTGAGATGTGCATTGCCGCTAAATAAATAGGCGACAATGCAATGTGGAAATGTGCTAATGGTGCTAGGTTACCGGGAAATGGTGTTTATGGCATCGCTGGTAAGGGTAGGCATTGAATACCTATTTGCATTTGCTTATGCTGTAGGGTTTAATTGGTGCCAAGAAACGCAATATGCGTATATTTGTTTTGGTCCCTTGGGTGTAGGTCGCCAGCCAATGTGTTTGTATGGTGATTTATGATACACTTGGTGAGGACGAGAAATAGGCGACGCAATGTGTATGGTCCCTGTTATGATGGTTACATTGTATGTAAACCAAATCATCTTGTTTTCAGGAATTCGTCTAGGGGGAAATGCACTTGGTGAGATTGGAATTCCTGATAAGTTAGGAAAGAATTCTTACAGGGAATTTGTATGCGAAGAGATGCATGAAAGGTAAGTTTTCTTTACCAGGGACTTTTAGATTAAAGATTTGATATCTTTAATGTGTGAAGCATTTAAGGTGCTAATTCGATTGCATTAATGAAGTTTTAAGATTGGGTGGAAGTTATGGGGGTTTTTTAGGTAAGTGAGGTTTGGCGGAACCGCCACACTGTTATCATACAAGTGCCTTGAAAGCTTTCAGAACAGCGAGAGACCACTTATCCGGGGTCTTGCGTTCATGAATCTTCTTTCTTTCGATCACTTTGGAACCAAACTCTACAATTCCTCTTTCAGTACAAAACTCAAGAAAACACCCCTCCCAACAACATTCTATTTTATCTAAGGTAATGGAAAAAGTCATCAATACAGAGTTGCTTAAGTATTTGGAGTGCAACGGTCTTCTGAATGATCGTCAATACGGATTCCGTCGCAGGCGGTCCACAGGAGACCTTTTGACACTTATAACCGATATATGGACATGTAGTGATCCTAAATCACTACTCTCTCCCACGTACCTATAATCCCAATCCAATTGAATCATATGCGCGACAAAATTAAACGAAAGTCCATTTGTCGTGCATTGATTCAAATCAATCAAATTATAACCCTACAGACATCTGCGATTGAACGGCATGGTGAGTCAAGGGCGGTCGCATTAGATATCTCCAAGGCTTTTGACCGCGTCTGGCACGGGGCATTGCTGAGCAAACTTCGTTCATATTGACTTTCCGACCAGCTTTGCGACTGGACGAGGAGCTTCCTCGAGAATCGATCGATCCGGGTTGTTGTGGACGGCGAGTGTTCGGATCTGTATCCTGTTAATTCGGGGGTGCCCCAGGGTTCTATTTTGGCTCCAACCTTGTTCTTGCTTCACATAAATGATTTGTTGGAGACAACGGATAACAAAGTGTTCAGTTTTGCGGATGATAGTACGCTTGTTTCGTCCTTTTCGAGTGATCGGCCGATTGGTGCATCTACGTCGCACCAGCTGAGATGTAGACAGATTGACTCTCTGAATCAGGATCTAGATAAAGTCCTGCAGTGGGGAAAGGCCAATCTTGTCGACTTCAACGCAACGAAGACCCAGTATACAACATTCACAAAGAAAACTGGATCATCGGTTCCACAGCTGATGATGAATGGCCAGGCCCTCGAGGCTGGGGAAAGTTTGAAATTGCTCGGCGTCACGGTCTGTGGGAATGTATCATGGCATAAACACGTATCGGGTATCGCCAGATCAGCCTCAGGAAAACTGAGTTATCTTTTTAGAGCCAAGAAATACTTTACTCCGGCCCAACTTCTTCTCCTATATAAATCTCAAATTAGACCCGCGCTCGAATATTGCTCTCATGTTTGGAGCTCGGCTCCTAAACATACCCTCGACCTACTTGAGAGCGTACAAAGACGAGCGATCCGCCTGATCGGGGACTCGGTGCTGACGTCGGGACTACAGTCACTGTCACATCGAAGGCGCGTGGCCGACCTCTGTCTGTTTTACAGATATTATCACGGGTGCTGTTCTTCGGAGATTCTTGGCATTGTTCCACGCAATTCGGTTTATATGCGCTCCACAAGACAATCCGACGGATCGCACCCGTTTGTGGTTCATCTCCCGACGGCGCGAACATCCCTGTATCAGAACTCGTTCCGTTACAGAGCGGGGAAGATGTGGAACTCCCTTCCCACGCGGGTGTTCCCGGAGCGTTACAACCTGCAACTGTTCAAAAAGAACTGCAACAGTTATTTGACTGTTCACTCGACGCTATAGGTTCGCTTTTCCTGAGAGAAGTCTAATAAATATAAAAAAAAAAAAAAAAAAAAAAAAATTCTCCTTTATAATAGCAGATACCTGGACCCATCCCACAGGGTCTACTGCTGACACTCACGGACCGCATAATACAGCACGAATGCACACACAACGCCGGCCAAAGCCCAGATTGTCAGACGACAAAGACGTAACTGCGTTTACTACCACATCCAGGCTGACCGGTCTTGTATGACTTCATTCTATCATCCTTCTATCCAAGTAGTTAGAGAACCCATGCACTGACCCTGAAGAAACTATCCGTATCTTCTCTTTTATTTTTCAAATATCCCGAAACCGAACCTAATATTCTCACGGATGTGGTTGATTCGCTTTTTCTTTTAAATCGTTCGTATAAAAAAATGGTTGGTTTGCATAAATGGAGGAAATAACAGAGGACAAGCAAAATAATAAAAAAATAGTGAATTGTTTCACAGATAAAAAGCATGTTAATAAAATAGGTAATGCGTTCAAACAAACTTGGATAGAATTGTTGGCCTTTGTAAGAAAGCTATCTGATTGTAAACTCTTATAAATAATAAATAATTTGCTGATATAAAAACTTATTTACTATTTTGAATAAGGATTATTTTATACGAAATTAATCTTTTTCCACATATCGCGATATTGTCTTCTAACTTCATTGATCTAATCGTTATTTCATCATAATCATCGACACTACAACCGGGATCCTGTCTTGGCCTTATTTAGCAAGTCTTTCCACCGGCATCCGGTCCTTATCCGGGACTTGTCAAATTGTCCATAATAATTTGTTTTTCAGGGCAAGGTTATTAGCCTTGGGCCATTAATCGTTATTTACCAGTTGTTAAATAAATGAAAATTCACTTTTGTTTACATTTTCAGAGTCATACAAAATGTAAACGTGAAGCTGCACACATCTCTTTCATCGGAGGTCAAGAGTCAGCTAGAATGAATGGCCAACAAACCCAGACCTTCGAAACTCTTCAATTATTGCGCTCTGTAAACTCTTGCATAAGCAAATCTGTCTTTACCAGTCATTGCCAACAACCGCCTGCCACACCGCACATAGAAATTTTATCGATACTTGCCTATCTGAATCGGACCATTCGCTTATGAAACTAGTTTGCTAGCAAAACAATGCCTCTCTATTCTATCCACTTCTCGGGAATTTCAAAGTGTATTAATAGCTCCCTTACGAAGATGCCGGAACGTTTTGCTTGCATCAGTCCTCTTTCTTTTCCTGACAAAATTTGTCAGAATCAGAAAATCTACAGTGTCTTAAAAATGAAAATAGTTCTCCTAAAAATCTATATCTGCAATATTCTCTCTATGCACCCTTTTACATGAATTTGAACATAAACAGTTTTTTCATCAAAAATTATCATTTTCCGCGAAAGATAAGTGTTTTGTAAGTTATTAAACTTTTTCTGTATTAATTTTAAACAAACCGCAGTTGTGTTGTCTTTTCGCATGAAAACAAATTTTGTTGAAATTATATAACTTAAATCCGATTCGAAATGCTGATTAAAAGTAAAGCGTAAACTGCATAGCTTCAGAGATGGAGTTGGTAAGCAAATCGAGGCATAAATAAGATTGAGCATATGTGGATTCAAGTGACGGGTCTACGCTGATGTCACTGTCGGGCAGTAAACTACTTACTCGATCTCCTTCATGCGCAATATAAAGCTGGTGATACCGTTTCGCGCAGTTTATTTTATGTAATTTAAAGAATGTGAAGCGGATGTCGAAGTGCGAGGCGGAATAGTGTGTGCAAGGAAGTTTAGTGGGACTACGGCCCATTTATTGGCTTAATGCAAGCAATACATGTTCTTATAAAGGAATGTATAAATAACCTTACAAACTAATGTATCTGTAATCTAACTTAACTGAACTTAACCTAAAGAAACATCCATTCCTTTCTTTACCTACTTCAATATTAAGTAGCTTATTACCCAAATATATTTTATTGCATTTTGGGTAACCCCGTAGCGAAAATACTTGTTATTCCGTTGAGAGTGGGAAATGAAGGGATAACTGTTACGGACCGACATTGAGTCCAGGTCCCCCCAGAATCCACTAATCCCCCTTTGATTCCCCTCTTTACCCGTAAAAGGAAATAACGCGCCAAGTAGCTAATTTGCATAAACTACTTTATGCAAATTCTACTTGGCGGAGAAAAAAAATAATAAAATAAAAATAATACATAAATTCGGAAAAATGACAATTCGCCGTCAATCTCCGAAAGAAAAACAACAATATTTAAATTTATGGATTTGATGTAATTTCAACGTCCAAATACAAGTCAAGAAGAATCAGAAACACTTCATAAATTCATCAGCTGACCGTTTCATTCAGCTTAGCAAGTTTATCTAACTTATCTCTGGTGGCGCAAGTAATAAGCGGATACATGTTCATTAACGAAGCTTGCTGAACAGGGGAGCAGCCTTCAACGCCCCCTGCAACCTGACGCGAGCCGCCACATCATACCAAGATACCCAAGATAAACCACAGTAAGTCCCACCTTCTATATTTAATAAATTTAATTGTTATAAAATAAAACGTAACATAACTACTATACGAGAAAAATGTCGGCTGAAGACCAATATTGTGTTCATTTACCCATTTAAATTTAATTTTTATTTTGAATCACTTAGCAATTTGTGATTGGTGGCTTTCGTTGGCGAATACTCGAGGAGAAGGAACACTCGACCCCACCGAGCTCTTGCAATAATTTGTGCCGAAACAAGGAGGTGAAAAATATTAGGTTAGGGAAGAATTAATCAAATATTCTACGTTCATTTCGACTTTATTGCATTTGTAACCCTTTCATGCCCGATGTTGCCTATAGGCAGCATTATATGTTTGAGCTTCTAAGTCTCGTAATTTGAATTTTTTCTCTAAGGGTTTTTTTCTCAGAATAGCTCGATATGTTGTGCAAGCTTGTTGGCGAATATTTTATTATAAGGATTGCTAGTGATCACTTTGTAGCTGATCTGTGTTGAGAGCACACGTACAATTTTTTTATGCAAAAAGTGAGTGTACAAATAATTTAAAAAAATATATATAAAGAAATGTAAGTGTATAAAATAATTAATTACAGGTAAGAAAATTAGGAAAAAAAAAAAGGTATTCGAAAAAACGTTTAGTTTGTGGTCAGTAATTTGTCAAACACAATGTTGGCTATAGACAACAAGTGAAACCACCGAAATAAGAAGATTTATAGGTGTGTTATTATACCTTGGCGTAATAAATATTCAAACAAGAAAATCAAACAAAAATTTAACGGAATAGCGCAGGAGGAATACCAAAGCGTGGACAAGCAAATGATTTCCTATAAAGGTAACTATCTAAGTCCCACTAAATCTCAAACCCCACTACTATCATGGAATGTCTCTTTGTAGACAACCTTACCGTCTCTAACCTTTGCCAAGTAAGCAATGTCATAAACCATCTGGGCAGACAACTTGACCTTGTTATCACGACAGACCCCTTTAATTCCTCAGTTGCCTTTAGTCCCCACACCCTCTCAACTATTGACAACCACCACCCCTCGCTTCTCTTAACCTTATACCAAGACTGCTTAGCCCCCCCACACCAACCAATTTTCTTCAACTTCCGAAAAGCCAATTTCCGCCCCATAAATGAGTACTTCAGCAATATCACACACCGCTTAAACGATATAAGTGTAGAGGTCGCTACAGCCTCGCTCTGCACAGAAATCTACAACGCCATATCCCTAGATGTCCCATATTCCCGACACAGGTTATCATTATCATCGCCCCCTTGGTATAACCGCAAACTCCACACCCTTCGTAACAAGACGAATAAGTTGTGGAACACTTTCCTAAATACGCCTTCTCCCTTGGACTACTCCAACTATCTCGGTTACTTTTATCAATTCACCGAGCTTTACAGCTCCCTCTACCACAATTACCTCACCAAAGCTCAATTCAATCTGGTCAACGACCCCGCTTCATCAACTACAAACGGAAATCTGATGCCTATCCCACCTCTCTTTTCTACGGCTCAACTACTACAACTGACTCCCATACCATAACCAATATTTTCGCGTCCTTCTTCAAACTATCATTCACGGACGACTCTTTCGAGCCTAACCCCTCCTACTTTACTGACATGGCTGAATTCTCCCTCGGCCCTCACATCCCTCTACACATTCAACAACATCAAATTATAGAAAAACATGATCAACTTGAAAGACGATTTTACTCCCGGTCCAGGCGGTCTCTCTCTCCCGCTCGCTTCAATCTTCAATCTATCCCTTGCACATGGTCTATTCCCTGACATTTGGAAATCCACTTACATAACCCTCATACATAAAAAGGGGCAACAATATATCCAATTATCGTCCCATTGCTAAGCCTTCGCACATTCCCAAACTGTTTTAAGGCCTTCTATATGATGCGCTATGTTTTCGCTGCACACCCATCATCTCTCCCAACCAGCACGGCTTCCTCCCCGGGTAGTCCACTACTACCAACCTTGTTGAATTCACATCCCACACACTCCTTGCCCTAGAAAACGGCGATGAGGTCGATGTAGTCACCGACTTTAGTAAGGCCTTCGACAAAATCTCCCATAACCTCATCATCATCATCAACGGCACTACAACCGAGAAGCGGTCTTGGCCTTATTTAGCAAGTCCTGGGGCTTGTTAAATTTTCCATAATGATTTGTTTTTTCCGGGCAAGGTCATTAGTCTTGCGCCATAACTTCATTCTCTTTAAATTATCTTCCCTCGGTTTTGAACCTCTTCTGATTAAGTGGATCTCATCCCATCTCAATTATCAGACCTGCCGCGTGCGATTTAGATCCACCCTCTCCGATCCTTTTTTTCCAACCTCCTATTTATCCTAACCATAAATGACATAGGCTCTAGCATCAATCACTACTTCATCTCGCTTCACGCGGATGATACCAACATTTTCAAGACAATCCGCTCTCCCCTAGACTCCTCACTTCTCCAATCGGATCTTGACAGCTTTACGACTTGGTGCCAAAATAACTGCCTAGAACTGAATATCACCAAATGTCACACAATCACATTCTCTCGGAAGCGTTCCCCCAACCAGCCACGCTCCTATCTCTTACTGAACCAACTGAAACATCGGTTGAATCGATTCGCGACCTGGGAGTCCTATGCGACAAGGAACTCAAATTTACCGCACATATTGATGACATAATCCTTAAGGCCGAGGCCCCCCTTGGCTTTGTCAAACGTTGTTCGAAGGAATTCCTAAACCCCTACGTCACCCGATCACTCTACACAACTTTTGTCCGTCCACTACTCGAATATGCTATTCAGGTCTCATCCCCGTATCAATTGTCTCGCATTCGCAGGACCGAGGGCGTTCAATGCCGCTTCTTGCGCTTTGCCCTCCTTTTTTTTTTATTAGACTTCTCTCGGGAGAGGCGAACCTTGCGCTTTGCCCTCCTTTTTTTTTTTATTAGACTTCTCTCGGGAGAGGCGAACCTAAAGCCCCGAGATGCCATCAAATAACTGTTGCAGTTCTTTTTGAACAGTTGCAGGTTGTAACGCTCCGGGAACACTCGTGTGGGAAGCGAGTTCCACAGCTTCCCCGCTCTGTAACGGAACGAGTTCTGATGCAGGGATGTTCGCGCCGTCGGGAGATGAACCACAAACGGGTGCGATCCGTCGGATTGTCTTGTGGAGCGCATAGACTAAACTGGGAAAATCCGCTGACTCTACCACCATACACAAGCCGGCTCCCTTTAATCAATCTCAACACACTTGAAGAGCGCAGAAGCCATGCCGACATCATCTTTGTCCATCACCTTCTGTCAGGCTCAATCAATTGCCCAAGCCTGCTCTCCACTTTAACATTTCACACAAACTCCCGGAACGTACGTAACCCTCGACTGTTTTACTTGCCCGCTCATCACACTTCTTACGGCGCAAACGAACCCATCTCGCGTATGCTACGACAGGCCAACTCTTTCCCCACCTCGTTGGATTTCAACCTTTCCACTCCCGCTCTCAAACGACGTGTCAGAAGAAACCCGCCGTAAGTAAGTGTGCAACTGGTTTCGAATTATATAGATAAAAACCCAATGAGTGAGTGCAAACGATGGTGTCGAAAAGAGAAGCAGTTTGTAAACATTCCTCGTCCAGATAGTGTTTAATGCTATAACATGTACTGGTGCATAAACTCATCAGTAGTCAATAGCTGGCTGCTAACCGCAGAGACCTGAAAAGCCAAAGCGGAGACAACAAGTATATGTCACTACTTTCAGCTGGATATTGCTAACCAGTTACTCAACGCAAAAAAAATTACAGTTCCAACACGGAAAAGAGGTCGCCCATAGTCACTTTATAGCGTTTGGGATGATAGTGAAGAACGTGTGATTCGAACTGACGCTATGACAGTTAGAATCACCAAAAATTGAACCAAAGCGCAACCCATCAGGCTACCGCCGTGTGTACGAATTCGATTTCTAAACGCTATGGTATACGGCTCTGATGCATTTTCTTATTCGATTTTCGTTCGGTGTTCTTCACTATTTGCTTGTGTATTGTGTGTGTATCTGTTAGAAACGCCACAACTTCTCTTACCAGTATCTTCATCACAATCTTCGTTAAGTTCTTATAAAAGATCATATGTTGCAGAACCTGCAAAAACCATACCATTTGACCAAATCGGTCACTCGATTGAATGGGGGTCGAAAGGCAGATGCAGGCTATGTCACACTGGGTATCCCTGCTCAAAGTGCTCTAAATGCAAGGTTTATTTGTGTTCAAACCCACAAAAAAATGTTGTATCATACCACACTTAAATTGTATTAAAAATTAATAAAAATATCTAAAAAACAGAAATTAAAATATGTGTTTTAAAATGTTTCCGCTATTGCCCAATGTTGCCTACAGGCAACATTTCATAACGGCTAAACCAGGATACATAGGTCTTTGAAATTGATATCAGTTAATACTAAGGTTCAGACTGACAACTCTATATCCTTAAACAAAGTTTTAGCCACGCCCCAATTAATTCGGGCATGAAAGGGTTAACGTTTGGAATACGAGAACGAGATCGATAAGCCAAATTTGCGCGTAATTGGCTATGATAGTTTGGCGAGGTATATGTCGTGGCGCCGGCACGGGAACAGGTTCACACATACTCCACACTTAAAATCACAAATATTGTGCACAACAGAAGAATGTAAAATAAAAACGCTGGTGATGTCTAGTGGCTTAACTGTTCTTTTTTATTTTAACGTTTTTACAAACCAAAATTACACAGGCGTTGTCCAGTTGCTAAATTGTTCTTTTAATGTTTACATACTTTCCAAATCAAAATAACACAGGTATTGTCTAGTGGCTTAATTGTCCTTTTTATTTTCATGTATTTTTCAAGCCAAAATAACACTGGCTTTGTCCAGTTGCTTACTTCTTCTTTCAATGTTTACGTACTTTTGAAATCAAAAAACACAGGTATTGTCTAGTTGCTTAATTGTTCTTTTTGTTTTTACTTTTATTGTCACAACCGATTTGCGTTTTGATCACGTTAGCCCACTAAAAGAATTCAGCGCAAATGACGCGGCGGTATAAATCAGTGGAAGACACTATTTTCCGAACGAACTTGAATTTCCAAGTACGAACTTCTCCTGACTCTCGTAACGCACGACTCGTCTTGATTCCTCGGTGGTTGATATTAGACTCTTCGATGTACGCATCACCGCAGCACTACGAGGAGCGGAAGACGGCACAACCGGTGCGTCTTGTGGTTGGAAAAAAACTCAGCGATGTGCATTCGCTGGTGGTTGAAATTCGGCCCGTGGTGAATACTCTCCCAGTTAAGGGGTGAGTTTCCTATTACAAGAGAAACCTAAGGTCTCTCTTTGTGGAGTAGGGAACCGGCTCTTTAAGGGTAGATCAAGATGGTGTGTACGTAGTTGATCGTGTAGATCACATTGTTTACCGATGCATTGAAGACAAGGAACAAAGAAAAAATCTTCCATGGGCATCGTGTGTAATGAGGGGTGCAGCTGAGCAAAGACGCTGCCTCATTAGGTGCTAATGGATTTGGGATACACAATGGAAATTGTATATCGGATCTTTGGTCGGCGGGAATAAAACGAATTCTTGTCTGCAATTTTATATGCTGAAGAATTCTTTTGGTGGCTAAGCACGAAGTTGGTGATTGTTTGTCAGTTGGACAAACAGATCATCTAATTAGCCTTGCAGCTGAGTCAACAAGCTGCTTGGCGTTGCTTTGTCGTTGGACAAAAGGGTCGCCAACCAATGTGCATGTAAGGCTGGGATTTGCCTGGCAACCAAGGGTGTCGAATAGTTTTTGGATTTATGATGGCCGTATGATGTGAAGAATTCTTTTCATGAACGAACGAATTTTTGTAGGGAATTTTATGTAATGCGTTAAGTGAATTACATGTCCTTGAAGAAGGAAATGTTGCAGGTATGCGAGGAAGATGAGAGTTGGGTTGCAAATATGGGGAGTTCTTCAGGTAAGCTTTAAGGAACCCCGACAATAGTATTGGGACCATAAATGCCATTTACAATTTCACTTGGCTGACTTACGTTTTCTCTTTACCAATGTAAAGATCTAAAATTGCAAAAGATTCTCTTTGTTAACTTCCGTATTTTGCTCGCTATAACCCGCAACAGAATCAGGTACTCGAAAAACGGTTCACGATTTATATTAGTCCAGGATTTCACTGTTGCAGAAAGCGCAAACTTAAATCTATTTCAATCAATCGATATTTTAGAGTTAATATCACTAAGTCCATCTAGCAAAAAAATAATGGATTTCTTTTTTTCCAAGCTAATATTTTGCCAATATAATATGTATTCATTTTCATTAAACGAATATGTGGATTCTTTGACTTCGATGACACAAGTGTCATTCGTATACAATGGCTCTACCGCAATTTACCTTTGAGAACAGAAGGCAATACAGTTTTTGAAGAAATTGGATTTTACTCGATTAGATAATCGATATCGGTACGTATTGATGATATCAAAGTTCATTGATCTCGTCACCGGTTTTTGAATGCGAAGTCGAAAGATTTTAGTCAAGTACGCTCGAGACAATTCGGTCGATTAAACTTTAGGCGGCTGATAAGAAATCACTGACGCACCCCCTGTCAAATGCCAATGAAAATTGAGATGCCCGCCCTGATTTCGGCGTTTCTCAATAATTTAGTTCAGTGTGCACTACAAATATTGCTGTTAGGTAATCATTACCAATTTCTGAGAAGATTCTAATAACCATAAATCCCTTTTTTGCCTTAATTTTTTCTTGGATTTTTGATGTGTCCCTAATTACCCGCGACAAGTGGTTGAGACATGATATAAATACTTGGGAATTTCAATTGCGGATTCCGTTCGCAGAATGAGTTGTTGGTCAGTTCGAGTGATTCGATCTAAAAGAAAGTATTTAAACAAACAGAGATCCAAGGCATTCAAAAAATGGGCCAAGATGGATTTCTTGTCAGAAAGATTGCAAAACCTCTGAGTCGCAGTCGTGCAGTTGTTTCAAACTATTTAAAGGATCCAGAAAACTACGGGAAAATATACGTGCCTGGGCGAAAATATTTTTTTCTAATAAGGTCCTCGGGGCAGACACCCTTCATCATAGGCGGGGATTTTAACTCCAGACATCCCCACTGGAACAACTCTGTCTTTTGTCCAAATGGCACAAAACTGTACCAATGGTACACCGAAAACACTTATGCCCTCAACTTCGAAATAGTCGCACCTACGGTTGGTACTCGAGGTGACCCAATTCTGGACATATTTTTTGTGTCCAAAGACTTACTTCCCCAAATCACTCCTCTTCAAGTTTCAGCGGGTGTATCTGACCACAACGCTGTGACCACATTCATTCGCGGCTATCGAGCATCGCGGGCTCATATCAGATACATACCCGATTATGAGCGGACAAATTGGGACAGCTTCAATATTACATTGAACGATAAATTCCACCAACTCTCTCTTCCCACTGACAGGAACCTAACGACGGTTGAGATAAACAACGCTGCAAAACGACTTCACGAGATTCTAGTTGAAACTTCGGAGACTCATGTCCCGAAGTACAAACTTGAAAAGACTTATCAGATTCCCCATGACGACTTCACTCTTCTCCTCATCCGGGAGCGTAAAAAGCTCTGCAGATTGAGATATCGTCACCCCTTTACGCAAAGGGAGCCATTATTGCGATCCATTATTCACAATATTATAGGGAAAAGCTAATAACCTTGCTCGGAAAAACGAATTATTATGGACAATTGAACAAATCTCTGGTAAGGACCGGATACCGGTCGAGAGACTTGCTAAATAAGGCCAAGGCCGTATCCCAGTTGTAGTGCCGATGATGATGATGATTCACAATATTGGTACACTGATAAAACAGAGAATCCAAAACAATCGTACCCGACAATTGGAAGACAAACTGAAGAGTATTAAGATGGACCAGAACGTTCATAAAAATGTTAAAAAGATATGTGGCACTTCTCGTATCACTGGGCCAATCATATACAATGGTGTTGTTAATAACGATACCAATAAAGCAAATGTCATCGGAGAGACCTTTGAAAATAATCACAAACTTACTCTCCAAGATGGCGACCCGGATACTAATGCAATCATTAATTCAGAGGTCCACAATAAATTGGACGACTTCAACGAGCCGATTGTTGCCTTTAACCCAACTAACAGTGCATACTTCGAGGACACACGTGATAATGGTCACGGTTTCATCGTACCAAATACCCTACAGAGCCTGGTTAAATCTCGAAACCCTAAGAAGTCACCCGGTATCGACAACATGTTGTACCACTCGTTGCGAAGGGTTTCTGCCTTATTCTTAATAAAGCTCTCCACTCTGTTCAACCATGCTTATAACTTGGGGTACTTTCCCCAAGCTTGGAAGCACGCTATTATTTGTCCAATAGCAAAATTTGGGAAACCAAGGTATCACCCCTCAAGCTTTCGCCCTATCTCGCCTCTCACTTGCATCAGCAAAATATATGAAAAATTCATATACGAGAATCTAAATAACTTTATCAGTGCCAGGAACCTAATACCTGATTTCCAATTTGGTTTTAGAAGAGCACACAGCACCACTATGGCTCTCAACATATTTCAAAACCACGTCTGTGTGGGGCTCTTTAATAAGGAAACTGTGGGGTAGAACGTATGTGTGCCGACTTTGGCACTGGTTAACTCCTACTCCACGGATTGCTCCACCGAATTTGATGCAATAAAACACTGGTTACACTGTTGGAATTAAAATCATTTATTGTAACTACTGGTCGGTATTTTTTGCATTGTATATACATTAATTCAATTTTTACTAAACTACACGTAAACACACTCGACGTCACTCGCGCAGGCGAACTCCACCGTATCTCGAACTCGTCTTAGGGCACACTCCAGAAGACTCGAGTCCTTTTCAACCGTTTCATCGACTGAACTACTTTGCGCGCGGATCACCTTGTTGGCTCGTGATGCGAGCTCATGGGTGGTCGAACCGTGGGAATGAAAATTCCTGAAAAAGCATCTTCGGGATAAGTATTTGCAGTTGTCCAAATACTACGTTAGGGATTAGGATACATTTGGGATAATTACACAATGATGGTTGTGTTTACAACCATGTTAATTGTGTATTGCAATCCTAGGGAGTCATGGGTCGAATTCCAGTGTGAGTATTTACACTGGCATTGAATTCGGCTCTTGGCAGCTAGGCGCGAATTGCGCCGGTGCTTTGAAGATTGCATAAAAGCCGCCGTGAGTTCTGGTGCAACATGAAAATGTTGCGCACGTGTGGGACAGTAAATGCAGGCAGACAGGGGTTCTGCTGATTGTTTTTATAATCCACTTCGGTTATCTAGTATGGCAACCGAAATGTTTTCCTTTTAGAACAATGCTGAGATGCATTGATGTATGCGGTACTGGCGTACCGAATTTCTTCTAGGGAAATTTATATAACGCGTTAATTGCGTGAATGTCCTTGATGGGCAGATGCTTGATGTTGGATGCTTGATGGATGCGATTTGCATAATCGAAAGGTAATGCAATCGGTGGGAGAATGCTTGGGGTAGTTATTGCGCTTGCATGGTAAAATTATGAAATTAATGGAGCTTTAGGAGGGAAGATTTTGAGGTAGATTGAAAAGGTAGCTGTGGCGTTGGTAGATACGCCACAAAACCACCATTGCGGTGAGCCTGGACATTGAAAAGGCTTTTGACATGACGTTGATCGAAGGTCTCGTTTTTAAGCTATTGAATACTGGCCTCAGTAGAATGATATGTAGCAACATCTACCAGTTCGTTCGAAACAGAACCTTCCAAGTTAGACTGAATGGAAAGCTTTCCCGAACTTTCCCCGCCGCTGCAGGCGTACCACAGGGCTCCATTCTAGGCCCCCATCTTATTTAATATCTACGCCTCCGATATTCCTCGCCCTGTGGACGGGAGAGTAAACCAGATATGCTATGCGGATGACGTCCTAGTGTACACGTCATCCAGAAGCCCTAAACTCGCAACAATTCGACTCAACCGTCACTTGGACGAACTGTATCAATATTACAGTCGATGGAAAATTCGACTCAATCCATCCAAAGCAGTAGCTATAATTCTGAGTAGTAAACACTCCCAACCTACTTCTCGATATTCACAGAATATTCGAATAAAAATGAGAGATACTACGATTAGGCCACAGGACAGGATGAAATGTCTTGGGGTCATTTATACCCCAAAAATGAATTTCATCAAACATGTGACCCACATTCTCCAAAGGGGCCTCGGTCGGTCTAAGCAACTTCACAACATCTTGAAGTGGAGCAACAAAATTGACACCAAAGTTAAGTTTCTCTGCTATAAGCAGATAATCCGATCTGGAATATCATACGCCTTTCACATATGGTCCTGCATATCTTCGGCTCAAATGGAAAGACTTCGAGTTTTCAAAAGAAAACTCTTGAGAAGATGCGCCAATCACTCTAAAAGGCCTGACGGTCGTCATTACCCCAACTCTCACCTATACGAAGACGCTTTTATTACCCCTTATCGACGAGTACTTGCTGCAATTCGTATACAAGTACCTCGAAAGCATTCAGAGCAGCGAGAACCTACTTGTGCGGGAGTCTTGCGTTCTTGACCCTTCTCTCTCTCGATTTCTTCGGATCAGACCACCACAATTTCTTCTTCAGTATAAAACTGAAGAAAGCACCCTTCCCAACAACATTCCCGTCTATAATAGAGGATTCCCGGATCAACCCCATAGGGTTTACTGTTAACAAACCACACACACACGGACGCACAGTACAAGACGGCACAAACACAAACATACACACCGACCAAAGCGCAGATTATCAGACGCCAAAGGCGTGATCTGCGCTCACTACAGCACCCAAGACCTACCGGTCTTGTATGATTTCTTTCCCACCATCCATCTATAAAAGTAGTTAGAGAACACCTGGACTAACACTGTCCACACTATCCTTGGATACCCTCCCTTTTCTCTTTTCTTTTCATATATCGCGAGACCAAGCCCAACATCCTCACAGATGTGGGTGATTCTGGTTATCGCAAGATGACCAGAAGCCAGAGACAAGATGAAGGACACATCTGTCCTTGTCTCGCTAAAGTGGGCCCTCTCGCCAACCCATTTTATTTTTATTTTTTTTTTTTTTTTTATCCGGGCCGCAGTATCTAAAAAGCCATTGTCCCTGAAGGAAGTACCCCAGGAGCGAGCCGCAGTATCTCAAATGTAATTATCGCAGGAGGAAGTATCCCAGGAAAGCGACAACAAGAAATTGAGCTGAATAAAAGCAAAATAACAAAAGTAGATACTCTATTCATTTATTTGAGTTTTGTCTGCTCCAGTAGAGTCGTGGAGAAAACATTTCTTTTCAGCTTTGTAGTTGCAGATCCCTGCGTCGAGCAACCCCTGCGGAGGCTGGTGACTGAGAAAAACGGAAATACCCTACTCATCGACGATCTATTGCTACTCTTCCCTCAAGGTTTGAGGAAGCACGGCGGCGACCGCAACGGGTCCCCTCAGGAGCGGTCTAAGAGATCACTCATCCTTTCAGGACCAGGAGAAACGCTAGCTGGCAGCGAGGCCAACTAACACAACAGGTATTCTTAAAAACTGTGCGCTACGTATATCGTGTATATATTTATTAAACAGGTTGATACTACCGCTAAGAACAGAACATTGACAGATATTTTGTTGCATTTGCTTTATTGGGTTAGAAATTTATTTGAAGAACTTTTTTTTAATGGTTCATTTGGCTGTGAAACTTATATCCCTGGTTGTAAGTATTTTTTTACTTACTAGATAAAAAACATGTAACTTTATTTAAATTATATGAATTTGCAATGACTACATATAAGCAATTTGGCGCAAGGCTAATAACCTTGCCCGGAAACACAAATTATTATGGACAATTCAACAAGTCTCGGACAAGGACCGGATACCGGTGGAGAGACTTGCTAAATAAGGCCAAGACCGGATCCCGGTTGTAGTGCCGATGATGTGACATATAAGCAATAATTTATCATTTGCCAGGTAATTTCTACGAAATAAATGGCTTGGTTGAAGAATACTTTAGAATGACGCGTGAAAAGCTCTCTTCAATTCCTCCTTATATTACGATGTAAAGACATTCGAACTTTGTTCTATTTTCTAAGAGTAATTGTTTGTACAAAATATTTGCGAGATCACAACAGAAAATCCGATTACAGTCAAATATGGCTTGACATGAAACACAACTTTATTTGCATGAATATCTCTAATACAATGTGCTAAAAACCCAACAATTTACCGTTGAGAAATGTATGGTTCAAAGCTTGCACAAGTGTTAGACAAGATGTATTTTTAGTCGTCTAAAAACGGGGTAACGAGGAAGTTAAAAATGTTGAAGGAAAAAAGGTCTTTCTACAAAAATGGGAACGTTTATTTTATGATAAAATGTCGCGGTGAGTTCATTATCTATTGTTGCCTTATACAATAATTCATTTCATGTGGCAATTAAAATAATTAATTTATAAACCATCAATGTAAAAAAAAAACTTTCTTTACTATCTTTTGAAAAACAATCCTCTTGAAATCACTTGCCCAATCTCTTGGAATAATTTAGAAACGGGTAGTCGTTTTAATTAGGATTAACGCTTGCTTTCCATTGGCCTAACTGTGATACCTAACTAAAACTAATTTCTCTGAAGGGTATCCTATAAGTTATTAGGTAGGATAAGAGGTGCGTTGTAAATTAAGTCTTTAAAAAGAGAACAAAGTTTTCACAGTATTTTATAAGCCTGTAGCTGTAGCCATAAGTAGTTGACCTCCTTAGCAAATCAAAAACGTTATAAAACCTTCCTAAATCATAGGGCTTCAATGCTTAGTCGGTCAAGGTCAGATATAGGTTCGTAGTACCGATTATTTGACACAATGTGTCAAACTGGGTGGCTTTTGAAGTGACTCGCCACCCTTAATGCGCATTGGAATGGAGTTCGACAGCACTTTTCAGGGCCCTGCGCATGTTGGCAAATCTTGTAAATTTATATAAAAAATGTGTTAAAACATACAAAGAAAACCTCTAAATTATTTTGTAAGAACACACGTTCCTGAGTTCAAGGCCGTGGCACGTACAACACTATTCGAAATATATAACCACCCCCAGCAAGTGCACATCTGAGAAAAAAGCTGCCGCAAACACAAGAATTCACCTTCAAGATTTTTTGGCAGAATTCTAAGTGTCTCTTACATAATCATAGTAATATGCGACCAATCTAATAGTATGGTCAACACCTCGCAACTTTAATTGATGAAATGCATCCCGAATCTGTGGAAGTGGAACTGTGTTCGCTTAATCCTCAAGCTTTCGTAAAGACGATTGTCCCGTCCGTTATAAATTAAATGGCAATTGGACCCGGCATATCGGGACCACTCCTCTAGACCTTGAAGAGCAACGTATCTCAATTCGCTATTGATTTAATGACGTCACAGTTGCACATTTCACACAGAAGGAAATCCATTCCGTGGCCATCATGTGGTCTCGTGTTGACTGAATCAACTTGATTTAAATTGTTCTAGAATGTTGGCTCTCCACCGTGAAGAGGTGCATCTCCAAGCAGCCACAGGCCACACAGGTACCGAATTCACTTTGCTCTCGCGAGTACACTCAACAGAAAATGGAACGCCGTTTTCTCCGTGTGAGGAACCCGGGTTACGTAACACATTTCCAACATGTGAAATCTATGAGAATATCTTGTCAAAAATGAGAAAATAAGCCGGCTCCTAGATCCGCAAGCTCAGGCAAATATTAAGCTTCCAATTAATTAAACTTGAATGAGATTCAGACTAATTTGGGAGTTGTAATGCATTTACACCTTAATTGTACGTGTCCCACTTCGAGTACAACCAGTCACTCAGAGTATCGCAAATTGGGATCGATGGGAAGTTACAAACGTTTCTACCATATCTTAAATACTCGGATTCTCGGTACTTACTTTTATATTGTTTTATTAAGTTTTAGTTTAAGAGGAGACACAAAATTACTGTAGAATAGAACACCGACGATCAACTTTAAACTTACACTGAACTTAGGAAAAAGTACTCAGTGCCGACAACCAGCGAGTACACTCACGAGGGGGTCAGTAGATGCGAAGGAAACTACCAGGTAGTATAGTTATTGCCTTGCGTTTTACTCTTAACAACGTGGGCAAGAAAGAGAACACACTTGTGCTGCGCACAGGGCAAATAGGAAATAGCACTGTATTATCATGCAGCGTTTGAATGGTGGCAAACTTCGTAATAAGGTTTGTTTGAATTTTTATATGATTTTTTAAACAAATGTTTGGGGCTATCAATTGAAATTTTCTATAGAGACATGATGAACTAGTGATACACTGTGACTCTCTTCATATCTTACTTTGTTAAGATTGAAAACCAGTTTAAAGTCATTTCCAGAAAGCAAACCATGATCACAGTTTTTAATTATAGTCTTTAGGTATTTATTTCGTGAGTTATTGGAAATTAAGGAATAGAACACTAAGAAAAAATGTGTACGTTTATTGGTTTGCAAATGACAATTATTTTTAAATACATATTTTATTACGAAACTATATTAGTAAATTAAATCTCATTCTACGATATTTGTTTATTTATTTTTATTTTTATTAGTACTGTTTTGAAGTGACAGTTCAATTGGCAACAAAGGATTTTTAAGTTAGCGTCAGAAAGGAGAATTGTAAGCCAAAATATCCTTGCAACTGCAAACCAATATATTACGACGGTAACTTATAAAATTCATGGGTGGATTGTTTTTTTTTTTTTGTTTTTGTTTAGTGGGGCTACCACCCCATTTATTGGCTTAATTCAAGCAACATTATTACTTACATCTAAAGTATATCTAATAGAATAGAATAGAGGGCGGAACCCTCAGTTTATTCCACTTAGTACAGTCGTATAAACATATAAACTTATAAATAGACTTACGAACTAACTTAAAAACGATGGCAAGTGGGTTGGGGGTGGGGGACTAAGTTTGAAGTAACTCAAAAACTGGAATGGGGAATTAAACAAAGATAGATAGAATAATAGTCTAAATGGTAGGGCGGGGAAGGGCGAGGAAAAACCGGATGCTAAGATGCGTAAGGGGTATGGTCAGGAGGTCTAAGAGCGGAGACGACGTTTGGGAGCGGGAGAAGTGAGATTGAAGTCAAAGAAGGCGCGGTGAGAGAGTGCCCACCCCTGCATTCGCAAAATGGGTTCATTAGCTTCGTAAGACGTGTGACGGGCGGGCAAATAGAAGAGACGACGGTTTCGCAGATTTCGGGGATTAGTGGAAAATGTTTTTTTTTCTTTTTTTTATTAGACTACTCTCGGGAGAGGCGAACCTATAGCGCCGAGTGGGCGCCCCGAGATGCCATCAAATAACTGTTGCAGTTCTTTTTGAACAGTTGCAGGTTGTAACGTTCCGGGCACACTCGCGTGGGAAGGGAGTTCCACAGCTACCCCGCTCTGTAGCGGAACGAGTTCTGATGTAGGAATGTTCGCGCCGTCGGGAGATGAACCACAAACGGGTGCGATCCGTCGGATTGTCTTGTGGAGCGCATATAAGCCGAATTGCGCGAAACAATACCACGAATCTCCGAAGAACAGCACCCGTGATAATATCTGTAAAACAGACAGAGGTGATAGCGACTGTGGTCCCGACGTCAGCGCCGAGTCCCCGATCAGGCGGATCGCTCGTCTCTGTATGCTCTCAAGTAGGTCGAAGGTATATTTAGGAGCCGAGCTCCAAACATGAGAGCAATATTCGAGCGCGGGTCTAATTTGGGATTTATATAGGAGAAGAAGTTGGGGCGGAGTAAAATATTTCTTGGCTCTAAAAAGATAACTCAGTTTTCCTGAGGCTGACCTGGCGATGTTCGACACGTGTTTATGCCATGATACATTCCCACAGACCGTGACGCCGAGCAATTTCAAACTTTCCCCAGCCTTGAGGGCCCGGCCATTCATCATCAGCTGTGGAACCGATGATCCAGTTTTCTTTGTGAATGTTGTATACGGGTCTTCGTTGCATTGAAGTCGATAAGATTGGCCTTTCCCCACTGCAGGACTTTATCCAGATCCCGATTCAGAGAATCAATCTGTCTACATCTCAGCTGGTGTGACGCAGATGCACCTATCGTCCGATCACTCGAAAAGGAGGAAACAAGCGTACTATCATCCGCAAAACTGAACACTTTGTTATCCGTTGTCTCCAACAAATCATTTATGTGAAGCAAGAACAAAGTTGGAGCCAAAATAGAACCTTGGGGCCCCCCGTATTAACAGGATACAGATCCGAACACTCGCCATCCACGACAACCCGGATCGAACGATTCTCGAGGAATCTCCTCGTCCAGTCGCAAAGCTGTTGGGAAAGTCCATATGAACGAAGTTTGCTCAGCAATGCCCCGTGCCAGACGCGGTCTAAAGCCTTGGAAATATCCAATGCGACCGCCCTTGACTCACCATGCCGTTCAATCGCAGATGTCCATATATCGGTTATAAGTGTCAAAAGGTCTCCTGTGGACCGCCTGCACACGGAATCCGTATTGACGATCATTCAGGAGTCCGTTGCACTCCAAATACTTAACCAACTCTGTATTGATGACTTTTTCCATTACCTTAGATAAAATAGACAGTAATGCTATCGGACGATAATTTTGTGGGAGACACTTTTTTCCCATCTTTGGGATTGGCTGAACTCGAGCGATTTTCCAGCAGGCAGGAAAGGTCCTCCGTGCATAAGATAGGCGGAAGAGTCTGCCAAGAACCGGCGATAGTTCTGGAGCACAGTTCTTAAGGACTATTGCTGGTATTCCGTCCGGGCCAGTTGCCTTCCTACAATCCAGTTCACGTAGAATGCGTTCAATAGTGCGCGGACGAAATCTTACATCCCGCATGGAAGACTGTACTGGCGAGATCACAGGTGGGTCCAAAAGGCCAGGATCGAGGTTTGCATTCGCCGAAAATAAATTCGCGAATACATTAGCTTTATCCCTTGAATTCGTGACTAACGTCCCGCTGTCTGTCACCAACGGAGGGAAAGAAGAGGATGCAAAGTTACCGCTGACAGCTTTTGCCATTGACCAGAAGGAGCGCGAACCAGTTGGGCACCGAAGGAGCTTATTGATCACCCTGTCGTTGTGAGCCTTCTTCGCGGCTTCAATCGCCTGGTTGCACGCGTTTCTGATTCTGACAAAATTCGTTCTGTTAACATCGGTGGGATTGGAGCGCCATTGCTTAAAAGCTCTATTTTTTGCCGCTGTAATCAGCTCGCACTTTTTGTCAAACCAACGTTTATCAGACGAACTTCGTTTGATGGAATGTGGAATATACATCTCCATCCCCAGAAGAATAATCTCTGACACCGACTCTGCGCAAGCGTTAACATCGGAGTTTTCGAAGCACATCTCGGACCATGGAAAGGATGCGAAGAAGTCTCGCAAATCGTCCCAGTTAGCGGCCCCATACTTCCATACATGGCGAAGCTGCCTAGGCCGGTTGCTTGCTTGGTATGCAAGTGCTTGCGCGACAGATACCAAGCAGTGATCTGAGTTTCCCAGTGGCGCAGAAACCTCTACGGTATAAATACTCGGTTCGGATGTCAAAAACAGATCCAGGGTGTTCGCATAATCGCCCCTGGCATCCGGCACTCGCGTTGGCTCCCCCACGAGTTGAGTCAAGTTGTGGCTTACAGCAAACATCTCCGCCAGCCTTCCAGCCTCGTCGGTTCTGTTAGAATGTAACAACCAGCCGGAATTGTGCACATTAAAATCACCAAGGACAACAATTCCAGAAGCTGGGTGGTTGATCTGTATCCAGTCGACGGTATATGAAAGATGTTCGAAAAATGTCGCCGGTCGATCGTCATTCGGGGAGCGGTAAAGACAACAAAGAAATTTAACGGAACTCCTCAGCACCACCCTCAACCATATGATGTCCATATTATTGGGTTCCAACGCCTCCACCCTCTGGCAAGCCAGATTGGACCGCGCGAAGACGCAGACTCCGCCCTTAAAACGGAATCTCGAATGTAAGTCGTATCCTGAGCAACGAAGATATGTCGAATCAGTTGACGAATCGACCTGGGTCTCAGTTAGGGCAAGGATATCAGGTTTCGTTGTTTGTAAATATTGGTGGACGGCGTTTACATTGGTATTGGTGAAACCGATGTCCCTGATGTTGCAAAATGCCGTCACCAGTCGAGCGTGGGCCGAGCCTCGAGAGCGAGCCCGGTTATGCGATGACGAACCTCTTAAAGTTCCATTATTTATCATGATATCTGCATGATGTTCCCCCTGACATAGTCCCCCCCGGAGATCCGAATGGGAGACTAGTGATAGAGGAGAGCAGGCTTTGGCAGTTGATTGAACCTGAGAGTAGACGGTGGATGAAGAGGATGTCAGCATGAATTCTGCGCTCTTCAAGTGTGTTAAGGTTAATTGGGTAAAGACGGCTCGTGTATGGGGATAGTATCAGAGGATTTTCCCGATTCAATCCTGAGAGGACAAAACGCAAAAAATGACGTTGCACGCTTTCGACTCAGCGAATTTGGGACGAGTAGTGAGGAGACGAAACCTGACTATCATATTCAAGAAGGGGGCGGACAAAGGCTATATAGAGTGATCTGAAAACGTAGGGTTTAAAGAATTCTTTCCACCAAGGTTTCACAAAACCAAGGACGGAGTTGGCCTTGAGAATAATGTCATCCATATGTGGGATGAAGTTAAGCTCCCTGTCACATAAGACGCCAAGGTCACGAATTGTTTGTACAGGTGTTATCTGTTGGTTGAGTGAGACATGGGAGCGTAGCGGGGAGGGGGGTCGTTTACGGGAGATGGTGATTGAGTGACATTTGGCAATATTTAGTTCGAGGCAATTGTTTTGGCACCAAGTTGAAAAGCTGTCGTGATCCATTTGGAGAAGTGAGTAGTCGGCAGAAGAGCGGATCGTCTTGAAGAGTTTAATGTTGTCCGCGTATAGAGAGATGAAGGACTGCTTGATACTGGAGTCTATATCATTAATAGTAAGATGACTGCCCTGGGGAACCCCTGACGTAGGAAGAAAAGGATTGGCGAGGGCGCATCTAAATCTGACATGGTAGGATCGATCATTAAGATAGGAAGAAATCCACTTAATCTGAAGGTGTTCGAAGCCAAGGGAGGATAGCTTAAATAGGATGAGATTGTGGGAACTTTTGTCGAAGGCCTTGCTGAAATCGGTTGTGATTACATCGACTTCGTTGCCGTTCTCTAAGGCACGGAGAGCGTGGGATGAGAATTCAACTAGATTGGTGGTGGTCGACCTAGTCGTAAGTTGGGTTAGATGATGATGGATAAAGAAATGCCTTCGAACAGTTTTGGAATATGTGATAGTTTGGCGATGGGACGGTAGTTACTAATATCTTTTTTTGGCCCATTCTTATGTATTGGGGTGACAAAACAGGATTTCCAAATATTTGGGAAGACACCTTGTGTAAGGGATAGATTGAATAGAAAGAGATGGGGAACTTTTTCTCTAAAAGCCCAGCCGGTAGTCCATCAGGTTGAATCTAAGTTACAAACTAGAGAGCTTAAGAACTATCTTAACTAAGCTTAACCTAAGATCAACAAACGGGGTCCGGTCTTGGCCTTATTTAGCAAGTAAAATTTGTTAAATATTCCATAATAATTTGTTTTTCCGGGCAAGGTTATTGGCCTTGCGCCATTGACCTAAGGTAACCAGGATAAATTAAGAAGGCGGGAGAAGGGGCGAGGGATGGGGACAGGTTATAGTAAAGTGTAGAAGCGCCGGTTAAGATTGTTGGTGAGAATGCTTTAGGAGGCGGTGCTTGAGAGTATGGGTAGAGCGGCCGAAGTCGAACAAGGTGGAATTGGACTTGACATTTCCCAGCATCCGCGAAAAAGTTTCGTTGAGACCATAAGAGGTCCGGTGGGAATGAATGTAGAGAAGACGGGGATTACGCGTATTTCTAGGGTTTGTGTTCAGGGGGATTAAGCTAAGGAGGTAGGCGCAGTCCACCGAGTCGGATTGGACCCGATGAATGAACACTATGTCAGCCAGGACCGTGGGGTCCTCAAGGGTTCTGAAGTTGATTAATTTGAGGCGGTTAATATATGGGAGAAGGATTAGGGGTTTTCCCATCCTACCCCTGGGGGAGCGAACCGAACGATGCGACGTTGAATACTTTCGATTTTACAAATATGGATTTTGTGATAAGGAGACCATACCTGCCTAGCATATTCAAACAGTAGACGGACGAGGATACGGTAAAGGGATCATGTAACGTAGGGGCCGGAGCATCTGAGGGCAGAATTGACTTTCCGGATCGTCTCATCAATGTGAGAGAGGAAGAATGTGTAATACTGTCGGGGTTTGGGAACGAAAAAACTTGTTGAGGGCGGTCTTACTACCTTGAAGTTGTGATAACGTTCCGGAGTGAACAAAGTGGCCGAAAGCTTTTAGGTCATTCGGCACTTTATGAGAGGATAAATTGAAAATCGGGGGCGGGGAGTGGCTAGAATTAAATGGTGCAGTAGATAGTAGGGTAGAGCTGGGAGAGTAAAAGGACGTGGAAAATGAATGGTATGATGGGTTAATAGTGGCGCAAGACTAATGACCTTGCCCGAAAAAAAACAAATCATTATGGAAAATTTAACAAGCCTCAGGACTTTCTAAATAAGGCCAAGACCGGTGCCTGGTTGTAGTGCCGATGATGATGATGGTGGGTTAATAGAAAGGGGTTTGATGAAATTGGGATATTTGTTAGATGTTATTGTGGCGAGGGGTGGTATGTATATGATGAGCAAGGAGAGTGTGGCTTAAGCATTTTTAGGCGTTGGAAATGGTGGAGTTAGGGTTAAAAGAGACTCTATTAGGGGGAAATTTGAAGGAAAACTTCTTTTCACGAGAGAGGTTGTGGTTGTCGGTTTTCAGTTTATTGGGGAAATGAGAGTTGTCTTGATTAGGTCGGGGGCAGGTTAGTGTGGGTTTGGAGTGGCCTGTAAAAGAGGGCCGTCGAGAATGGGCGTAAGCATTGGCCGGTTGTTAGCTTTGGGGATGGGAATGGGGTATGGCGTGATAGCGGGTTTGGAGAATCGGCCGTGTGGCGCTTCAAACAGATACACACACAATACACAAGTAAATAGTGAAGATCACCGAACGAAAATCGAATAATAAAATGTATCAGAGCCGTATACCATAGCAATAACATAACAAATCCACATCAGTTGAGTGTACTTGAGTTTAGAAATCGAATTCGTACACGCGGCCAGTAGCCTGGGGTGTTAAGCATTGGTTCAATTTTTGGTGATTCCAACTGTCATAGCGTCAGTTCGAATCACACGTTCTTCACTATCATCGCAAACGTGATAGCCGTGTCATGGTAAAAATCTATGTTGGTGAGAATTGTTGGGTGGGGATCTTGTTGAGTTGCCGCGAAGGCGGTGGCGTCGTTTACAAGTAGGGCTATTTTTATGAATAAGGGAAGTGTATCGTTTTTAAAAACGGAAAATTTACCCAGTTTAAGAACGTCATCTGTCGGGTGATTGAATAACCATTCATAGGGAGAGGGGATGTAAAAACAAAATGAGTTGAAAGCGTGGTTTGGGATCTTGTTGACGTTAATGATGCTGATTGCGTAATTCTTTAGGAAGAAGTTGGATACCCAGGAAACATTAGCATTTGTAGGGATGCCGGTGATAGTAAAGACAGAGAAGTTGTTTTTACTTAATTGAATGATCCTCTCATTCCACTCTTCAAAGAACCAAGTTAATTCAAGGCGGTGAATAGGGTGGGCGGGGGCGATCGGGGGCTCAGTGTTCGCGGGCCTAGTTTCGACCAAGGCGGTATCCCCATCACAGGTGTGAGGAAAATCGGTGCATCGGTAGTAAAACAAAGAGCAGGTTGGATCTCGGCTTGTAATGAGACGGTGTTTGACGCGGCGGAGACCTATTCCCGAACTTCAACTGTACGGACTGACATGGGTTTAATCTCATCCGTTTGGTCGCTGATCAGGACCCGTCTAAGAGTAAGGTCGTTTCCCGCGTCAATCATTTTGTCGGCCAGTGGCATCAATACGGTTATTAGGGGTTCCCCTTGACAAGAGTAAGAGGGGGGAGATTTGGGTGAAGAGCTTTGTGGGGAGAGATCAATATCTTTTAATAAGGCATTTATGCTTCCTGTTATGTCTTTTGAATGATCTGAGGGCCTGATTTGCGTTCCAAGGTATGTCCTAAGGCCACGAATCGCCTAGTTGATGCATTGTTCAACGTCAGTTTGTAATGGTTTGGCGCTAGAGGCAATTAGTGATGGGTTATTAATGAACTGTCACAGCGCTCAGTAGCGGAGGCCACCTCCTCAGTTGAGAATCAGACTTAAAAAAAAAATGTTTTCCTGTTGGAACATATACGAGGGTGGGCTGAAATTTTTTCCACCTCAACGTGAAGATAGCACCACTCGTCAATAAAAGCTAGTGAATGTAGTTGTGTATCTTTTGACAGTTACTCACCAAAATTTCAGCCATTTATGGGGACCCTGCACCATCATATACCACCGTGAAAATTTAGGCTGCTGAATTTAAACGTGGTCGTGAGAGCTTGGGAGACGATGGACGTTCGGGACGTCCAAAAAACTGCAATAACTGATGATACCATCGCTAAAGTTCACCAAATGGTGCTAGACGACCACCGAATTAAAGTATGAGAGATAGCAGAGGCTATGAAAATGTTACAAGGTTATTTCGATTATCCATTTTCAGTTTTGACCTACGACAGACACTTTTCTTTTAACGGACTTGCTTAAGGTGTTCATGTCACCGTACTGGGTTTGTGTATTGTTTACGTTTATGACAAGCTTTTCTAGTGAATATATCAAGAGTGCACATTTTAGAAAGTGAACATACAAGAAAGTTGTTTCGTTGGGAAACAGCTAATAGATAGACAGAACCAAAGTATTGCTAAACTCACTCCTTTCAGTTTTCCTACCTGTTCTACTACTATATCTATAATGATTCTCCCTGTCGTGTTTTGTTTTTTCTGTTATCGTAGTCCTTTTTGAACGTACAAATTCCAAAAAAAAAAAATCAAATTGTGGCAAATGTTATGCACATACGACATTATACGTCTGAATGACTCCCTTCGTTCACTTATATTTTTACCCTTTTCTATCACGAGGGATTTTGTGATCTCATTAAACGCCAAACCACTGTGCAGTCAGAAGAATAGTGAAAAATAGAGAAAACAGCGTAGTGGTTGTCGTTAGGATTAAAATGACGAGGAAGATATGAGCAGAGGAACAAGCCTTCTCTCTGTTTTCGTTCATCTGAAATTAATTTTTAAAGCGGTTTACGGCTATTGCTCCAAAATATTATGGTAGATGATGTATTTAAGCATACTTATAGAAGAAAAAAATAAACAGAATATAGTACACCAACTGTGACTTTCCCTCCTATTTTTTTTATTGTATTTTATCAAATCTACGAAGTTTTGTTTTTACAAAACACCTAGTCAGTAAATCCTTGGCCACTTGATAGATCGATCTGAAAAAGATGGTATATGTGGTATGTGAGGGCGATGTAAATGTTTTGATAAACAACTCGCCTCCGCATAATCATTTGATCGACCTCGTCCGTGAAGAAAGTCCTACTTACGAAGGGAATTTATTGGGACCAGATGAGGACTTTGGTTTCGGGATATACCCGTGTGAAATCTATAATCCCAGCAGGACATTATTGCATTTTACCCCACGGCGACGATTTACTCCACATTGGAAAGCGTCAAAGTTGGTTCGAGATTCGAAGGAGAATTGAACAGTTGGCAAAGATAGTTTTCAAGTCTGTATGGATGTGAGTCATTTCAAACCAAATGAACTAACTGACAGTTGGAAATCAAGTCGTTGTGAAAGGTAAACACTAGGAATGGGAGAATGATCATAGTTACAACAGTGGTCAATTTATGCGCAAATACAATCTGTTAAAAGGTTATGATTCAAAGGACGCCGTGTCAACTGTTTCATCAGATGCTGTTTCGACTGTAAAAGCAGCCCCATCTTCGAAATCGCTGAGGAGCAATGAACGTACTGTTCAAATTCAATAAACTGGCCCAGCACACTTGAGTGTGAAGAGTAGTGAGCAAATTGAAGCACAGAGGACTGTAGCGTTAAGCAAGGATAGTGAAGAAGGTGAATTGAACACACGATGAAACGATTGAAAAGCGAAGCAGTGAAGCATCAGACTACTGACCGTGTTTAGAATTTGATTTCCAAACTCGAGTATATTCCGCTGGTGTGAATTATTTTTATTTATCGCTTGGTATACGATTCTGATGTATTTTTCTTATTCGATTTTTTTCGTTCGGTGTTCTTCACTATTTTTGCTTGTGAATTGTGTGTATCTGTTAGAATCGCTACAGGACCACAGATTCTAAAAAGAAGGAATCCAAACAACAGTCTTCGTAAAGGAAGCTCGTCCAACCAACGAAGTA
This sequence comes from Microdon myrmicae, assembly GCA_963931805.1. NCBI lineage: Eukaryota > Metazoa > Arthropoda > Insecta > Diptera > Syrphidae > Microdon > Microdon myrmicae. Next base: position 5,132,442 of record OZ007497.1, on the reverse strand, counting down.
AAAGTGAGATCATAGTGCGATAAGGGCGCACAATTGCGTCTTTATTTATAAGTCGTCAAGTTAAAAGTAGTTTGCGAGTATGAGAAGAGAAGTAAAGTAAAGCGGTAGCAAAATTGCCCGTAATTCATTTTGAAATAAAATCTTTCTTTTTTTGTTTGTTAATATGCTTCCGAACGATGAGTTGTGCTCACAACTTTCTAGAATGCGACAGGCCCATACAGAAGACATCAGAAATTTCGTTTCTCGCGTGAAATTGTCGCATTTCAGAGAGTTGTTTATACAACTCTTCGCACGACTGCTGCGGCAAAAACGCGCTCCTGAAACGCTGATCAAACTCCTCCAAACTCCACGACGTTTCAAATGATAATGGAATTCGAATGATCACTTTTGCGGCGTCAAAAGATCTGGTAGTGAAAGCACAATGTTCAGGCAGAAGCAAATCCATAAAGCCACATGGATATCACCCAACGGCGTAACGCGTAACCAAATAGACCACTTCCTCATAGACAAACGACACCACTCTAATATCCTTGACGTAAGATCATATAGAGGAGCAGAATGTGACTCCGATCACCTTCTAGTGATGGGCAAAATCAGGACTCGCCTAGCAGCAAACCCACACGGGCAGTCGCGGGAGACGAGCAAAAAGTTTGACGATGAGTGCAGGGCGAAGATCGAAGAACGTAAACGTCTCAGAGTGATCCATTTAGAAAGATATGATGAAGTCAATGCAGAAAGATACGCGACGATTCGGAAAGAGACAATGAGACTCTTAAAACGCAAAAAAGGCGAATGGGAGAAGACTCGGATCGAAAAAATTCAAGAAAATTCCAGAGCAGAGAACATCAGAAGTATGTATGCCGGCATAAATTCAATTAGAAATGGCTACCGAGGGAGAGCCAAAATAATTCGAGAAGCAAACGGCTGTCTGGTCACAGAAACAAACAATATCGTGACAAGATGGAAGCAGTACTTTCAAAACCTGCTCAATGTGCGCATCCATCAACCACAAATAAACGCACCAGATGTACATATAGCCGAGCCTCAGATCCCAGAGCCCTCTTTCAACGAATTTGTAGACGCAAAAAATCGATTGAAAAACAACAAGGCTCCCGGAGTCGACTGCATGCCGGCAGAGCTTGTGAAGCATGGAGGAGAGGCAACCGCTAGAAAGATCCTCCAACTGATTAAAACAATATGGGATAAGGAAGTCACTCAGAAAGAATGGAAAACCTCAATAGTCGTCCCCATTTTCAAAAAAGGCGACAGATCTGACCCCGAAAATTGCAGAGGAATAACATTGGTCCCAACCACATACAAAATACTAACAAATGTCATACTGGCGAGAATCACACCGTACGCAGAAGAAATATTGAGAGACTACCAATGCGGATTCCGTAGGAACCGGTCAACGAGCGACCAATGTTCACAATAAGGCAACTACTGGAAAAGAAGTGGGAATACGGAGAGACGGTTCACCAATTTTTCGTTGACTTCAAAAAAGCCTACGGCTCAGTCGCAAGGCAAAGACTCTACCATATTGTAGTTGAGCTGGGAATCCCGAAAAACATATGCCGCCCTCATTCAAATCTGCATGAACGAAAACAAAGGGCGAGTTAGAATAGAAAACCACCTCTCAGAACCATTTGAAATCCGGACGGAATCAAACAGGGCGATGGCCTCTCACCATGTCTCTTTAACCTTGTCCTCGAGTATGTCATAAGAAAGGTACAAGACGACAACATGGCCGGATCATCCCTGAACGGGGTAACACAATTGCTCGCATATACGGATGACAACGCCGTTTTGGTTGATAAATTAGAAACTGTAAGTAAAAACTGTGAAATCATCATGCAAACGGCAGAAGAGGTGGGCCTAGAAATAAATGAAGACAAAACAAAATACATGATTATGGCGAGAGCAGGTGGACCTCAGAGAACACACATAAACATCAGGGGCAAGATATTTGAAAAAGTTAAAGAAAGACTGAATTCCGGCAACGCTAGTTGGCACCCAGTCAGTAAACTGCTGAAATCCAAACTGCTATCACGTAACATAAAGCTTCGTGTATATAGAACCATAATCATGTCGACTATACAGATGCGAAACATGGGCTCTCACAAAACGGGAAGAAAACAAATTCCGCGTATTCGAGAATAAAGTTTTAAGGGGTATCTATGGAGGTAAATATGACGAGGAGGGTGAAGAAATCGAAAGGAAAGCGCAATAACCCAGGGTTGATCTGGCTTAGTGTGTGTGTATTAATGCAGCCTCTGAGGATGATCCACTGACCTAGTGCGGTGACTGTGGTGATCTCAGAGTGCATTGAACTATGGAAAGACAGAATTGTGAAGGAGAGGAAAATGTAATTTGCGATATTCACCTGTAAGAAGAGATCATTGATCCCCAACGAATAGAGTGTCTGGGAAAAGTCGTAGTGACGCTACTTTGGCTGGAATAATATTATCGTGGGAAACACGCTGTGGAATTCGATAATTACCCAAGACGTTGGATAATGGTGCACCCGCGTCGTTTGATTCGACTTGTTGTTGCTAACCAACATGAATTGGAATTTCCGGTGGAAATCTCATGGGTCAGAGGACTGGAGTTGCCGTATGGCAAAAAGGTAGCTGAATTAAATTATGCAGTACCTGCATAGAATAATGTATTCAGCTATGCGTCCGTTTAAAAACATGATTTCCAGGCGAATAGGTTGGTAGAAGGAATTGGGGGTGATTTGACACGCTGTTAGCGGTCGAAATAAGGTTGAAATTGTGGGTTGGTTCTCCATGTAGTATAGAGAACCCCCACAAATGCAGCATAACTTACTGTTATACATGAGCTGTTCTTAGCCCAACGGGCATTCCCCAATAATTGACAACGCATACATTGTAATACACGTTAGAACTTTTTTATTTTCTCCCAACTTATTGTTTGGTGGTTTGGATATTTAATATACCTAAGCTCATCAACTTTACTGTCGGGACTTAGAGACACAATACAGAAAGCAACTTGCGGCTGTCATTTCTATAGTTTGCGGTGCAGAACAATTTCACACCTATAAACTTTACACTATCGGTTTCAACAGTTTTTAATTTCTCAAGTAATTCTTCTGGGGAAAAAGAAGCATCAACTTCATTTAGGAGCATGGAGACAGTTTTCTCCGCTTTTGGAGTCTAGGTGTAGTACTCGCTAGTTACCCTGTGGGGAGCGAAGTCGTGGCACGGACATGGGTGCAGGGTTCTACTTCGTTCTCACAAATTAGAAGTTCCACCGCGGCAAACTGTGCACAAGAAAAAAACAACAGCACAATGAAACAAACACCCAGGAAACGGCCGAGAGAAATAAAACACTGGTGTTGGTTGGTGATCACCACTTTAAACTTAATTTTATTTGTTTGTCCTTTACATTCTGAACTTTAATTGGAAACGTAACACAATGTCTCGAAAAATAGAATACTCGTAAAACGCGATAGATATCAACGACGCACTCGACTAGATTCGCGCCACCGTGCGCAGCAGTGAGCGGGAGATCGCCTGTGACCAGGCTGGTCAACGGATGGAAGACGACTCAGCGATCGCCATCTCATGCAGAGATGATTTCGCTAAGGAAAAAAAAGGAAGAGAGAGAAAAACTTTTCTCTTAAGGGTGTAACCACTAAGAAAATGAGATCTTTTTGGTGCAGTGGTATATGTGCGCGTTCAAACAGATTCAATGTAGTTGCACGTATTCGAAAGCAGTGGAACGACGAAACAGGCAGGCGGCAAGGACAATAGGGAAAAATGACCAAATGCGCCGTTGGTAATGCGGGTCATTGTTTACACGATGCCTCGTCGCTATTTTCGACGTTAGAAGAAAAAGGTGCTAAAAGCAAATTGGATGTTTATGGCATCTCTGTCTGCAGTAGAAACCGGGTTCATATTTGCATTAGGAAATGCTGGAGAATTTGGTTTCAGCGTGTATTGCGGTAATTATATGCAGCTGCTTGGGTTGTTTGTTGATAAGACAAAAAAAAAGGTTGCCAGGCAATGTGTATGAAAAGGTATATGACGCGGCTGGGAAAATAGACGGCGCGATATTTATGGTCCCTGTCATGACGGTTACATTGAATGCAATCCGGATTATTTTGTTTACAGGAATCTGTCTAAGGAAATTTGACTGGCGACTGTGGCAGACCTCCCTTGCCTTTCTTGCCACAGTTAATCAATTACTGTTTAATTTTACCTGTGATTGCTTTCGCTGCGTGCCGCCTGGTGAGATTCCCATTCCCAGTCAATTGGTTATGTGCTTCTCGAATATCTTGAGTAGTTGCCTAACGAGTCACTCCAAGACTTTTATAAGGGTCACCTAAATTGATGGTGCATACAACATTGTTGACCTCCAATTAACTGGGTGCACAAATTTGCCTGATAATTTATCAATTTTATTTCGACTTTATTTTGTATAATTTTAATTTTAAGAACTTTAAACTTTTTCTTTTTGTATAATTTTAATTTTTAGAACTTTAAACTTTTTCTTTTTGTATAATTTTAATTTTAAGAATCTTTAACTTTGCTTTTGGTGCCGTGACCGAATTTTTCTTCTTACTCCCTTTTCTTTTTCTTTTTCTTTTTCTTTGTTCAACTCCAAAAAACAAACCGTCAGCAACGGAACTTAAGACCGTATTCTAGAATAAAGGTTAACCCTCCGTCTCTCTCTCGCTCTCCATTCACGTCCACTTCGAAAAACAAATTCGAACTCGAAGAACTGCACGATCCACACCCGAATCGGGGCGTGTTCGAAAACTCACTTCTGGATCGTGCAATTCCTCCACCACCTTACCATCGTACTATTTTAAAACAAAATTGTATCAAATGCAAATTATCAAATGATGGTGGTGGCCGACGTACGTAACACACCTCCCCCCCCCACAAGACTGCGTGGCATTCTTAGGAGAGGAATGTCACGCCGGAGAGTGGACGGCGGAGAGCAAACAAACAAACAATCAGCAAACCAATCAACAAATAAATAAATAAAAAAAAAAATTAGTCGACATGCTTAAGTGTTAATGTTAGTAATGATTATACTACTTATATATCATTGTTAGTAGGAAATAAATAAATCATGCTTAAGTGCTAATGTTAGTAAGGATTATACTACTTATATATGAGGGTTAGTACAAATAAATAAATAAATAAATAAATAACATTTAATAGGGGAACACTAACTACACAGATTCCCATCTATCGCGGCGGGCCCGACACTGAAACGACGGTCCGACCGAAAGCTCGACCGCCCACACGACCCGGTTAGGACCCCCTCGCTAAGGCGAGGCGATCCCCTCTCGTTCAACCTCCGAAATGTCACCCGGCCGGCGAAAGCGTCCCGCTCCTATATATTTACTTTAATCCTCCTCTTTTGGACTCGGTACTTGCCCCGGTCCATGGGTTGGTAGATCAGGGGGTTTGTCCCGTTTCGACGGCAAAACCTACCATCACCCGACATTATAGTGCGCTTTCGCACTTTCATATATGCGATCCAACCCCTAGCACTGGGGTTTGCCTCTGCAGTCTGCGCTGGGACTGCGCCTGCAGCATTAGGCCTGGCCTTAAAGACTTTTCGTCAGACTCTCAAGTTGGTATCCCTCGACGAAGGTCCTTTACAAGGACGAAGATTCCGGAGGGTAACCAGAGTCTGGCCAGCTAGGATCAGGGGCTCCAAGTTACCGGAAGGCTTAACTTTTCCGTAATTGTTCTTTTATAAAAAACGTTGTCTATAACTATATGTTATTAACGTCCACTGTTTGGGGTTCATCCGGATGACCACGTGGGTAGCACGTGGTTGAACAGCTTTTCGCAGTCCTCCCCTGTATGGGTAGGGTCACCGGGCGAGTACCTGCCGCAGTATCGACCTTAACAGGTCCCTTTGGCACGTCTCCCCGTTTGGCTGCCAAACGCTCAACCCTTCCCGTCCCATTGCTGATAAATTGAATGGAGAATGGCACGGGATTTACGGTCGTTCAGGGAAAAACCAAACAGCCACCCGGCCCGTCTACCTTACAATTCCGAGACAGAAAGTCGTACCCCAACAATCCGTCTTCCTCCAAACCCGGCAAGGAGTCTACTATTTGGAAACTGCAGGGAATCTCATGGTGCAACTTGAAATTCCCAGTGCAGCATCCCCTCGACTTGCCTTTGACAAACAGCGCTTGGAGCGTTGTAGATTTATGCACATCCATGCCATATCTGGGATGGAGTGCCTTCAGCTTCAACAGGCTGATCTCAGCGCCGGTGTCCACGATTAGGCGCGTAGGGTTCCTACGGCCAATGTCTAGAGGGAGAGCGACAATCGGGACTCGAGTCGGCGAAAACTGTGAACAGCTGGAGCTGGGTTTCGTTTTTAGTGCGGTCGGGTAGGATCTTGCCGACCCGACCTTGGGGAGTTTCCCGAACTCTCCCATTTTGCTTTATGTCGACACTCTGCCGCCTTGTGAGTGTGTCGAGCGCAAAACTCGCACAATGTTCCGCTCCCCCGTTCAGGAATATTCCGCTCGGGAGTCCCACTGGACACCGAACTAGCGGAACTGGAGCTATTCTTTCTGCCCACTTTGGGCCCAATGCGCCGGGGCTGCCATTCCCGGCGCCTGATGCGGCGTCATGTCTCGCATCCGTTTTTGAGGATTTCGAATCCATGGAGTCAGGTCGCTTACCGCCACCGCTCGACACGGACAATCGTCGCCCATCATCTCCGCCTGCTTTCCGGGAATCCTTACTCTCCGCGCTACCATTACCGGTGCTTCGATTTCGCCGACGCTGCCTCCGACGCCCTCTGCGCCTATTTCTCGCGCTTGCCCCAGTCTCCACACGGGTGTCTTGCTCTCGGCTCGCAACAGGTGCTGTTCCGGCGTGCCGCTTATGGGGAGAACCCTGGGAATTCTGTTGTTTTTCCCACCTTTGCTTGTATTCGCACCCGCGCAAGCTATGACCTTGTCGGCCACAAAACTCGCAACAGCACCGGGCGCTGAATACTCTTGGGCCTGATGTCGCCGGTCCGCCGCCCGTAGACGGGGGCCGCGGCTCTGGTAGGGCTCTCTGCTGAAACTGTGGTCGCTGATGAGGCGGTTCCTGCCGTGCGAATCCGCCCTGCTGACCTCTACCCCTGTATGTAGTCTGGGGACCGCGCGTCCTCGTCGGACGATCCGGGCAGTCCACTATGTCGTGGCCATACCGCCAACACTCGCGACAGAAGGGAGTGTTTCGTCTTTGTAGACACCCGTCGTATACGTGACCCCTCACTTTGCAGAAGCTGCATGTTGTCTGGGATTCCAGGGGGCGAGCCGATCGATCAACCGAATCCCGGACCGGATTGCCCCGACCCGATCGATCCAGGCACATACGCCCCTTGAGCCAAACCCTGCGACCCTTCACTCCGACTCGAGGAAGACACGGTATGTGACCACGCTCCCTCGCCAGAGGAGGCCGGAGCATAGGCACCAGCATCCCGTCGATAATTGAGAGGTCCGCACGACTGCTCCCGAACGAAACCATCCTCCCCCCGTCGACGACTATCAGGCTCTTCGGCCGGCAACACGAATGACACCGCCCGGGGATTTAAATTCGACAACACCGGCGCCGGCGCCGCGGTGTAATCCCTAGAAGCGGAGGATGAATTTTCCAAAAGGGTCGAGCAACTTCCCGGTCCTAACTCTAATGTTTCCGACGCTCGCTCGGCGATTCCGTGCCGCGCATCTACAAACAGGTCGTCCTGCCTCAGCATTTCCCTACGAGCTCGCTCAAACCCGGTTAGGTGGTCCACCAGGCTTCGAAAAGGGACATTACCCATTACCGTCGAGGCCCGGGAAGATGTTGCAGTTCCGCAACATACATACCAGCGTATACCAGTCGGAAAAAAACATACCACACGGAGCGCCACCTATTGCCGAATAGACAAAGCAAAATGGTCTATTCATGTGACGTTTTCCGTGGTACTGTTTTTCACGCGGTGCTGGTGGTACTGTTTTTGTAGACAGTATAATTTTTCTTTTACGTTGAATGTCATGTTTTTACGGTGCCTTCAGCACCGGTGCCTACGATGTCAAGTTAAATTCGTAATAAAAGTTAAATTGTAGTGTAAAAAATGGTTTTTAATTACTGTCCGATGCGACAGGCACTTGCTGGGCAACAACGCCAACAACATTTTGCTGTCACGTCGAGGAACCCTCCTCGACGCTGTACATTTGGTCCTTCGACCCGGATGGCTCGAAGTGTGCAGTATTCCGGATTCTGACATCCATCAACAAATTGGATTACGTCCGCCAACATCCTCACCGAGGAACAAAATATCGCCGAAAACAAAGGTAGGTGGCAATTAATTTATAATTTAATATATAATTTAATTTAAGAGATCCAAGTGATCTTAAATAAAAGTGTTGTGTGGTGTGTGCATAAAGGTGTTAAGTTAGATTTATTCGAAGTGCCAATCAATGTTTATCGAACGCAATCTACAATCCCTTGGAACAGACGGACGGATTAAGAATAAAGGCAACCGCCTGATGAAGGAATGCAAATATGAAGAAGTGGTACTACGGCCATTATTTTCGATCCAAAAAATCCAACATTCTACTGTAATCGAGCTGCAGCATATATCCGTGTAACAGAAAACGATAGTGCGATTAAAGACTGCAACTCTGCATTATTCTACAATCCAGATTACAGCAGGCATATGGCCGAATAGGAGATGTATATCTCACTACAGGAAAGTACGATGAAGCCATAGACGCTTATACAAAGCTATTCAATTAGAACCTGATAACAACAATTAATGAACAGTGCTGTGCAGTGATTCGGAGCAATATTGTGGATGCAATTGTGCATGATCCTGACATAATCGTACGCATATTTGGAAGATACAGAAACCGTTGATAATAATTATCGGAGATTTGCGAAGTGGTATCTTCTTGCGTTCACGTTAGTTGTTCTCGATTTCACTCAAGGATTTCGACCAAACTCGTAAGCACGGAGCTTTGTCACAGCGAGTCTTAACACATTTTCAATGTACCTAAAAAAATGCGGTGGTTCATGTCTATTCCTAGAAGTTAATTAAACGTCACATGGTTGCAATATTGAAGATGTTATATTTCTAATAACTTCCTTCACAGAATCTGACCAGGACCTCTAGGAAAGCGACCCACAGGAATGTATTCAGTCAATTTCAACATTTGACATTTTTGCAGATTTGAATTGTCCAGGTCCTGTAGCACAAATATCTCAACATCAGGTAGAACGCAGAAAAGAATTCTACCGAAAACAATGGGAAACTGATGCGGTTATTACATCACCAAGCGCTGATGATAATCAAGGTGATGGAGCACTTCATGTGAATGGAACTCTGGCAGATATGCTTCTGAAAAACGAAGATACCGTGGTCAAGTGGAATATGCTTACCACATATCTATTTCCAGAATTTTAAATCGGACTGGACATCTACGAGCCCGTACTGGTTGGGTGGTTCATTAATCTTGTGAAGAATGACCTAACTTCTACTTTTATTGGAATAACAGGTTTGTTTGTAATCGGCGGAAAATAAAATAAATTAAGGAATACTTTCTATTTGTCCCATTTTACAAACTCCAAGATAACCCAACTTGCATTCCAACTTTAACACATAGGTCGAGCAATAACCTGAATTAAAATATTGATTTCATCATTAATAAACAAAGCTAGTAATTCTACCAAATATAATTTACAGTCCACAAATTACTCTTATTAAACAAAGCCAAATTACAGTCCATTGTCTTGAACATCCAAGGTTGTTTTCATTTATCTAACTTCTGCAGAATTCACAGCAGGTAAATCAAGGAACATTCTAATCGTTCCCAGTGCCAGGTTGAGAACATCATTCGGCTCCTCTTATACGATGTTGTAGGTACTTTTCACGGCCTACGCTAGAGAATTCGATAAGCCCCGCGTACAATGAAAGAACCTCAAGAAGAGGACGATGCCTATCGGGCAGAACAGTCGAGAAGAAGCTTAAGCTTAAAATCAAGTTCAACAACAAAGCTGAAGCTGTCACAGTAAAATAAGCGGTCAATACCAAAGAAAGATTTTGTCAACGAAGGCACATCCGGTCCTATACCTGCAAGTATCAACCCAAAAATCGAATTGCAGATGAAATAAACCAAGAACTCAGAGAATTGCGATTTCACCGCCGCATCCACTTCCGTTCCCGGGTACCGCTTCTCGAAACCTGGGCGCATGGTTTACGCATCCAGGATTTGTCGCTTCTCGCCACCCAGGCACATCGCTGTTAAGTGTCTGGAGTTCTTCGCTTTCGCCGCCTGGACGAAATGCTCTGGGGGCACCCTCTTAATACCGCCCATTGCACGTAGCTGCCACGGGGCACCACTCCAACGGAGTCGGTGTTTAAGATAAACTTTCGGTTACAAGACTAAGGGACAAGAAAACGAGGAACAAGGAAAGATGCCGGCACCCTTCGGAAAAGCATGTTATCAGAAAGCTGTCGCGGATTTGGAGTTCACCGCTTCTCGTCGCAAGGATACATCGTTCGAGCATCCTGATTTTGCCGCTCTCGCCACTCAGGCACATCGCTGTCACGTGTCTGGGGTTCTTCGCCTTTCGCCGCCTGGACGAAATGCTCTGGGGGCACCCTCTTAACACCGCCCATTGCACATTGCTGCCACGGGGGCACCACTCCAACGGAGTCGGTGTCTAAGATACGCTTTCGATGCCAAGATTAGGGAATATAAAAGGAGAAGAATAGGAAAGATGCCGGCACCCTTCGGGAAATCCAACCAACGGACGGCGAACAGGGAACACATGGTCCAGCCACCAGTCAAAGAAGAAAGTACCTGGCTTTAGGACTATTTCACCACGTGGCTCAATTGAACATAAGTCTAATAATGAGCAGATTAATCTTCTTAATAGCAACCCGGATGCGCAATCTCTCTGGCTCAATCAAGTGCCAGTTATAAGTCAACAGAATATGCCGCAAGGTGTTCAACCACAACACTATCAGAACCTGAACAACTATGCTGTTCCAAAGAGGGAATCACATGCGGTCACAGCACCCACAACAACAGCATAGATATTGTGATGACAATCAGTATGAAGATGATGGTGGTCCACAGACAATGACTGCACCGTATGACCGCAGTCCCGATTCAGCAAATAAGAGTTACGCTCAGCGACTTCAACGTCGGATATGTGAATCGGCTGACGGTAACTACAGTTCAAATGCCAGAGCATCCAACAATACCGGAAAATCAATTCCACGAATTACCATCAAGGGAACAATACAATCCCTTCTGATATGCTGGTAGGTTCAGCGAAGTCTGGCAAATCAAGCAGTATATCGTCTTCTTCAAGTCCTCAAGGCCGACAAGATTATTTCTATGGTGGCCATTATAACAATTACCGAAGCCATCATCATCAAACAATCACTCATCCAGTGGATCAAATACTCCGCCAGGTAATGTGGCCAACGACAATCTCAGCTCCCATCAAGAAATTCGCCCAACGCCGAGCATTGGTTTAGCGGCGTAGATGGGACACATCCCCAACTGCAACAGAATCACCCACAGCAATCACCTTGAATTCAAGCCGCAGATGATCCTATGCAGTTGGCGGCATCACGAATACTTCTAATATCGGCACAGGCTGGCCATATTCAGAAGATGATAGAAAACCAATATTGCACGGCCGACTTTAACGCAACTAATCGGTCTTTGGACTGAACTGACAGCTCCATCTAGTGCTCCTAGATTTCAACTAAATCTAAATGGCCACATTTCCAACCAGGGACAAACACGAACAATTCAACATATTGACGACCACATCGCTCAATGCCCATTCATGGATCCACGATCCAACATAGGACTACGTCCAAACTATTTAAACTCTACTTACGGATTCACGATCCGACATGGGGACTACGTCCAACATATTTTATTCTACATATGGATTTACGATCCGACATGGGACTACGTCCAATACATATAATTCTACGTACGGATTTACGATCCAACGAACATTTAACATTAAACACAAATCACATCGCTGCCGCAGCCGATGCGGCAAATATCGCCTTCCAGGCACTTCTCCACAACATGTCGGAGACTAACAATAATAAACAATGACACACACACACACACACACACTGATAATACAAATAATACTACGGCCCACTTGGTGGTTACTCTATAACTCGATCAACTAATAGAATCCATATATAGTATAACAATATAATTAATTTTGCCACCCTACCGTTTTGCCGTACCGGTGTATGAGCAATACGAGCATTAAGGTCTCTGAGCTCAACCACCATACCAACCGCTACTTCCCACGGCGCTGACACCAGGTGGTGACGCCAACTAAGGAGGCCTACTGGCTCCATCGTCGAGGCCCGGGAAGATGTTGCAGTTCCGCAACATACATACCAGCGTATACCAGTCGGAAAAAAACATACCACACGGAGCGCCACCTATTGCCGAATAGACAAAGCAAAATGGTCTATTCATGTGACGTTTTCCGTGGTACTGTTTTTCACGCGGTGCTGGTGGTACTGTTTTTGTAGACAGTATAATTTTTCTTTTACGTTGAATGTCATGTTTTTACGGTGCCTTCAGCACCGGTGCATACGATGTCAAGTTAAATTCGTAATAAAAGTTAAATTGTAGTGTAAAAAATGGTTTTTAATTACTGTCCGATGCGACAGGCACTTGCTGGGCAACAACGCCAACAACATTTTGCTGTCACGTCGAGGAACCCTCCTCGACGCTGTACAGTGAGAAGGAAGTGCTTTAGTCCTTCCTCCCTCAGACCCCTTACCAACACCGGTTTGGCCATGCCCTCAAGCTGGCTGGCGAAGACGGACCTACCCTGGCGACCATAAAAGCGCTCAGCTGCCTCCTCGCACCGTACCACGGCCCGCTTCACTCGGGAAACGAAACCTGTGGCATCCTCGGAAGGAAGTTGTCGCATTTTGGTAAGTTGCGCACACAACTCCTCATACGACACCCGGGGTTCGTAGGCCTCTCTAAGACGCTGTTCCGCTTCAAGGAATGTCGTGGGTGGTCTGTGGGGCTTTTCAGGGCCCGAAGAGCCATACATCGCTCGATCCCCACCTTTCCAGGCGAACGACTTACCTCTCGGTCGAACTTCAGCAAGGTTGCGTAACCTTGCTACGGCATTTACCCTCAGCCAAATCGCCGGAATTAATACGGTTACCCAATTGGATAACCGTTTTGAATTTATGTTAGGCAGCTTACCTATTCTGTAGGGGATTTCCTTCCAAACCCCTTTTTCTCCAGCATCACCACTGAAAACATTAAATCCACGGCAAAGCTTATCACCTTGCCGTGGCATCGAAAACTCACCCTCGGCCAGACCATATTCCCTAAAAAACATTAAGCCCACGGCAAAGCTTATCACCTTGCCGTGGCATCGAAAACTCACCCTCGGCCAGACCATATTCCCTAAAAAACATTAAGCCCACGGCAAAGCTTATCACCTTGCCGTGGCATCGAAAATTTACCCCCGAGGCGTACATCATTTCCTGAAAAGAACATAAGTCCATGGCAAAATCATCACATTGCCATGGCATCTGAAATCTTATCTTTAGGCATACATTCTGCCAGGGCATCTCGTTTCCATAGCCTTAAGCTATGGAAACAACAATCAACAAGAGTTCCTTGTGACTCGTTGTATTTGTTTACCCCCGGCATAACATGCATACGGCTATTGCCCCTATTGATTTACTACCGCCGACAAGGTTTCTGTTGACGCAAATCAAACATGTCCCTGTTTACCAGCAATCGCTGGCTGCCAATTATCGGTCCCCATGTTCAGAGACCGTAATCGCGCAACGACCAGGATGCAGCCAGAAAATGTTTACTTTCAACATCTGGCAACGGCTGCACCCTAGGTTCGTTGCAATGTTTAATCATCGACATCCGAAATGATGATTTATGGCCTTCCATTAGGATGACCAAATTATCGGTTTCAGTTTTTCACACCCCACATGCTAGTGTTTGCATTCCTAGAAAATGCACTAGCGATGTTGCCCGCCATCCACGGTCGCTGAACGATCGTATGCATGGCATACGCACACATGCGTAATGTATGCCTATTCCGTCAGGTCCAATCACGATTAACTACATCAAGTTAATCGTGTAACTCCGCCTCCTTTCCAGTTTCTTTCAGGATTCTTTCACTTTAATGATTTCCAATGGGATTAGTCAGTCAGATATTATACACCGAGGTGTTCTCACAGATGAGTCGTTGAGGTCGAATTGTGCCACAGTCGCGTAGCGTGATTCAATAAAGGCGCGACAAGCGTATATTAATAATCTAAAAGTAGAACCCAAAAATTTCGTGACTTAAATAACATTCTTTAATCGGTTTAATAGGTGCAAATATAATAATGTATTAAAGATTAAACAATATTTCTCCACTCTGTGACCTAATAGTGCATGCTGTGAAAATTAATTTAAATAAACATTGTTCCAGTCGGAATAACATTTGTTCGTGTTGTTTAATAAAGATTCAAAGAAAAAAACAACCCCATCGTTTTATTTTACTGGAGTTGGCGATCGTGTATTGTTTTTGTGTCACCAGGTGTGCGGCCGTAGAGAACAATTACGTCGGAACAACGTCGGGGTGTTTAGCCAGTTCTGTGTCCTACGTGGACACCCTTTAGTTAAACACTTCCACATTGGTGAACCCGTAAAAACGCGCAACCTTCGAACATTAATGACCGGAGAATGAACCAATTCCGTGTGAAATCCGGCAAAGATATTATATTCGAAAGTGAAGTAACACAGCCAATACGGTTATTGGGCTTCGGTCGATTTTGTTTACCATCATCTCTCATTGGACAATAAAATTGAAAACATCAAAAACAGCACGTGCACATAACCGTTTCAATGCACATCAACCCAATTAAAAAGACAATTAAAGGGTACGCCCCAACGCCAGCCCAACAACAGCACCTGGCATAACATCACCGGAAGCAGTCGAGGACTACCGAGACCGGAACAACACAGCTGTATCTAACAACACCAGTAGTAGGGTTATGCCGGTTCCGCCTCAATTCTGCCCCAAAAGCTCTTTTCTGTGTGAAAGCTCTATGTGAAGGTGAAGATGTGTGTGTAGTGTGGTGAGTGTTGATAGTGGTATGTGGTTCATGGGTGGTGGGTTCTTATGTGAGGTGTAAATGGTAGTATTTAGTGTATTTCTTATGAGTATTGGTATTAATTGTGATATTTTGTGGTTGTGATTAATGGTTGTGGGTTCTTATGTGGGGTGGAAATAGTAGTATTGGTATTAATTGGGTATAGTTTGTAGTGTTCTTATCGCTGTAGTTGTTGGATTTTGTGCTTTTGATGCTCTTGGGTTTTTGCAGGTGGTGGTGATGAATGCTTTTATTGACTATTGAGCTTTTTGTAGGTGGTGGTGAGTATTGGGGCTTGTGGTGATATCGGTGCTTTTTGTTATGGGTTTATGTTTTTGCTAATGGATTTGTGTTTAGGTGGTGATATCGGGGCTGAATGGGTAGTGCTTTAGGCTTTTGTCTCGGTTGTAAGCTGTTAATTGTGGTAGAAATAAAAAACGTTGTCTTTGGTGTGCTTTTTAATCTTATTGTCATTAAGCTGAGTAATATAAACGGGGATTTTGTTGTTTGTGGATTTGTATGGGAAATGGGGTGTTTTTGCTGGAACTTAAACTGACTTCCCCTAAGACGCAGAGCTAAGCTAGTTGACTTCACCTAAGACGCAGACCTAAGCCAGTATTCAAACGAATAATAACAAGGCGAAGGCGGGGGCCGGGGGCTTTTTGCTATTGAACTTTTTGTTGGGGGGGGGGTGTGTGTGTGTTTTTGATAATGGATTTGTGCTTAGGAGGTGAATGGTTTTGCTGCTAGTTGACTTCACCTAAGACGCAGAGCTAAGCTAGTTGACTTCACCTAAGACGCAGACCTAAGCCAGTATTCAAACGAATAATAACAAGGCGAAGGCGGGGGCCGGGGGCTTTTTGCTATTGAACTTTTTGTTGGGGGGGGGGTGTGTGTGTGTTTTTGATAATGGATTTGTGCTTAGGAGGTGAATGGTTTTGCTGCTAGTTGACTTCACCTAAGACGCAGAGCTAAGCTAGTTGACTTCACCTAAGACGCAGACCTAAGCCATGATGATGAATGGGTTGTGCTTTAGGCTTTTGTCTCGGTTGTAAGCTGTAAATTGTGGTAGAAACAAAAAAACGTTGTCTGGGTTGTGCTTTTGGCTTTTGTCTCAGTTGTAAGCTGTTAATTGTGGTAGAAATAAAAAAACGCTGTCTTTGTTGTACTTTTTTAATCTTATTGTCATTAAACTGAGTAATATATACGAGAATTTTGTTGTTTGTGGTTTTGTATGGGAAATGTTTTGTTGATTCTATCTGCTTTTGCCTTATGTCTCAATACTTGACATGGTTTGTGCTTTTGCTACTGGTTTGTGTCTTTGATCTCTAAACTTTCATCGCTTTCTGCTAATGGTTTGTGTTTTTGATCCCTAATGGTTCTTGTTTTGACTTCTATAGAACAATTTTCTAAGTACAAATGATTATTCAAGTCCACATAGAACATAAAAAATGATCTGTTATCAAAAAAAACATGTGGGGGTGCTTGCCCGATCCCATGACCTTGGATGCTATATCAAATTCTTGATGTCTAAGTGTATTTATGAGAACCAATTATTCTTATCATAGTTTCCATATTGAAGAAAGAATTCATTGCTTCCGCTCTCCACAGACTAATGTTGATTTATATATGCTGTTATCAAAAAAACCAAACATGACTATGCTTGTCCGATCTTATGAGCTTGGATGCTATAGTAAACTCTTTTTTTTTATTTCTAAGTGTACTTATGAGAGCCAATTATTCTTATCATAGTTTCCATAATGTATCGTTTCCGCTCCCCCACAGACTAATGTTGATTTCTATATGTTGTTATCAAAAAAACCAAACATGACTGTGCTTGTCCGATCTTATGAGCTTGGATGCTATAGTAAACTCTTTTTTTTTTTATTTCTAAGTGTATTTATGAGAGCCAATTATTCCTTATCTTATTTTCCATATTGAGCAAAGAATGTCTCGTTTCCGGTATTAGAAGGGGATTTCTTGTATAAAAGGTCGAGTTTTTAATCCAGTATGTATCAGTTTACTTTAAAAATTAAACCTAGTAAAACAGCTCTGCCTATATATAATAATGGAGGGTTTGAATCAATTGGGTAAAATTAAACCACTAGAGAGTTTAAAAACTCTAATACTAAATAGGAAATATAAAATACTTCGAGCGATAAGGTGCCAAACCAAGTATGGACCGAGGATACTGGTTGAACTGGAGAACAATAAGGTGTTCCTGCCGATTCGCTTCAACATGATGGATGAGGACACCATGAAGATGCTTACCTCGAGTGAGATGGAGGTGCTCCAAGCAGTAGGAAATACCTTCGAATTGACGTTTCATTCCACAACATCGGAAACGGACGAATCAGAATTTTTATATTCGCAGCCATTTTTTTACAATTCAAATAAGAAATAAATAAAAAATATATTTAAACAGTAAAATTAATTGATGTTTTTCACTTTGGCTAATTTTGTGAGAAAATTATTCGAATACTGGTCATTCATTTTTTCCCTCCATGAGTCTTAGAGTATCAAATATAGGCTCATCATAACATCATATGATAAGATTGAAGAAGCAGTCTGTTTGGACCAGCCCTGTTTGGAATCGTTCTGTATTATTCGAATATTGAGCAGTTATTTTTTCCCCCCAGGAGTCTTAGAATATCAAATATAGTCCACCATAACATCATATGACAAGCCCTGCTTACAGCATTGAAGAGTTATCAGAGAGGGGTGGTACATAATACAGCCTGTTTGGAATCGCCCTGTTTAAAGAAACCGCCTGTTTGGAATCGACCTGTTTGGAATCGCCCTGTTTAAAGAAACCGCCTGTTTGGAATCGCCCTGTTTAAAGAAACCGCCTGTTTGGAATCGCCCTGTTTAAAGAACCCGCCTGTTTGGAACCGCCCTGTTTAAAGAAACCGCCTGTTTGGAATCGACCTGTTTGGAACCGCCCTGTTTAAAGAAACCGCCTGTTTGGAATCGCCCTGTTTGAAGCCACCCTTTTTTGTTATACATCCGATCCATAGAGACCTGTTTACTGATTTGAATTCTCATAGATCTTGGATGAGGAGATGTTTTTCTAAGAATAAATCAAAAAAAAAAATATGCTTAAACATTAAAATTAACTGATGTTCTCTTATCAAAAATATGAATACTTACCCAGTCCAATGACCTCATATTTAACCACAAAAATTGTTTGATCTCTAAGAAAATATTAATCGAATCCCATAGTTCTCTTATCAAAAAATATGAATACTTACCCAGTCCAATGACCTCATATTTAACCACAAAAATTGTTTGAGCTCTAAGAAAATATTAATCGAATCCCATAGTTCTCTTATCAAAAAATATGAATACTTACCCAGTCCAATGACCTCATATTTAACCACAAAAATTGTTTGAGCTCTAAGAAAATATTAATCGAGTCCTACAGTTCTATTATCAAAAATATGAATACTTACCTGATCCAATGACCTCATATTTAATCATAAAAATTGTTTGAGCTCTAAGAAAATATTAATCGAGTCCTACAGTTCTATTATCAAAAATATGAATACTTACCCGATCCAATGACCTCATATTTAATCATAAAAATTGTTTGAGCTCTAAGAAAATATTAATCGAGTCCCACAGTTCTCTTATCAAAAAATGTGAATGCTTACCCAGTCCAATAATCTCATATTTAACCATAAAAAATTGTTTGAATTCGGGCTTGTCATATGATGTTATGGTGGACTATATTTGATATTCTAAGACTCCTGGGGAGGAAAAATAACTGCTCAATATTCGAATAATACAGAACGATTCCAAACAGGGCTGGTCCAAACAGACTGCTTCTTCAATCTTATCATATGATGTTATGATGAGCCTATATTTGATACTCTAAGACTCATGGAGGGAAAAAATGAATGACCAGTATTCGAATAATTTTCTCACAAAATTAGCCAAAGTGAAAAACATCAATTAATTTTACTGTTTAAATATATTTTTTATTTATTTCTTATTTGAATTGTAAAAAAATGGTTGCGAATATAAAAATTCTGATTCGTCCGCTTCCGATGTTGTGGAATGAAACGTCAATTCGAATGTATTTCCTACTGCTTGGAGCACCTCCATCTCACTCGAGGTAAGCATCTTCATGGTGTCCTCATCCATCATGTTGAAGCGAATCGGCAGGAACACCTTATTGTTCTCCAGTTCAACCAGTATCCTCGATCCATACTTGGTTTGGCACCTTATCGCTCGAAGTATTTTATATTTCCTATTTAGTATTAGAGTTTTTAAACTCTCTAGTGGTTTAATTTTACCCAATTGATTCAAACCCTCCATTATTATATATAGGCAGAGCTGTTTTACTAGGTTTAATTTTTAAAGTAAACTGATACATACTGGATTAAAAACTCGACCTTTTATACAAGAAATCCCCTTCTAATACCGGAAACGAGACATTCTTTGCTCAATATGGAAAATAAGATAAGGAATAATTGGCTCTCATAAATACACTTAGAAATAAAAAAAAGAGTTTACTATAGCATCCAAGCTCATAAGATCGGACAAGCACAGTCATGTTTGGTTTTTTTTGATAACAACATATAGAAATCAACATTAGTCTGTGGGACCGGAAACGATACATTATGGAAACTATGATAAGAATATGACCAAGAACTTGCTATATATAAATCAACATTAGTCTGTGGGGAGCGGAAGCAATGAATTCTTTCTTCAATATGGAAACTATGATAAGAATAATTGGTTCTCATAAATACACTTAGAAATAAAAAAAGAGTTTACTATAGCATCCAAGCTCATAAGATCGGACAAGCATAGTCATGTTTGGTTTTTTTTTTTTTTGATAACAGCATATATAAATCAACATTAGTCTGTGGGGAGCGGAAGCAATGAATTCTTTCTTCAATATGGAAACTATGATAAGAATAATTGGTTCTCATAAATACACTTAGAAATAAAAAAAGAGTTTACTATAGCATCCAAGCTCATAAGATCGGACAAGCATAGTCATGTTTGGTTTTTTTGATAACAGCATATATAAATCAACATTAGTCTGTGGAGAGCGGAAGCAATGAATTCTTTCTTCAATATGGAAACTATGATAAGAATAATTGGTTCTCATAAATACACTTAGACATCAAGAATTTGATATAGCATCCAAGGTCATGGGATCGGGCAAGCACCCCCACATGTTTTTTTTTGATAACAGATCATTTTTTATGTTCTATGTGGACTTGAATAATCATTTGTACTTAGAAAATTGTTTTATAGAAGTCAAAACAAGAACCATTAGGGATCAAAAACACAAACCATTAGCAGAAAGCGATGAAAGTTTAGAGATCAAAGACACAAACCAGTAGCAAAGGCACAAACCATGTCAAGTATTGAGACATAAGGCAAAAGCAGATAGAATCAACAAAACATTTCCCATACAAACCCACAAACAACAAAATTCTCGTATATATTACTCAGTTTAATGACAATAAGATTAAAAAAGTACAACAAAGACAGCGTTTTTTTATTTCTACCACAATTAACAGCTTACAACTGAGACAAAAGCCAAAAGCACAACCCAGACAACGTTTTTATTTCTACCACAATTAACAGCTTACAACTGAGACAAAAGTCAAAAGCACAACCCAGACAACGTTTTTATTTCTACCACAATTTACAGCTTACAACCGAGACAAAAGCCAAAAGCACAACCCAGACAACGTTTTTATTTCTACCACAATTTACAGCTTACAACCGAGACAAAAGCCTAAAGCACAACCCATTCATCATCATGGCTTAGGTCTGCGTCTTAGGTGAAGTCAACTAGCTTAGCTCTGCGTCTTAGGGGAATTCAACTAGCTTAGCTCTGCGTCTTAGGGGAAGTCAGTTTAAGTTCCAGCAAAACAACCCATTTCCCATACAAATCCACCAACAACAAAATTCTCGTATATATTACTCAGCTTAATGACAATAAGATTAAAAAGCACCCCAAAGACAACGTTTTTTTATTTCTACCACAATTAACAGCTTACAACCGAGACAAAAGCCTAAAGCACTACCCATTCAGCCCCGATATCACCACCTAAACACAAATCCATTAGCAAAAACATAAACCCATAACAAAAAGCACCGATATCACCACAAGCCCCAATACTCACCACCACCTACAAAAAGCTCAATAGTCAATAAAAGCATTCATCACCACCACCTGCAAAAACCCAAGAGCATCAAAAGCACAAAATCCAACAACTACAGCGATAAGAACACTACAAACTATACCCAATTAATACCAATACTACTATTTCCACCCCACATAAGAACCCACCACCCATGAACCACATACCACTATCAACACTCACCACACTACACACACATCTTCACCTTCACATAGAGCTTTCACACAGAAAAGAGCTTTTGGGGCAGAATTGAGGCGGAACCGGCATAACCCTACTACTGAGAGTGTTTGTTTGGTGTGGCGGAAAACTGTCACAAAACTTTTGTGAGCTTTTTGTTTGGTGCTTTTGTGATTGTGTGAATCCGTTGGCAGCCCATCCTGTGTTCCCGCTGAATGTTGGTGAATTGTGTTCTTGGTGTTTCGACTGTCGTTTTGTTTTCGAACTGTTGTTTGCGGGTTGATCTTCTCTGTTGTTCCGGGTCTCCTTGTTGCGTATTAGGCCCATATAGTATTTGCGAGAGGGGAGAGCTCGTCGGACGGCGTCCTGTTGTATCTTGGGAGCGTGTTTATTTTTGTTTTCGCCCCCTTTCTGTTGGTTGGTTCTGTCGGCGACGGAGTTGCTCGCTCTTCGCGGACTCCCGGGTGTCGTTTTGTATCGAGAAGTATAGGTTAGATTAGACGGCCTGCAGATGCAGACAAGGCAACGTCAAAGAGATGTCCGAGAGGGCACCCCTGCCCGGGCACGACCCGAGGCATTTCCCGAGCCGCCTGTTGACGAGGTGGATCCGGAGGCGTTCCATGATTCGAGGGACGAATTTGTGGACGACCGATCGCCAACACGCCCCCCTCCCACCGTCGGTAAACAGCCTGTCGGGAGCATGGAGGACACGCCGATGCCCTCGTATTTTAAACTGGGCCCACAACCATGTCCTGTACGGACCATGCTGGGCACAGATAGGGTTTTCGACCTTGTGTCGAAGGCGGTCCCCATGTTTTCGGGACAGGAAGGCCCGGATACGGCCGAGAGACTCTCTTCGTTTCTCAAGGGCTGTAGAAGGACCTTGGGTGGGCTGGCGGTGGAGGAGGAACATACCTTCCTCCGGTGGCTGCCCTCTAGGCTGAGCGGCGAGGCCTATCGGATGTTCGAGGAGAGACCTGTGGAAGTGTTTAACTAAAGGGTGTCCACGTAGGACACAGAACTGGCTAAACACCCCGACGTTGTTCCGACGTAATTGTTCTCTACGGCCGCACACCTGGTGACACAAAAACAATACACGATCGCCAACTCCAGTAAAATAAAACGATGGGGTTGTTTTTTTCTTTGAATCTTTATTAAACAACACGAACAAATGTTATTCCGACTGGAACAATGTTTATTTAAATTAATTTTCACAGCATGCACTATTAGGTCACAGAGTGGAGAAATATTGTTTAATCTTTAATACATTATTATATTTGCACCTATTAAACCGATTAAAGAATGTTATTTAAGTCACGAAATTTTTGGGTTCTACTTTTAGATTATTAATATACGCTTGTCGCGCCTTTATTGAATCACGCTACGCGACTGTGGCACAATTCGACCTCAACGACTCATCTGTGAGAACACCTCGGTGTATAATATCTGACTGACTAATCCCATTGGAAATCATTAAAGTGAAAGAATCCTGAAAGAAACTGGAAAGGAGGCGGAGTTACACGATTAACTTGATGTAGTTAATCGTGATTGGACCTGACGGAATAGGCATACATTACGCATGTGTGCGTATGCCATGCATACGATCGTTCAGCGACCGTGGATGGCGGGCAACATCGCTAGTGCATTTTCTAGGAATGCAAACACTAGCATGTGGGGTGTGAAAAACTGAAACCGATAATTTGGTCATCCTAATGGAAGGCCATAAATCATCATTTCGGATGTCGATGATTAAACATTGCAACGAACCTAGGGTGCAGCCGTTGCCAGATGTTGAAAGTAAACATTTTCTGGCTGCATCCTGGTCGTTGCGCGATTACGGTCTCTGAACATGGGGACCGATAATTGGCAGCCAGCGATTGCTGGTAAACAGGGACATGTTTGATTTGCGTCAACAGAAACCTTGTCGGCGGTAGTAAATCAATAGGGGCAATAGCCGTATGCATGTTATGCCGGGGGTAAACAAATACAACGAGTCACAAGGAACTCTTGTTGATTGTTGTTTCCATAGCTTAAGGCTATGGAAACGAGATGCCCTGGCAGAATGTATGCCTAAAGATAAGATTTCAGATGCCATGGCAATGTGATGATTTTGCCATGGACTTATGTTCTTTTCAGGAAATGATGTACGCCTCGGGGGTAAATTTTCGATGCCACGGCAAGGTGATAAGCTTTGCCGTGGGCTTAATGTTTTTTAGGGAATATGGTCTGGCCGAGGGTGAGTTTTCGATGCCACGGCAAGGTGATAAGCTTTGCCGTGGGCTTAATGTTTTTTAGGGAATATGGTCTGGCCGAGGGTGAGTTTTCGATGCCACGGCAAGGTGATAAGCTTTGCCGTGGATTTAATGTTTTCAGTGGTGATGCTGGAGAAAAAGGGGTTTGGAAGGAAATCCCCTACAGAATAGGTAAGCTGCCTAACATAAATTCAAAACGGTTATCCGATTGGGTAACCGTATTAATTCCGGCGATTTGGCTGAGGGTAAATGCCGTAGCAAGGTTACGCAACCTTGCTGAAGTTCGACCGAGAGGTAAGTCGTTCGCCTGGAAAGGTGGGGATCGAGCGATGTATGGCTCTTCGGGCCCTGAAAAGCCCCACATCACTCCCTCCCCAGTGACGTAGTCACGAAACAGGTAAGGCAGGTTAGGGGGTGGTAAGTTGGTTATGGGCGCGCGTATGAGCGCGAGTACGGGGAGGTTGTGCTGGTGGAGTAGGAGCGGTGTCAGTAGGTGGAGGTGATTCTGGAGCGGAAGCTTCCAGAAAACAGGGCTTAAGCCTTTCGACGCTGACCGTGGATCGCTTGCCTCTAATGTCGATCTCGAAGACGCGGTCACTGATGCGGCGGAAGACTTTGAAGGGGCCATCATAAGGTGGGTCGAGGGGTTTTTTGACCTTATCCACCCTGACAAAGACGTGCGTGCAGCTGTGCAGTTCAGGGTGGACGAAAAGTTTTTTGGAGCCGTGCCTGGATACAGGGGTTGCCCTAACCTTACGTAGCAGGTCACGGAGATGTCCCAATTCACGAAGTTGGTCACGCGGTGTTTCGCCATTCAGGAAAAGTTCTCCTGGAAGAAGGAGGTTGGTACCGTAGGTAAGCTCTGCTGCCGAAGCACCCAGGTCCTCCTTAATACTTGTCCTCAGGCCGAGGAGGACGGTTGGTAGGGCGTCAAACCATTGTGTGTCATTATGACACATGAGTGAGGCTTTTAGAGATCTGTGCCAGCGCTCTATCATCCCATTTGATTGCGGGTGGTAGGCGGTGGTACGACTTCTTTGGCAGCCGAGAAGATTTGTTAGCTGCCTAAAAATTGTCGCCTCAAATTGTGGACCTCGGTCCGAAGTTATGGTGGTTGGTACACCGAAGCGTGTGACCCAAGTTGAATAAAAGGCCTTGGCGACTGATTCGGCAGTAACTGCCCGGAGAGGTGTCGCCTCTGGCCATCGCGTGCAGCGATCCATCATAGTGAGGATATAAGAAAATCCTCTTGATGGAGTAAGCGGTCCCACTATGTCTATGTGGACATGGGCGAAGCGTGCCGTGGGAAGCTTGAATTGCGCTGGCTCCAGTACATTATGTCGCGCTACTTTGCAGCGCTGGCACTGGAGACAAGCACGGGCCCAACCGGTGAGATCTTTATTCATCCGGGGCCAAATGAATTTGCGACGGACAGCAGCGGCTGTTGCTCGGCCGCTGGGGTGGGCAGGGTTGTGGTAAACCTGGAACACGCCCTTACGAAGTTTCTCGGGAATGTAAGGTCTAGCGGTTCCAGTGGAGACATCACACCAGATTTCGCCCAAAGGGTCGCGAAGGGTAATTTTCTTAAGCTCTAGTGCCGTATCGGCAGTTAGGAGGGACTTGAGCTGTTCGTCCTCCTCTTGAGCTAGGGCAAGATCAGCGTTATTCAAGGCGGTACGCAAATGAATCGTATCGATTCGAGAAAGGGCGTCCGCCGTGACATTCTGTTTACCGGAGATATGCCTTATCTCCGTGGAATATTGCCCAATGAGGTCTAATTGACGCTCTTGTCGGGGGGAGGCATTTCCCGACTTCTTCCGGAACGCATAGACCAATGGCTTGTGGTCTGTGGTGATGGAGAGTGAGCGACCTTCTATCATATGACGGAAGTACTTAACAGCGCTGTAGATCGCGAGCAATTCACGGTCGTAGGCGCTGTAACGTCGCTCAGTGGGACTCAGCTTCCTTGAAAAGAAACCAAGTGGTTCCGGACGGCCTTCAATGTCCTGTTCGAGGACGGCTCCGATTGCGGTATCCGATGCGTCGCATTGGATAGAAAGTGCCGCTCCCTCGAGAGGGTATCGGAGTAAGGTGGCATTTGCCAATTGTTCTTTGGACAGTTGGAATGCTCGATCTGAGACTTCTGTCCAATTAATGGGGCGCTTATCATTGCGCTTAGCTCCTTTTAAAAATTCATTGAGCGGAGCTTGAATCTGGGCAGCATTCTTCAGGGTTGGGCGGTAGAAGTTAAGCATGCCCAAAAATCGACGCAGCTCACTCACGTTAGTAGGCCGGGGGTACTTCATGAGGGCCTCCACACGGTCTGGAAGTGGGCGAATGCCCTGGTTGTCAACGACATAACCCAGATAGGTGATTTGCTCTTTGGCGTATTGACACTTTTCTGGGTTGATGACAAGACCGAATTCGCGGAGGCGCTCTAGGACCTGACGTAAGTGGTGTTTATGTTCGGCGAGGTCTTTGGAGGCGATGAGAATGTCATCAAGGTATGCATGGCAGCAATTAAGACCTCGTAAAGCCGTGTCGATATACCGCTGGAATGTCTGTGCGGCATTCCTGAGGCCGAAAGTCATCACTTTGAACTCGAAGAGTCCGAAAGGTGTAATGACTGCGGTCTTGGGGATGTCTTCAGGTGCCACCGGAATTTGGTGGTATGCCCTGGTGAGATCCAGGGTTGTGAAGACATTGCACCCTCGTACTTGTACGAAAAATCGTAGAGGTGTGCAATTGGGTATCTGTCCGGGACAGTTGCTGCGTTCAACAGCCTGTAATCGCCACATGGGCGCCACTCACCAGAACGTTTCTTCACTAAGTGGAGTGGGCTTGCCCAGGGACTGTCCGACGGTTGGCAGATACCTAGTTCGATCATATGCTCGAACTCCGCGCGCGCCGCACGTAATTTTTCCGGAGCCAGTCGACGTGGACGCTGGCTCACCGGGGGACCACGTGTTTCTATATGATGAAACACCGTGGCTTTATGTCGGCGCTGGTTAGGCAGAGGAATTGTTGTACTCACAAATTCCTGTACCATAACCTGGAATGGGTCTATGCACTCTGTGGCCCCTGAAGTTGCCGCTGGTGATGCCGTCATGGGCAAGGGGGGTGCGGTTGGAGCCACAAGTCTGTTATGGGTCGAATCGACCAACAGATTATGTGCGCCTAATAGGTCGGAACCTATCAGGGGTTCGTTCACGTCCGCAATGACGAAACGCCAAGTGATCGGACGACAAAGACCCAATTGAAGTGTCAGCTTTTTACGTCCGTACGTAAGTATCGGCGTATTATTTGCAGCTGACAATTTAAGTGCGGCTGGCACGCGGTTACGCGGAGCAAACGATCGCGGGAGGACTGAAATATCGGCGCCGGTATCGACAGTAAAAGCGATATTCAGTTTCGAATCCCGGATGGTTAAGCGGCTTATCGTAGGGGTGCCGGCCGATTGCGCGAGGGTGTCGGTCGGCAAAATTAGTTTAAAGAGCGCCTTTGGTTGGTGGAAGGTTGTGTCTAACCACAAGGCGCTTTGCAGTTAAATGCGCGATCACCATATCGTTGGTGATTGGCGCACCAAGGTAGAGTAACGGCATTATCTGGTATATTCTGCCTATTGGCATTGCCGTTACGGGGAGGTCGAGCCGGAGCTCGCTGGGAGTTGGCCCGGTGAGGGCCATTTTGAGAGGAATTGGCCCTCTGTGGGGCGTTTTGAGGCATATAGGTCCTCTGAGGGGCAGTTTGGTAGGAATTCTGCCGATTGAGAGGACGGCTCGGCATGGCTCGGTTCTGGGCGCTTCGAGGATTGTTCCTCACCTCCGCGCGCAATTGCGTTATCTCGCGGAGGAGTGAGGTTTGAAGCGCCCGAAGGTCAGCAGTGGTTAATTGAGGTGGCGAATTTCTTTGGTTAGGGTTGGGGCCTGCCACTGGATTCCCCTGAGGGAAATTGGTTGAGGCGGGCCCTCTAAAAGGTAATTGGGTTTGAGGAGGATGGGGAGTTGAGACCAATTCATGGGCTGAGAAAGGCAGACGAGGGTGCCGTGCAGGCTGGGCGGCGTGTTGAGAAACCGCCGCTACCTGGTACGCTGGAGGCTCAGAATACTGATCTGAGCTTTCCATAATTGCGTCCGCAATTTTGGATAAATAGCCCAAACTCTGATTGGGTTGGGCTATAAGTGCCGAACGGGCATGCTGGGGAAGACACCTCAAAAAGTGAGGCTTTATTAGGTCGTCCCCAATCCTGGTCCCCGCTATAGAGCGTAAATGGGTCAGGAAAAGAGATGGTCTCATCCCAGAAAGGTTGGATACAGCGGCTAAACGTTGTTGCCGCACACTTCCTGGCTCGTCCAATGCGTCGAGCAGAGCTTCACGCATGTTGCTATACGGGTTGCGGCCGGCCGACCTTATTATGTGGGCAACATGCGGTCGCTGAGTGCGGTCAAGCACTTTCAACAGCTCGACTGCACGAAGTTGTTCGTCGTGCAAGGCTGAGGCCTGGAAGATGCGGTCTGCCACTGCAAACCAAAGGTCTGGGTCCTCCTCGTCGAAGGGGGGAAGCCCTATATTTAAATGACGAGTCCCGTTCCCGAGGCTGGAAGCATCGCGGAATTCTTGGGACTCTGGGTGCCTATGAGTTTGTTGTGAGGTACCGGCACTAGTTGTGGGCATAAAAATGCCGGAATCTACCAAAGGGCCGGTACCAGGGGCGTTAGGAGCAGTCGGGAGTGTGTCTGTGGAAGAAGGCTGGGGTCGGTTCACGACGCTGGGGGCAACGGGTGGTGCCAGAGGAGTAGATTGTCCGGGCAAGTCTAGGTCAGCATCGACTTGCTCGGTGGGGAAATCGACGCTGGAGGCGTCGTGGAATTCGAGAGGCTCGGATTGTTCCTGAGCCTTTTTGGCCATGGTGTTTCTCGTGTTGACCATAATGGATAGTGACGCGAAACGGGAGTCAAAGGCGTAAGAGAACGCGAAGAAGGGTGAAAGGAGGCCAATGGGTGAAAAGGAGTCGCAGGAAGTTGAGAGAACCACGGATGTCTTAAAACAATGGTTTTCCCTAACCAAAATAAGCCGAGCGAAGGTCGGAAGTGGAGTCAAAAGGAGCCAAAAGGGAATCGAGCCGTGGGCTTACTTTGAGTCGCGAATAAGTGGTCGTGTGGAGTCGTGATATGAGTGTGAGGAGTCTTGTGCGTTCAAATGTGCCCAGAAGGGGCTTACAAATGGTTTTAGTTAAATTTTGTTTTTATACTTTATAGCATTTGGCAACATTCGTCTCTATTCAAGTTGGTTTGGAGTTAAAAATTTATTTGGTCGAGTACATTCGAAACAATCCTAATGTGATTATGACTTAGTGTATGAGGTGCAAACGTTTGCTTTGTTTTAAAGGGAATGTTATGTACTATTTTTGGAATGTTAATTGCATATGTTTGTTGGGCGATAATTTCCGGTTAAATATGTAAATTTTGTAATTTGGTGTTTATGCATAACTTGTACATGATCGTAAGTGTAGTTCTTTAGAATTAACAGTAGTTCCGTGTTGTTTTACACTGAACCGCGAATTGCGATCTGATTCGGGTTCTTAACATTCTATGCCTGCCAAATTGGATGTGTTACTATTAGGTGCTAAGTGAAAGAGTATATCTATTTTGTTTTAGCTTTACTTAATAATTAATTGACCTTGTTCTGTCAGTTGTCTATTAACTATGGGTCTTGTTGTTTTAGGTGTTATTTGTTAATTATTTTGAATATTTAATTTTGGCTTACGGTACTTAAAACTGTTTATGTAATTGTAAAAATAGTAAACGTGAATAATAAAGGAAAACGAGTGTTTGTTTTTAAATTTATATATGGTGGCTCAGAAGGAGCTCGCCGAAAAGGAATTAACAAATTTTGAAAAATATTAAAAGAACATAAAGTAAAGAAAGAAGAAAATAAACCTTGTCCTCGTATGGGGTGCCTGGTGATGTGGTGTTGGGGCTGTTGCTCCTAGCCCAGGTGTTAGTAGTAGGGTTATGCCGGTTCCGCCTCAATTCTGCCCCAAAAGCTCTTTTCTGTGTGAAAGCTCTATGTGAAGGTGAAGATGTGTGTGTAGTGTGGTGAGTGTTGATAGTGGTATGTGGTTCATGGGTGGTGGGTTCTTATGTGGGGTGGAAATAGTAGTATTGGTATTAATTGGGTATAGTTTGTAGTGTTCTTATCGCTGTAGTTGTTGGATTTTGTGCTTTTGATGCTCTTGGGTTTTTGCAGGTGGTGGTGATGAATGCTTTTATTGACTATTGAGCTTTTTGTAGGTGGTGGTGAGTATTGGGGCTTGTGGTGATATCGGTGCTTTTTGTTATGGGTTTATGTTTTTGCTAATGGATTTGTGTTTAGGTGGTGATATCGGGGCTGAATGGGTAGTGCTTTAGGCTTTTGTCTCGGTTGTAAGCTGTTAATTGTGGTAGAAATAAAAAAACGTTGTCTTTGGGGTGCTTTTTAATCTTATTGTCATTAAGCTGAGTAATATATACGAGAATTTTGTTGTTGGTGGATTTGTATGGGAAATGGGTTGTTTTGCTGGAACTTAAACTGACTTCCCCTAAGACGCAGAGCTAAGCTAGTTGAATTCCCCTAAGACGCAGAGCTAAGCTAGTTGACTTCACCTAAGACGCAGACCTAAGCCATGATGATGAATGGGTTGTGCTTTAGGCTTTTGTCTCGGTTGTAAGCTGTAAATTGTGGTAGAAATAAAAACGTTGTCTGGGTTGTGCTTTTGGCTTTTGTCTCGGTTGTAAGCTGTAAATTGTGGTAGAAATAAAAACGTTGTCTGGGTTGTGCTTTTGACTTTTGTCTCAGTTGTAAGCTGTTAATTGTGGTAGAAATAAAAACGTTGTCTGGGTTGTGCTTTTGGCTTTTGTCTCAGTTGTAAGCTGTTAATTGTGGTAGAAATAAAAAAACGCTGTCTTTGTTGTACTTTTTTAATCTTATTGTCATTAAACTGAGTAATATATACGAGAATTTTGTTGTTTGTGGGTTTGTATGGGAAATGTTTTGTTGATTCTATCTGCTTTTGCCTTATGTCTCAATACTTGACATGGTTTGTGCCTTTGCTACTGGTTTGTGTCTTTGATCTCTAAACTTTCATCGCTTTCTGCTAATGGTTTGTGTTTTTGATCCCTAATGGTTCTTGTTTTGACTTCTATAAAACAATTTTCTAAGTACAAATGATTATTCAAGTCCACATAGAACATAAAAAATGATCTGTTATCAAAAAAAAACATGTGGGGGTGCTTGCCCGATCCCATGACCTTGGATGCTATATCAAATTCTTGATGTCTAAGTGTATTTATGAGAACCAATTATTCTTATCATAGTTTCCATATTGAAGAAAGAATTCATTGCTTCCGCTCTCCACAGACTAATGTTGATTTATATATGCTGTTATCAAAAAAACCAAACATGACTATGCTTGTCCGATCTTATGAGCTTGGATGCTATAGTAAACTCTTTTTTTATTTCTAAGTGTATTTATGAGAACCAATTATTCTTATCATAGTTTCCATATTGAAGAAAGAATTCATTGCTTCCGCTCCCCACAGACTAATGTTGATTTATATATGCTGTTATCAAAAAAAAAAAAAACCAAACATGACTATGCTTGTCCGATCTTATGAGCTTGGATGCTATAGTAAACTCTTTTTTTATTTCTAAGTGTATTTATGAGAACCAATTATTCTTATCATAGTTTCCATATTGAAGAAAGAATTCATTGCTTCCGCTCCCCACAGACTAATGTTGATTTATATATAGCAAGTTCTTGGTCATATTCTTATCATAGTTTCCATAATGTATCGTTTCCGGTCCCACAGACTAATGTTGATTTCTATATGTTGTTATCAAAAAAAACCAAACATGACTGTGCTTGTCCGATCTTATGAGCTTGGATGCTATAGTAAACTCTTTTTTTTATTTCTAAGTGTATTTATGAGAGCCAATTATTCCTTATCTTATTTTCCATATTGAGCAAAGAATGTCTCGTTTCCGGTATTAGAAGGGGATTTCTTGTATAAAAGGTCGAGTTTTTAATCCAGTATGTATCAGTTTACTTTAAAAATTAAACCTAGTAAAACAGCTCTGCCTATATATAATAATGGAGGGTTTGAATCAATTGGGTAAAATTAAACCACTAGAGAGTTTAAAAACTCTAATACTAAATAGGAAATATAAAATACTTCGAGCGATAAGGTGCCAAACCAAGTATGGATCGAGGATACTGGTTGAACTGGAGAACAATAAGGTGTTCCTGCCGATTCGCTTCAACATGATGGATGAGGACACCATGAAGATGCTTACCTCGAGTGAGATGGAGGTGCTCCAAGCAGTAGGAAATACATTCGAATTGACGTTTCATTCCACAACATCGGAAGCGGACGAATCAGAATTTTTATATTCGCAACCATTTTTTTACAATTCAAATAAGAAATAAATAAAAAATATATTTAAACAGTAAAATTAATTGATGTTTTTCACTTTGGCTAATTTTGTGAGAAAATTATTCGAATACTGGTCATTCATTTTTTCCCTCCATGAGTCTTAGAGTATCAAATATAGGCTCATCATAACATCATATGATAAGATTGAAGAAGCAGTCTGTTTGGACCAGCCCTGTTTGGAATCGTTCTGTATTATTCGAATATTGAGCAGTTATTTTTCCTCCCCAGGAGTCTTAGAATATCAAATATAGTCCACCATAACATCATATGACAAGCCCGAATTCAAACAATTTTTTATGGTTAAATATGAGATTATTGGACTGGGTAAGCATTCACATTTTTTGATAAGAGAACTGTGGGACTCGATTAATATTTTCTTAGAGCTCAAACAATTTTTATGATTAAATATGAGGTCATTGGATCGGGTAAGTATTCATATTTTTGATAATAGAACTGTAGGACTCGATTAATATTTTCTTAGAGCTCAAACAATTTTTATGATTAAATATGAGGTCATTGGATCAGGTAAGTATTCATATTTTTGATAATAGAACTGTAGGACTCGATTAATATTTTCTTAGAGCTCAAACAATTTTTGTGGTTAAATATGAGGTCATTGGACTGGGTAAGTATTCATATTTTTTGATAAGAGAACTATGGGATTCGATTAATATTTTCTTAGAGCTCAAACAATTTTTGTGGTTAAATATGAGGTCATTGGACTGGGTAAGTATTCATATTTTTTGATAAGAGAACTATGGGATTCGATTAATATTTTCTTAGAGATCAAACAATTTTTGTGGTTAAATATGAGGTCATTGGACTGGGTAAGTATTCATATTTTTGATAAGAGAACATCAGTTAATTTTAATGTTTAAGCATATTTTTTTTTTTGATTTATTCTTAGAAAAACATCTCCTCATCCAAGATCTATGAGAATTCAAATCAGTAAACAGGTCTCTATGGATCGGATGTATAACAAAAAAGGGTGGCTTCAAACAGGGCGATTCCAAACAGGCGGTTTCTTTAAACAGGGCGGTTCCAAACAGGTCGATTCCAAACAGGCGGTTTCTTTAAACAGGGCGGTTCCAAACAGGCGGGTTCTTTAAACAGGGCGATTCCAAACAGGCGGTTTCTTTAAACAGGGCGATTCCAAACAGGCGGTTTCTTTAAACAGGGCGATTCCAAACAGGTCGATTCCAAACAGGCGGTTTCTTTAAACAGGGCGATTCCAAACAGGCTGTATTATGTACCACCCCTCTCTGATAACTCTTCAATGCTGTAAGCAGGGCTTGTCATATGATGTTATGGTGGACTATATTTGATATTCTAAGACTCCTGGGGGGAAAAAATAACTGCTCAAAATTCGAATAATACAGAACGATTCCAAACAGGGCTGGTCCAAACAGACTGCTTCTTCAATCTTATCATATGATGTTATGATGAGCCTATATTTGATACTCTAAGACTCATGGAGGGAAAAAATGAATGACCAGTATTCGAATAATTTTCTCACAAAATTAGCCAAAGTGAAAAACATCAATTAATTTTACTGTTTAAATATATTTTTTATTTATTTCTTATTTGAATTGTAAAAAAATGGCTGCGAATATAAAAATTCTGATTCGTCCGTTTCCGATGTTGTGGAATGAAACGTCAATTCGAAGGTATTTCCTACTGCTTGGAGCACCTCCATCTCACTCGAGGTAAGCATCTTCATGGTGTCCTCATCCATCATGTTGAAGCGAATCGGCAGGAACACCTTATTGTTCTCCAGTTCAACCAGTATCCTCGGTCCATACTTGGTTTGGCACCTTATCGCTCGAAGTATTTTATATTTCCTATTTAGTATTAGAGTTTTTAAACTCTCTAGTGGTTTAATTTTACCCAATTGATTCAAACCCTCCATTATTATATATAGGCAGAGCTGTTTTACTAGGTTTAATTTTTAAAGTAAACTGATACATACTGGATTAAAAACTCGACCTTTTATACAAGAAATCCCCTTCTAATACCGGAAACGAGACATTCTTTGCTCAATATGGAAAATAAGATAAGGAATAATTGGCTCTCATAAATACACTTAGAAATAAAAAAAAAAAGAGTTTACTATAGCATCCAAGCTCATAAGATCGGACAAGCACAGTCATGTTTGGTTTTTTTGATAACAACATATAGAAATCAACATTAGTCTGTGGGGGAGCGGAAACGATACATTATGGAAACTATGATAAGAATAATTGGCTCTCATAAGTACACTTAGAAATAAAAAAAAAGAGTTTACTATAGCATCCAAGCTCATAAGATCGGACAAGCATAGTCATGTTTGGTTTTTTTGATAACAGCATATATAAATCAACATTAGTCTGTGGAGAGCGGAAGCAATGAATTCTTTCTTCAATATGGAAACTATGATAAGAATAATTGGTTCTCATAAATACACTTAGACATCAAGAATTTGATATAGCATCCAAGGTCATGGGATCGGGCAAGCACCCCCACATGTTTTTTTTGATAACAGATCATTTTTTATGTTCTATGTGGACTTGAATAATCATTTGTACTTAGAAAATTGTTCTATAGAAGTCAAAACAAGAACCATTAGGGATCAAAAACACAAACCATTAGCAGAAAGCGATGAAAGTTTAGAGATCAAAGACACAAACCAGTAGCAAAAGCACAAACCATGTCAAGTATTGAGACATAAGGCAAAAGCAGATAGAATCAACAAAACATTTCCCATACAAAACCACAAACAACAAAATTCTCGTATATATTACTCAGTTTAATGACAATAAGATTAAAAAAGTACAACAAAGACAGCGTTTTTTTATTTCTACCACAATTAACAGCTTACAACTGAGACAAAAGCCAAAAGCACAACCCAGACAACGTTTTTTTGTTTCTACCACAATTTACAGCTTACAACCGAGACAAAAGCCTAAAGCACAACCCATTCATCATCATGGCTTAGGTCTGCGTCTTAGGTGAAGTCAACTAGCTTAGCTCTGCGTCTTAGGTGAAGTCAACTAGCAGCAAAACCATTCACCTCCTAAGCACAAATCCATTATCAAAAACACACACACACCCCCCCCAACAAAAAGTTCAATAGCAAAAAGCCCCCGGCCCCCGCCTTCGCCTTGTTATTATTCGTTTGAATACTGGCTTAGGTCTGCGTCTTAGGTGAAGTCAACTAGCTTAGCTCTGCGTCTTAGGTGAAGTCAACTAGCAGCAAAACCATTCACCTCCTAAGCACAAATCCATTATCAAAAACACACACACACCCCCCCCCCAACAAAAAGTTCAATAGCAAAAAGCCCCCGGCCCCCGCCTTCGCCTTGTTATTATTCGTTTGAATACTGGCTTAGGTCTGCGTCTTAGGTGAAGTCAACTAGCTTAGCTCTGCGTCTTAGGGGAAGTCAGTTTAAGTTCCAGCAAAAACACCCCATTTCCCATACAAATCCACAAACAACAAAATCCCCGTTTATATTACTCAGCTTAATGACAATAAGATTAAAAAGCACACCAAAGACAACGTTTTTTATTTCTACCACAATTAACAGCTTACAACCGAGACAAAAGCCTAAAGCACTACCCATTCAGCCCCGATATCACCACCTAAACACAAATCCATTAGCAAAAACATAAACCCATAACAAAAAGCACCGATATCACCACAAGCCCCAATACTCACCACCACCTACAAAAAGCTCAATAGTCAATAAAAGCATTCATCACCACCACCTGCAAAAACCCAAGAGCATCAAAAGCACAAAATCCAACAACTACAGCGATAAGAACACTACAAACTATACCCAATTAATACCAATACTACTATTTCCACCCCACATAAGAACCCACCACCCATGAACCACATACCACTATCAACACTCACCACACTACACACACATCTTCACCTTCACATAGAGCTTTCACACAGAAAAGAGCTTTTGGGGCAGAAAATTGGGGCAGAACCGGCATAACCCTACTACTACTCTCAAAGGGGAAAAGAAGGAAAAATAAGGGAAAAATACACACCGCACCCGTCAGTCAAAACGAAAAACCACAATTTAACCAACAATCGCCGTCCTCAGTGGGCGAGAAATGGAGAGAGAGAATCGAGCAAAGTTCGATTAATTAAACGCAAATCCAAACGAAATCGCAATAAAAGTTCCACGACACGAGACCAAACCAACGTTTGAAGATAATTCAGAAAACTGGACAGTCTTAAATTACATTAACACTACAATAAACGAAATTTTTTGAAAGGAAAAGAAAAACTGAAAGCGCACCAAAATTTTGAATGGAATTCTGAAAAAGCTTAATAGCAAAAAAAAATTGTTTGCCTCAATAAATTAATATGAAGAGGAAAATACAAAAGTTTGAAATTTACCAAAAAAAAAAAAAAAAAAAAAAAAACAGTCCGGACGAAGATCTGAGGAAACTCAATAGTCCTCAGTTACAATAAAAATTACATAAAATCAAAACATGCAATTACAATAAATATTCTTTAACAACAATTAACTCCAACCAAAACTCTCGGCAAAACAATTCTACAATTATTGACAATAGATTTTTGAAGTACAAAAAAAAATACAAAAATAAAAAAATACTTTCGCCGCTCTCCTGCTGATAACAAATTCCATCCACAGCGCACTGCCTCCAGTCTTCGCTCCGTTGATTGCTATCCTGTCCGCAGCGCCAGTTGTGGCAGACCTCCCTTGCCCTTCTTGCCACAGTTAATCAATTACTGTTTAATTTTACCTGTGATTGCTTTCGCTGCGTGCCGCCTGGTGAGATTCCCATTCCCAGTCAATTGGTTATGTGCTTCTCGAATATCTTGAGTAGTTGCCTGACGAGTCACTCCAAGACTTTTATAAGGGTCACCTAAATTGATAGTGCATACAACTTTGTTGATCTCCAATTAACTGGGTGCACAAATTTGCCTGATAATTTATCAATTTTATTTCGACTTTATTTTGTATAATTTTAATTTTAAGAACTTTAAACTTTTTCTTTTTGTATAATTTTAATTTTTAGAACTTTAAACTTTTTCTTTTTGTATAATTTTAATTTTAAGAATCTTTAACTTTGCTTTTGGTGCCGTGACCGAATTTTTCTTCTTACTCCCTTTTCTTTTTCTTTTTCTTTTTCTTTGTTCAACTCCAAAAAACAAACCGTCAGCAACGGAACTTAAGACCGTATTCTAGAAAAAAGGTTAACCCTCCGTCTCTCTCTCGCTCTCCATTCACGTCCACTTCGAAAAACAAATTCGAACTCGAAGAACTGCACGATCCACGCCCGAATCGGGGCGTGTTCGAAAACTCACTTCTGGATCGTGCAATTCCTCCACCACCTTACCATCGTACTATTTTAAAACAAAATTGTATCAAATGCAAATTATCAAATGATGGTGGTGGCCGACGTACGTAACACGACGTAGATGCCGAAATTGATTGGAAATTCCTGTTAAGTTAATAAAGAAATCTTAAGGAGCAATGGTATGCGAAGAGAATGCATGAAAGTAAGTTTTCTTTACAGGGACTTAAAGATCATAGATTTGATCTCTTAAATGCGTGCAGCATTTTTAGGTACTAATACTGTTGCATTAGCAAACTAAAGGGAGTTGGGTAGTAATTATGGGGGTTTTTCAGGTAAGTAGACCGTAGGGTTTGGCGGCACCGCTACAACCCTACCCAAAGCAGATTTAATTTTATGATAATACTCTAAATCACTACACATTATACTAATTTTCGCATTATTGATAGTTTTGGTTTTAAAGTTCTTGCATGTTAGCTTACCAAGTTTTATTACGTCCTTAGTTTCCATATGGCTCACAATGATGGGAGGTACTTTCTCCTTCTTATTGATTTGTTGTTTCTGTTGCTGGTTTTCCTGCTGCTGCTGCCGTTGTGTTGTGGCTTTTGTTTACATGCCGCATATGCCTTTTTTGTATGCACAGCTTATCTCATTTTTTGATAAGCTCGGTGATAATGTTGCCGAGCTCTTTATCAGACTTATTTTCCACTGGCTTCTTAACGGCCAGGTCCTTGTATTTGTTCCCTGCTCCACAAATTTTCATCACTTTCAGGCGGTTAATTCGGTTGAGGATTCAACCTCCTCCTTGTCGTTCATAGTCAGTGCGTCACTTTCTTTTTATGATTTTTTATTTTAAATTGTCGTTTGTGTATATATATATATATACATATATGTATGTTTATTAAACACATGCTCTCGCGCACTCTCTAATACACCCACACTTTTTTTTTTATTAAACGTGCATATTGCACCGGTAGAAAATGTTTTCTGTAAAAGTCCATTAGAACTGTGAGGATCGAGTAAAAGCAAACATTTAGAAATAGATTTCCGAAATGAAGACTAATTTAAACTCTATGAAGCAGCATATGCTGAGAAGCACATATTTTTATCTAATTATCTTCCAGCTAGAAGAATTGAATATTTAAGGTTCACAAACACTTATCCACGACATATATAGAATACATAGAAAAATACGGATACTTCTTCATTCGAAAAACTAAAATTGGATCATCCTCAGCTGCTTCGAACTACCATTCGGTGTTCCCCTATCGTTGTAAATGACCCGAACCCAATTTTAATGTTGTCTAATTAATCTTATGTTGTAATTTTACAAAGCTTTTCACTGATCAAATTTTGTTTTCCTCGAAAAAAAAAACCAATTCAAATCCTTCGTCAATTAAACTGCCATCGAAATGATCAAGTTGGGAGATTTTATTTTTAATTTAGACCAAATCTCGGGACATTACAGAAGGTGCTTAATCGTTTACAATGTGGCGCAAGAATCGGTTGGCAGCTTTCTTCGTTTTTAGTCACCATTTCAACACTCGGACGCGATAATCATTTGATCGAGTAGGAAGTGGAAAAATGGACAAGATTCACGTAGAAGTGGACGCCCAATTCGGCCGGGTTATGGTTCTTTCGGATGATGTGAAATCTGGCGAAATTGTGGTCAATGAACTGCCGTTTGCTATTGGGCCGAAGCACAACAGTGGAATAGTATGTCTCGGATGTTATATGTACCTTCATTTTGACGAAGATGGGGATTCCCTAGACCGATGCGAGACTTGCGATTGGCCTTTGTGCAGTATGTGCATTGATTCTCCGATCCACGAACTAGAATGTGATGTGTTCCAGAGGGCAAATGTAAAATTTGCAGGCAATGTCAGTGCCGATGGAATATGCAGCCAATTGGATTGCATAACGCCTTTAAGGTTAGTGATCGTTCAATTGATTTAGACATTGCTTACTTTTGTGCACTAGACAATTTGGTGTGGTGGTTACTGCACATTTTAATGAAATAAATGTGTGAATCACTTGAACTGTTCAGTTGAAGTTCGTTTTAGACAATGAAAAGATAGTGGCTTTTGACATTGGATTTAAATAAATTGAGAATATTACATTGCATTTTATTATTTTCCTTATGGCTTTTGTCTATTATATCGTCATCGTTTTAAAATGACTCAGAAGAAAAATTATTTTTCTCATACATCGCGTACATACTTGACTTCTCTGTTTTAAACGAAAGTTTCCCCAATAACAAAAGAAATGCATTAAACAACAAAGGTTCAATATCCGTGTTTGTTTGTTTCTTTACTGAGACTTCTACTGTATCAACTAGAATGGCTGTTCATATTTTTATTACATTACTTGTAAATCACGATCTTTGAGAAATTGCCAAAAATGTAATATATATGGCAATAATTCAATTTACTTTTCTTCCCGTACAGAAAATATTTTACTTTAGACGTATTGTCAACAATTACTTTATCATCATCATCGGCACTACAACCGGGCTCCGGTCTTGGCCTTATTTAGCAACTCTCTCCACCGGTATTCCGTCCGTATCCGACTTTTTAAATTGTCCATAATATATTGTTTTTCCGGGCAAGGTTATTACTTTATATGCCTTTAAAATGCGAAACAAATTTAAATACCAATTCTAAGGAAGAGACAGATAGCATATCATACGCAAATTCAACATCAGTGACCTTTCTTATACAAGATGCGGGCACAAAGGGATTTTGGGGTACCCTTAAGTGTCAGAGCACAAAAAACATGCCACACAAATTGTAATGCGTATGTTTGCCAAATATTGTAGTAAATAGAAAATTCGCCCGATAATAGAACACGATTGAGCCGACTGTTACATTACGTCAAATAAATGTCGACATCAGTTAAATAAATCCGAAAAGAAAATCTCTTGACATTCACTCATTATTTAAAAATAGTATATCAACAGAATTACATTAATGTCAATGATAAATTGTTTAATGGGCGATTTTTATTTATAGTCAAGTGAATTTTTGTTTTAAACCACAATACACACTACAATTTAATTATTCAAATACATTATAAGCAATTTTGTTTTTTCTTAACTACCAATGGAGAATTACTTTATTTGTTTTGTATTGTGATGCTTACGGTTGATAGTTAGTGGTCGGAACATAATGAAGAAATTTAAGAGAAATATCTCAATGAAACTTTGTCATTGTGAAAAACTCGTTATACATTTATGATTCTGAGTTTAGTTCATTGCTGGCCTCTGCTTTCTAACCTTTTCTGACACCATATGACACGCGGCTATCCACCAATCTACTCATTTTGTTTACTTCTTCATAAGGCCAGTAGGGTTGAAGGGCGTGTGCAATTGATCGAAACAAATGATAGTCAGGGAGGACAATGCCTAGAGAATACCACAGGTAGGGTAAAGGGTATCATTTTAATGTTTCCAATATACCTTGGGCACTTTCGCTATATGGGGTCGGGCTTTGTCTTCCTACGAACTCACTTTATCGTGTCTCCCGCTGTATTGTGACATTTGCTCTAATTGCTCGCCTCAACCGTATCAATTGCATTCGAAACCGATCGCATATGACTGATTTAGTCGGACGGTTGTGAATATTCACTTTGACTGCCGATGTAGAAGCATGACTGGCCGCTCCTCACAATTTTCCGTATTTTGGGTTATCGTAACGAACCCATTTTTCGTCCCGAATCAAGTAGCAATGGAGCTTTTGCATTTGCCTTTGAAACAGTTGTTCACAAAGAAACAAATACCGTTTATAATCTCCCAAATGTAATTCACCCAATTTTCTTACTTTTAACTCATGCCCATGATTTTGAGGCATTTTTAAACCGCTTGTTGAGGCACTCGTAATGATGGTGCCAACTCTTCTTATTTTTGACACAATCCTTAATCAAGTAATGCCTTCAATTCTGCTTCTTCTAAAACCTTCCCACGTCAAAATCACCATTCTTGAAGCATTGAAGCCACTTACG
Organism: Microdon myrmicae; assembly: GCA_963931805.1. Taxonomy (NCBI): domain Eukaryota; kingdom Metazoa; phylum Arthropoda; class Insecta; order Diptera; family Syrphidae; genus Microdon; species Microdon myrmicae. Next base: position 5,090,883 of record OZ007497.1, on the reverse strand, counting down.
ACATTGATTCACTAAAAGAGTCCTCATCATATATTTTTGAGACTACCCGATAAGTCTCAGCCACAGGGTTTCTAGTATTGAAGCAGAAAAATAAAATCCGCAGAGAAAATATGCTGCGCGGTTAGCCGATTATTCAAAAACGATGTGGCGGTTCCAACGGATTACCTACATGCAACTTTAGTGTAGAATTCAGCACCAAGGGAATCAAAAAGATAACCAAACCATTAAAGTAGAAATTATAGCTTGTATAGCGAGCTACAACATTCTCGCACCCATGCAGCCGTGGTCTTATCCATCAGTGCTTGGATTGTAACAGTTGCCCTGTGAGTAGGGCGTTAGAATATACTCACAGCTAGGCCGGTTTGTCGTAAGAGGCGACTAAAGGCCGAGTGGTAGGTGGGGTCCCAACGCCCTGCCGCCCTGCGAAAAACCACCCCATCAAACTATAGGCTCCGTGAAATGGTCGAGCGATAGCCCTGGCCGTCTTTCGGAGCTTGGCTGATGGACCGGTTCGAGAAAAGGTTGGTTTAGGTGGTAGTCGGTGCCAAGGTGAAATACCAGTCCGTCACGCTCTACATTCCGCGATATCGTCGATTTCTATGTTTCGGATGTATGGCTGATGGCCCGGACTGACACGGAGACAAGTCATGATGATACTTTCTGAGATAAAGATTTCCGGAGGTAAACTACTTCCCCATTCGGATCTCTGTGGGGACTATGTATGTCAGGGGGAACGTCATGAAGATATTACGATAAATAACCGAAATTTAATAGGTTCGTCATCGCATAATCGGGCCCGTTCTCGGGGCTCTATCGACATTCGACTGATAACAGCATTTTGTAACATCAGGGGCATCCGTTTCACTAATACCGATGTAAACGCCATCCATCAATATTTGCAAACAAAGAAACCTGATATCATTGCCCTAACTGAGACCCAGGCCGATTTGTCAACTGGTTCCACATGTCTTCGTTACGAGTTGCAGTCGAGATTCCGTTTTAAGAGCGGAGTCTGGGTCTTCACGTGGCCCGATCTGGCTTGCCAGAGGATGGAGGCGTTGGAACCCAATAACATGGACATCATTTGGTTGAGGGTCGTGCTGAGGAATTCTGTTAAATATCTTTGTGGTCTTTACCCCTCCCCGAATGACGATCGACCAGCGACATTTTTCGAACATCTTTCATATACCGTCGATTGGATACAGATCAACCACCCAGGCTCTGAAATTGTTGCCCTTGGCGATTTTAATGTGCATAATTCCGGCTGGTTGTTACATTCTAACAGAACCGACGAGGCTGGGAGGCTGGCGAAGATGTTTGCTGTTAGCCGCAATTTGACTCAACTCGTGGAGGAACATACGCGAGTGTCGGATACCCGATGTGATTATGCGAACACCCTGTATCTATTTTTGAAATCAGTATTTATACCGTGGAGGTTGCTGAGGCACTGGACCTGGGTCACTGCTTGGTATCGGTCGCGCAACCAGTTGCATTTCAAGCGAATAACCGACCTAAGCAGGTTTGTCATGTATGGAGGTGTGGGCCTGCCAACTGGGACGATTTGCGAGATTTCTTCGCATCATTTCCGTGGTCGGGGGTGTACTGTGGAGACCTTGATCTCAACGAATGCGCGGAGTCGGTCATAGAGATTCTTCTTCTCGGGATGGAGATCTACATTCCGCATTCCGTCAAACGAAGTTCATCTGATAAACCTTTATAGCGTTTGGGATTGATAGTGAAGAACGTGTGATTCGAACTGACGCTATGACAGAATCATCAAAAAATTGAACCTAAGCGTAACACATCAGGCCACTGCCGCGTATGAGAATTCAATTTCTAAACTCAAATACATTCGACTAATGTGGAAATGGTATATTATTGCTGTTATACGGCTTTAATGGGTGTGCTTTTGGTGGTGTTGTTCTTCACTAGTCGTGTGTGTATCTGCTAGAAACGCCACACGTTGGTTTGACAACAGATGCGAACAGATTACAGCGGAAAAAATAAAGCTTTTAAACAATGGCGTTCTAATCCCACCGAGGAGAACAGTACGAATTTTGTTAGAATCAGAAACACGTGGAACCAAGCGATCGATACGTCGAAGAAGGCTTACAACGACAGAGTGACTGATAGACTCCCTGAGTGCCCGACTGGTTCGCGTCCATTCTGGTCAATGGCAAGGGCTGTCAGCAGTAACTTCGCTTCCACCTCTTTTCACCCGTTTGTGACGGGTAGCGTGATGTTAGTCACAAATTCAAAGGATAAAGCTATGTGTTCGCGAATTTATTTTCCGCGAATTCGAACCTCGATGCCGGTCTTTTGGAGCCACCTGTAACCGCACCGGTACGCTCTTCGATGTGGGTTGTCAAGTTCCGTCCGCGTACTATTCAATGCATTCTACGTGGACTGGAATGTAGGAAGGCGACCGGCCTGGACAGAATACCGGCAATAGTCCTTAAGAATAGTCCTTAAGAACTATCGCCGGTTCTTGGCAGACTCTTTCGTTTATCTTATGAACGAGGGACCTTTTCTGCCTGCTGGAAAGTCGATCGAGTTCACCCAATTTCAAAGAGGGGAAAAAATGTCTCTCACACAAAACTACCCGTCCGATAGCATTACTGTCTATGTTAACTAAAGTAATGGAAACGGTTATGAATGCCAGTTAATTAAGTATTTGGAGTGCAACGGGCTTCTGAATGATCGTCAATAGGGATTCCGTTGTAGGCGGTCCATGAGAGACGTTTTGACCCTTGTAACCGATTTATGGACATCTGCGATTTAGGAGCATGGTGAGTCAAGAGCGGTCGCATTGACTATCTCCAAGGCTTTTGACCGCGCCTGGCACGGGGCATTGCTGAGCGAACTTCTTTAATATGGACTTTCGCAGCAGCTTTACGACTGGACGAAGACCCTACTCGAAAATCGATCGATCCGGGTTGTTGTAAACGGCGAGTGTTAGGATTTGTATCCTGTTAATTCCGAGGTGCTTCAAGGTTTCATTTTGGCTCCAAACTTGTTTTTGCTTTGTGGCGGTTCCGTCAAACGCCACTGTCTACCTACCCGAAGTACCCCCCTTAACTACAACCCAACTCTCATTATTTCCCTCTAATGCAATTGCATTACCACCTGTAAATGCTTCACGCATCAAGTTTTCCTAACGTATAATCTAAAAGCTCCTGGAAGATAATTCTTACCTTCATGCATCAATTCGCGTTCGTAATTCCCAAACCCAATTCGGCACCTTCGGTTGCCAGGCAAATCCCAATCTTACCATATGTATTTTTCCTAGATGAATTTCTGTAAAAAAACAATTCGGTTCACACATAATGTAACCATCATAACTAGGGAGAATAAACATTGCGTCGCCTATTTCCAGCCTCACCATGTGTACAATAAATTCCCTTACATACACATTGGCTGGCGACCTTTTCACCCAACGATAAACAATCCAACGCAGCTGCATACAATTAGCGCAATAGACGCTAAAACCAATTTCCTTAGCACGCGCCATCTGCAAACAAAAGAACGCTGTTCTTCAGAAGGCATCCCGGCGATACGACAAACAATTCAAATTGTTTCAAGTATCCCAAATGCATCTAACAGCTAATGAGTCGCAACTTGTTTACTCAGTTGAACTCTCAGCTCATAAATTCCTTTAGGACTTTTAATTTTCCGGATCTGTCTCATGACCTCGCGGCATGAGCAAACAGAAATCCAATTAGCACCCAATGAGATCCGGCCTATTTACTTAGCCGAACTCACATCTCATTGATATCCATTATCCCTTTCGATTTTTCCGATTCGTTCTCATGGCCTTGTCCCATGAAAGAACCAATGTTCACACAGGCATGCGTACCACTACAATCTTCGCTATGAGATCCGGTTACCTACCCCCAAAGAGAGATTTCACGCGGAAACGCACCCTTAACTATAATACTTAATACTTAAAGTTAAAAATAAAAAGAACCTTTTACAATAGACTATTTAGTGCTTTTCATTTACTTTCGATACGGTGTCCTGGGTGTGTATTTCCTTTTCCTTGGGGAACAGTTTATTTTACGGCGGACCTTGTAGAACTTGTTGGACGAAGTAGAACCCCGTGCCGTACGCCGGCACCAAGACTTCGCACCCCCACAGCTTCACATAAATGATTTGTTGAAGTCGACGGATAACATAATTTCTCTTTTTCGAATGATCAGCCGATTGGTGCATCAGCGCCACACCAGCTGAGATGTAGCCAGATCGACCCTCTGAATCGGGATCTGGATAAAATCCTGCAGTGGGGAAAGGCCAATCTCATCGATTTCAATGCAACGAAGACACAGTATAAAACATACGCAAAGAAAAGTGGATCATCGGTCCACAACTGCTGATGAATGGCCAGGCCCTCGAATCTGGGGAAAACTTGAAATTGCACTGCGTCACGGTCTGTGAGAATGTATCGTGGCATAAACACGTGTCGAACATCGCCAGATCCGCCTCAGAAAAACGGAGTTATCTTTTTAGAGCCAAGAAATTCGGCTCAACTTCTTCTTCTGTATAAATCCCAAATTAGAGCGACGTTCGAATATTGCTCTCATATTTGGAGTTCTGCTCCTAAACATACCCTCGACTTACTTGAGAGAATACCGGGACGAGCGATTCGCCTAATCGGGAGCTACAATCACTATCACATCGGAGGCGCGCAGCCGACCTCTGCCTCTTTTACAGATATTATCATGGGTACTGTTCTTCGGAGATTCGTGGTATTGTTCCGCCTAATTCGGTTTTAATGCGCTCTACGAGACAATCCGACCGCACCAGTTCGCGGTTCATCAACCAACGGTGCGAACGTACCTGTATCAGAACTCGTTCCGATACAGAGCGGGGAAGCTGTGGAATTCCCTGCCCGCGCAAGTGTTCTCGGAGCGTCACAACTTGCAACTGTTCAAAAAGAACTGCAACGGTTTAAAGGAAAATTACTTTGGAAGTTCATTAATTTGGAAAGTCTGAAAGTCTTCATCATTCAAATTGTTACCTCTGTTCCTCCGTATATAAATACTTAGCACGAATATCTGACAAGCACCTCGAAAATGACCAGCACAACAATTTACATTTAATTAATCTTACGCCTCTAGCATCACTCTCCCTCTCTTTCTCTCTCTCCTTCATACGTACAAAACGTCTTCAGTATAAAGCTGTTAAAGATTTTTTAACAATTAATTCAAGGGTTGGTGATAATTAAATGAACTTAATTATATAACATTCCTCCCGCAGCCGGCGTCAAAGTGTTAAAGATTTTTTAACAATTAATTCAAGGGTTGGTATTTTATTTGGTATACACAAAACTTACCCTCTTTTTTTATCTTGAATCTTATCCTGGATCCTAACGCGGTTCTCTGTGTTTATTAAAATTGTTTTTCTTCAGAAACTCCTTTCCTTGAGAAAATTCTGCACAACCCCCGAGTAGTCCCAAACAAAATGGAGTCACCCGTTCACTTCAAATGTTATTCTTTGATTCTGGAGCACTGCACTATTTTACACAAACGTTTAATAATTACTATCATCAACAGAAGCAAACACAAACTGTACACTGAGACCGAGAGTAAAACTAACACAAAACAAAAACCAGCTCTCCACACGATTTGTAGGTGATTTCTTCTTATTTGTTTAAAATAGCTTAAATTATTTTATTCCACAATCTTCTTTTATTGGAAAAAGTTCTAACAGTTTTAATTCCACAATTTTCATTTAATTTAATCTTCTTTTTATTTGAAAGAGTTCTAACAGTTTTAATTTCACAATTTTCGTTTAACAATTTTCTATTTTCGTTTTCGAATTAAATCAACCGCACGCGTCGACTGCTTAAATGAACAAGAAAGAAATCTCGTGTCGTTCCTTTTCATATCCTTTTTTGTTCCGCTTCCACGATTGTTATTTCTAGGAAACGGAATTGGCTAATATGGGGCTATGGTTGATAGGGAGACTATGGCTAATAGAGAGAATATGGCTATGTGCAATGTGATTGTGGTTTTTAAAAAGGGGTTTTACTTTATTTAAATTATTTAACTATTGTATATGGGGATATTCTATTGAAATGTGAAAGTGATGATTTGGAGGGAAGGGAAGGATATACATGTGAAGACACGAGATGTTAATTATTCATAGGGGGGTGATAATTAAATGAACTTAATTATATAACAAAGCTAAGAAACTCACCCATCATAACAACATTCGTCTTTGCTATGCAGAGCCATCTTATATGTTCCACTACTGACTTAAAGCAATGCACACAGCCGAATACGCAAATTATCAGACACCAAAAGACATAAACCGTATGCTCGCTTCTCATTATCCATCCTTCTGTTGCAATAAAAAACCCCGTCGGTACCAGTTCAATTGGGATATCTAACAACCTCGTGGGATTTGATGATGTTAATGTTGACAAAACTTATGAAAGATATCCTTTTCTAACTCGAATACACATAAACGATTCGAAACACACGCGCATAAGGAATTTCTAGATGTCCTTAAACATCAAACCACAGTGCGAGCGGCAGGAGAGAGGATAAGGAAAGTAGGTATCGATTAAGATTGGTCTTGAATACCTGTAGGTTACAATGACGGGGCAACATATGTACTGATAGGGCACTCCACATTCATGTTGCTCGGGTGAGAAATAACTCCCTGTGTTTAGTCACATAACACGAGAGCAGTTTGATAAATCCGTGACTTTTTGAATGAAAGATATTTTTATCGGCGAATAAGCATTTTATTTCTTAATACGAGGGTTGCCTCTTATGTTTCGGGATTTGGTAACCCTAGTGTTGCAATCCGGCAATTGACAGCTCTGTCGTAAAGTTGGACATTTTTGAGGTTATACGCACTCAGAACGTTTTGACATACGAGCGCTATTTGTGTTGTTTACAGTAACTTAAAAGATTCATCTCGGCACAAAAATGGAATTAAATCGTCAACATTTTCGTGCGTTATTTTTTACAACTTTCGGCGTGGATTAACTCAGCAACAGTGCATGGATGAACTTAATTCAATTTTTGGCGATGAAGCTCCATCAAGGACCAGTGTTTATCGATGGTATGGTGAATTCAATCGTGGTCGTAGTTCGGTCCAAGATGAATTTCGTGAAGGTCGTCCAAAATCAGTTGTTGTTCCGACAACCATTGATGCTGTGCGCGAACTGATATTGGAAGATCGTCATGTGACCTATCGTGAGATTGAGACAACCTTAGGCGTTAGTGGGACCAGCATACATTCAATTTTGCATAAACATTTGACTGTCAAAAAAATTTGTTCGCGTTGGATCCCACACAATTTGCCAATCGCCCAAAAAAGGCTCGTGTCAATTGGTCGAAAGAAATGCTCAAAAAATACGGTCGCGGTGCTTCGAAACACGTCTATGACATCGTGATAGGTGATGAATCGTGGATTTACGCGTATGAGCCCGAAAGTAAACACCAGTCGACTGTCTGGGTGTTTCAAGATGAGCCAAATCCAACAAAAGTTGTTCGCGCACGAAGCACTTCCAAGCAAATGGTCGCCTGTTTTTTCGGAAAAACTGGACATGTCGCAACCGTACCACTAGAACAACGCAGAACAGTCAATTCTGAGTGGTACACAACCATTTGTTTGCCAGTTGTCTTCCAAGAAATCAGAAAAACCAACCGCCGAAGACGGATCACTCTTCACCACGACAATGCGAGCTCTCACACATCGGCTGCGACAACTGCATTTTTGAGCACCCAAAACATCGATTTGATGGGTCATCCACCGTATAGTCCTGACTTGGCACCGAATGACTTCTTTTTATTCCCGTACGTAAAAAACAAACTGAGAGGTCAACGTTTTTCGACACCTGAAGAAGCGGTTGCTGCATTCAGAATGCATGTGTTGGAGATACCTCAATCAGAGTGGCAAAAGTGCTTCGACAATTGGTTCAAACGCATGCAAAAGTGTATAGATCTTCATGGGGAATATTTTGAAAAACAATAAAGTGATTTTCAATGATCAATATTTGTTTTTGTTCTCTAATCCCGAAATATAAAAGGCAACCCTCGTAGTCTCCTTTTAGCTCGATACATTTCATCATCATCATCATCATCATCGGCACTACAACCGGGATCCGGTCTTGGCCTTATTTAACAAATCTCTCCACCGGTCCCGATTTCGAGCCGATGTCATCCAGTTTAGCACTCCCAGGCTCTGGGCGTCCTGGTCTACGCCATCCCTCCATCGCAGACAAGGTCTGCCGCGCTGTCTCCTTCCATACATCTTGCCACAAAGGACTTTCCGGGCAGGGTCCTCTTCGCTCATTCGAGCTAGGTGTCCCGCCCACCGGAGTCTACCGAGCTTGATTTTTCTTACAATATGAGCTTCAAGGTAGATTGCGTACAACTCATGGTTGTAGCGTCTCCGGAATCGTCCTCCCTCACATACGGGGCCAACAATTCTCCTTAAGACCTTTCTCTCGAACGCGGCCAAGAGTTCAGAGTGCTTTTTATTAAGCACCCAGGTCTCGGATCCATACATGAGTACTGGTAAGACCATGGTCTTGTACAGTAGTAGCTTGGATGTTCTGGATAAATTTCGGGATTTAAAGAGCCTTGATAGACCATAGTAGGCTTTGTTGGATTTAATCAGCCGTTCGCGTATTTCTTCTTCCATATTGTTATCGGCTGATACTATTGACCCAAGGTAGTTAAAGGATTGCACTACTTCAAATTCGTGCTCCACTACCCTGATAGTTTGACCAACGTTAGGTCTTCTCTTCGCAGAAGTTGCCACCATGTACTTGGTTTTTCCCTCATTAATGCGCAGTCCCAGTTTTTGTGCCGCCTGCTCGATCTGGGTGAAGGATTCCTGTACCGCCGATTCGGTTCTACCGATGATGTCGATGTCATCTGCGTAGGCAAGTATCTGGCTGGACTTGGTGACAATAGTCCCTCTTGTTGTAACGCCAGAGTCACGGATTGCTTTCTCCAACGCCAGGTTGAAGAGGAGGCAGGCCAAACCGTCCCCTTGTCGGAGTCCATTATAGATTTTTATTGGTTTGGACAGCAATCCCGCTACTTTTACTTGACTAGTTACGTTGGTCATGGTCAACCTACAAAGTCGTATCAATTTATTTGGAATGCCGAATTCTCTCATGGCATTATATAGTTCTACCCTGGCTATGCTGTCGTAGGCGGCCTTGAAGTCTATAAATAGATGATATAGTGGAATCTTAAATTCCAGACATTTTTCCATCGCCTGCCTAAGGGTGAATATCTGATCAATTGCTGATTTGCCTGGGATGAAGCCACACTGATATTGACCAATGATGGCTTTAGCGTATGGGGATATCCGGTCTTGTAGGATAGTGGAGAGTATCTTATAGGCGGTACTCAGCAATGTTATACCCCTATAGTTGCTGCACAGTGTGATATCTCCCTTCTTATGTATGGGGCAAATTATACCACGACGCCAATCTTCCGGCATCTCCTCTTGCTCCCATACGTGCACCACGATCTCGTGAATTGCGTGATGTAACGCTGTCCCTCCTTGTTTGATCAGCTCAGCTGGTATGCCATCAGCTCCAGGGGCTTTATTTGATTTTAGGTGTCTAATGGCTTTTAGTGTTTCCTCAATGCTTGGTGGCGGCAGCATTTGGTCCTGGTCTTGCATTGGTGGAGCCTCCAATTCTTCTGTGAGCTGACCATTTAGCAATTCATTAAAGTGCACTTCCCATCGCTCCAGAATGCCTTCAGGATCGGTGATCAGACTACCATCTTTATCCTTGCAGTAAGTGCAGCGTGGTGTGTACCGCGTCATACTGCGGATTATTTGGTAGAACTTCCGCGCCTGGTGCGGACCTCGCTCTCTACTTTTCTCTATTTCACAGACAAGATTTTTTTCCCAGGCACTTTTCTTTTGTATGTGAAGTCTTTTTTCAGTTCTTCTGAGCTCTTTGTATTTCTCCTCGCGTACCCGCGTCCTATGAGACTGTTGCATTGCCCGGTATGCAGCATTCTTACGTTCAGTCGCTAGTTTGCACTCATCATCAAACCAGTCGTTCCGATCTCTACGACTACTGCCTAAGATGGAGTTGGCAGTACTAATGACAGTATTCTTAAGGCGTGTCCATTTCTCTTCTACGCCCGGCATTCTGGCCCCAGGACTTACTCTCCCTCCGTCGAGCTCTTCGAGGGCGAGTCTTAACGCATGACCAAAGGTGTTGCTGGTGTTCTCATTGCGTAAGGCAGCCGTGTTGATTCGAACCTGATCCGTGGATGCAATACGTCTCCGTAAGGCAATCCGCGCTCGGAAAACTGTACCAACAAGATAGTGATCCGAGTCGACGTTGGCACCTCGGTACGTTCGTACCGTCATCAGGCTCGAAGAGTGGCGGCGATCTATCAACACGTGGTCAATTTGGTTGCGAGTGGCTCCATCAGGTGATACCCAGGTGGCTTTGTGGATATCTTTACGCGGAAACCTGGTACTCGCAACGACCAAGTTTTTCGATGCTGCCAGTTCGATGACTCGTAGTCCATTGTCATTAGTGTTCTCATGCAAACTATGGGAACCTGCGTAGTGCCTGAAAACCGGCTCCCGACCTATTTTCGCATTCAAATCCCCAAGAACGATTTTCACATCGTATCTTGGGCAGGCATTGAGGGCCCGTTCGACGTTCTCATAGTATTCTTCTTTTTCGTCGTCAGGGGACTCCTCTGTAGGTCCGTGAACGTTTATGAGGCTTATGTTTTTAAATTTGCCTCGCACGCGAAGAGTGCATAGCCTTTCATTTATTGCATTAAAGCCGATGATGGCAGGCTTCAGTTTTTGGCTGACTAGAAAGCCTACCCCGAGCACATGGTGTTTTGCGTGACAGCTGTAATAAATGTCATACTCTTTTCTTTGAAAAACACCACTCCCCGTCCATCTTATTTCTTGTAATGCTGTTATGTCAGCCTTATATTCGGACAGGGCATCGGCTAGTTGCTGTGCAGCTCGAGCTCTGTATAGTGAGCGTATGTTCCATGAAAAAATCCTTAAATCGTTTAGCCGTTTTCGTTTCCGTGGTCGTCGTCGTGTATCCGGTCCATATCCGAGGCTTGTTAAATTTGCCATAATAATTTATTTTTACGGGCCTGGTTATTAGCCTTGCGCCAACCTTTCTCAGGATGTCGCTGCATGCATTGGTTCACTACTTGGCGGGTGTCAAAGTAGCTATCCAGGGGTGTCACGTGGAGACTGCATGTCAACTTGGATTGAACAGGGACAAGGATCGTCCTGGCCTTCGCCGGGTTGAAGGCAATCAGAGACTTTGCCCTGTATGTTCGCACCCATCCCCCAGCTCGATACATTTAGCCCACCGTTTTTCCAATATTTTGATTCCTTACAAATAATAGGTTTCCCTCAAGGCCCCCAAAATAGGCTTTAGTTTCTGTGATGAACTCTTCATTCGACCCAAATCTCTTACCGCCCAGCCATTCCTTCAGGTTTGGAAACAGAAAATATTCGCGGGGGCTAAATCTGGCGATTATGCCGCATGGGGAAACAGTTCGTAGCCCAATTATAGATTTTGCTTTATTATGCTTAATCAGCACACGAAATTCACTTTTTCCCATTTTCGTTAAAATGCAGGAAGTCGTTTGCTTTAAATGGCTGTCAAACACACAATTGACGCAGCTTGCTCAAAATGTAACAGTAATCTATTTATGGATGTCACTTGACGGGAGCAGTGATAAAGTTACTGCGTGGGAAATTCAAAAAGTCACTGACTTATCGAACTGCCCTTGTAATAATATGACGGAAGCTTCATCTGAAATATTACTAACAGAATAAGAATAAGTACGAAACTTTTGACATTTAATTAACAAAATCCTCATCGTACAAATAGTATGCTACCTTCAACACAGTCGGTTCAAAAATTATATGAAATTATGATCCATAATAAAGTATTGGCAACGATTACATTAGATCAGATTTTGGCCTCTTCTATGCATCTTCTGTATTGCTAGAGAACCATGCCAAATTATCTGGAGCCTCAACCCCTTTTAGGGAATCTAAATGTGGTGCTTAAAAATGGCATACTGTGTGCGTTACCAAACGTAGCAGCTCTACGTTCGATCTGCGTCTCACTTCTCCCAAAAATTATTTGTGAGTGGTTGCTTTTATGAATTGCCCTGCCCGGGAAGTAGTCCACACACGTATGCACAATAGTTGTACTAAAAACGACTAGACCCAACAATATATTTATACAATGTATTTCCACAGAACAGCCACAGTGCTTGCCAAAAAATAAATCTTGAAGCAATTGTGAGATTCGCCCCTCATTTCCATTAGCCCAGACATGACAGTGCCCCGGTTAGTAGCGTGTCGAGAACAGTACGGGAATGTCTCTATTCAGAAATCTGACAAAAATTAAGCATAGCGATATATTTGGACGTTATCTAACAGTTTCAGAAACGGTTTCGGCATGCGAGATCCTCATTGAGGAGGTACCATTTGCCTATGGACCAAAGCTTAGTTCCCCTGTGAGTTGCTTGGGTTGCTATTCCCCCTTAAACTGTGAATCCAACAATTCTTTGTGTTCAGATTGTGGGTGGCCTTTATGTTATGAATGTTCCCTGGACCCCTCTACGACCCATCGGATTGAGTGTAGTGTTTTCCAATCAGCTAAAGTCAAGTTTTTTTCCTTAAAGGAAACGAAACGCGACGACGTGTGTCTTCAATTAGATTGCATCACTCCATTAAGGTAGTCTCTAATTATATTTATGTAAAAAATGTTCTGCTTCTCGTGAACAGTGAAATGCAGCTTTAGAAACCAGTGAACAATCGAATCGTAGCAGGTATATTTACACCTGCCTTGTGATAAGTGAAACAACACAAATAAACATCTGACATAATAATAAATTGTGTTCGATCTCCCTCGATAAATCAAAATTTGAAAGAGATAAATTTAAATACAGACTAGAGCAGCTGAGAAAACGGATGCTTGTGGTGGTAAAAAATATGTGAATCACCCATGAATTACATCTTCCCGACATTTAACCCTAATCCTTCCACATACTAACCAAGTTGAAGAAAATACTTAAACCAAAATCGTTTTCGAAACTTGTAAAAAAAAAGTGCAAATATATACATTTCTGCAGTCGCTACAACAAATGATTCTTCCGAACCGAGGATCGTGTGTAATGATCTAGACTATTAAGGTTTTTTTTTTTTAATTTGCTTAACCAGTGAAAAGGTTTTACGTGTTGGTAACTTTTCGAAATAATTAAGTTAAGAGTGGTATTAAACTTAAGTTATAACCAAGCTTTCAAAAGACGGAAGTGTAAAAACTACCTTACTGAAAAATCGGACTTGGTGACTGATCTTTACAAAAATGAAGAGTGTACGATGGCAATCCTAGAACTCATAGCAATACTTATAGGCGAGAATATAAAGAAGTTACCAAAACAGAATAAAGAAAGATTACGTTCGGCGATAGCTTGGGAGAAAAGTTGTAACCGCTGATTGGATGAACAAGCAGCAACCATTCAATTCTCGAATTCACTAGGGTTAGGAGTATGACACACTACCTTGCCTATAAAATAAAAATTGTCTAATAGATTCGACATTTACGACTGAAAATATATTTTGCATTGTCAAAATTCACCCGGAAAAAGTTACCAGACTTTATAGTTCAAAAATGGCTTTAAGTGCAACCGATATTAGTTTAGAATAATGGGGTTGTAGCACAGCGCAGTAGTATTGAAGTAAAATCTTAAAATGCTAAGAACAGATAGGATGTACTTGGTTCTACTATTGTATGTATCTGAAATATATGTAGTAGGTCTAGGAGGTAAGCCAGATTATATATCATCATCATCATCGGCACTACAATCGGGATCCGGTCTTGACCTTATTTAGCACGTCTCGAGGCTTGTTAAATTTTCCATAATAATTTATTTTTACGGGCAAGGTTATTACCCTTGCGCCGTCCAGACTTTATATACGTTTTCTTATAATGTACCGACTCATAAAGATACTATAACCCTTATAATATCAAAACTACTACGCGGATATGACAGTGGGGAAGAGATAGTGAAGGTATTGCTGGTCATTGTTCGAGGAAAGACGTACCTGGTACGTTTATCTGAAAACCCTATCTCAACCACGAATAACCACACACGCCATTGTATAACAACGAAGTTTTGAAACACACATGTTCACTGCCTATTTCAAGGCAATCGCGTTATGTCTGCACAAATAAATAGTAAGCTTAAGTGCGGTAAAATAATGGAAACATGAAATCCATGAACATCAAACAAAACAATCATGGGAGAATGTATATTGACTCTGATATTTCCGGAACGAATGATACAGCGCTTAATTACTTTGTGCGATTAGCCGGCCCAACTATCATTATATTCTAACGCCGTGTCATACAGCTGACGCGCATTCACAAGCCATTTTCTTGGTGAGCGTCAATTTCTTATAAAGATACCGCTTCTTTTCTGCGAATCCTCCCTGCATTGCTATATGCCTATACAGCCTTCACATATTGTCCGAAAAGCATAATCTAAAAAATGATAGTCTGAATGTACTACAACAACACCTTCCAGTTCTGAAGTCTTCCAACTCACTTTCTTAGCTTTAAATCTCAGTACAGTTATGGGATTTTGTTACTCGTAAGAACCAACTATGAGGAATCAAAATAACACCGGAGTATTCTATCAGATATTCCAGATTTAAAGTGGAAAACAAAGATACAGCACATTACTAAAGAACACTGCACTCACATACGCCATTATTACTTTATATTTGAAATGAAAAGAACGTAACTAGATGTTATTTACTTAGATAAGGCATATTTCCTTTTTCATTTTGTGCTGCTGCGAGCATTACTAGATCCTGGAGCGGAGGCTTCGTTCATTTCTGAGTCTGCCGTACAATTTTTAAGGTTCAAAATGGAGAAAACCATCTCGAAATTCGACCACGGCCAGGCAGTGGCATTAGCGGCGTAAGTGGAACACGTCCCCAACTGCAACGGTATCAGCCACAGCAATCACGACGGATTCTGAACACAGACAGTGCTACGCAGTTGGTGACTACTTTAACATTTCGAGCTTCAAAACAGGCTAACCGTACGCAGCAGATGGCGAACGTACAAAGGTTCAAGAACAACATGACACGACTGGCTGTAACCCAACTAAGTGGACGTCATGCTGAATCAGCAGCATCATCTGGGGCATTTCGATCTCAGCGATTTATAAACGGCAATATTTCAAGGCAAGGTGTGGCTGCACAACTACAAGGTTTTCAACTTAACGGCAACCACATCGCGCGAAAACAAAGGCAAAATAGTCTCAATGGCCCGTTTTGTTGCTTAGCAGTCAGTAAAC
>OZ007497.1:4962575-5075315 GCA_963931805.1 Microdon myrmicae | reverse complement strand
ATCATCGGCACTACAACCGGGATCCGGTCAATTCAATTTCAATTCAATTTTTATTTGGTAGATAATTACATTTATGATATATTTTACAACTAGTACTTAAGAGATTTAGGATAGCAATTCCTTTACAACTATAATCTTAAATCTATATAACGACAATAGCACAATTTTAATGAATAACAAATAATAAATTAAGGGAAAACTACAATAAAAAACCCTTATTTGAATCTTAAGACTAATATTGCACGAGCTTCCGGTTATTTTATGTAGTAATGACCTCGATATAATTTTCATAGACAGAGTACATATGTAGTGACTTAGGATAACGCAAGACGGGAAACGAGAACATTGTCAGAAAAAGAACAATTGTCGAAGAAGTTTCGATTGATTTTGTCAATAAGGAACTCTACCGGTTTAACGTTGGCGTTTTCATGTAGTTCATGTGTCGAATAATGCCATGGCAAATTCAGCAACATTTTCAATATTTTATTTTGACACCTTTGCAATTTTATTTTGTGTGTGCGAGCACAATTACACCATACAGGGGCCCCGTACAGGAGTATAGCTTGAAAAATGGTTTTATATATTATAATTTTATTTTCGATGCTAAGCTTTGACTTTCTACACACTAATGGATACATAACTCTTACGACTTTGTTTATTTTGTCTATTGTGGTAGTGATGTGTTTTTGAAAGATAAGTTTTTTATCTAGAATAATACCTAGATATCTACAGTCTTCGGACCAATCAATATCAACTGCACACATATTGAGTTTAGTGCCATTTGGTAGGTAGCAGTGTTTCCTACATCTCGAAAACCAGACAGCTTGTGTTTTATTACCATTTATTTTTATTTTCCATTTCCTGTAATACACTGCTAGTTTGTCAAGAGCTGCTTGCAAAGAGTTGTAGACATTAGTGAATAAAGCACCCGAAGAGAAAATGGCCGTATCATCGGCAAACATAGCTACCTGAATGTTTTCACCTAGATATGGTAAATCTGCGACAAACAATGTAAATAATATGGGACCAAGAACCGAGCCTTGGGGTACACCATGGTGGATTTGGTGAGTAGAGGATATGTCGGTTCCTATACTCACAACATATTTTCTCGAACAGAGAAAGCTCTGGATAATTTTGATAAGCGGTATTGGCAGCTTAAGTTTTAGTAGCTTATAAATCAAGGCATCGTGCCATACCGTATCAAAAGCTTTTTCGATGTCTAGAAGAACCAGTCCCGTTGACTCCTTGTCGATGAATTTACCAGCTATGTGGTTTTTAATGCGCAAGACTTGGTGGATTGTGCTGTGACCACTACGGAAACCGAACTGAAAGTTTGGTAAGATGTTATTGTCTTCCACAAAACGATCAATCCTTTCCTTAATGATTTTCTCTAAGAGCTTACTTAGACAGCTAAGTAGACTAATAGGTCTGTAGCTTTCGGGGCTGTTCTTCGGTTTGCCGGGTTTCGGGATAGGTATTACCTTTGCTGTTTTCCAACAGTCCGGAAAATAACAATTCTTAAGACAAGCGTTGAAAATGAACGTTAAATAGTTACTTGCAGCAGGTGGAAGTGCTTTGATTAATTTGTTGTTAATATTATCGAGACCCGCAGCCTTTTTTGATTTCGATTTTTTTATCAATTCTTTAACTTTGCTGATATTAGTTGCGTAAGTACTTTCAGCCGGTGTTTGAGAAAGTACATGGATAGTGTTAGAAACTTCAGCTTCAGTATACGCGTCGCTTAGATGCATAGATATGGAGTGGTTCTTACTAAACGTGTTAGCAAGTAGGTTCGATTTCTCCACTGAAGAAATAAACAACTTGTCGTGAACTTTAAACGGAGGAATACTTGACCCTCTCTTTTTCATAATTTTTGATATTTTCCAGAACGGTTTGCTAGCTTTGTCAAGAGAGGAAAGGTGTTTATTCCAACACTTGTTCCTATATGTTGAGATTTCGTTTTTAATTATATTATTTAAGACTTTAACATTAAGTAGAAAACAATCGATTCTATAACGCAGCCATTTTCTTCTTTCAGAGTTTCGTAGCCTAATCAGATGTAAGATATTTTCAGGAAGCGGTGCCTTATCAACTGGAGCAGTGGAACATTTAGGTATCGCAAGATCGGCCGGTCTATTGATAACAGAAACAAAATTGTTACATAGGATATCAATGTGCTCGCTGCAGTTTATAGAATTTAGGCTGGTATCACCTAGAACCAAGTTCGTGTTTATATATGATTTATAACAATTCCAGTTGGCGGCGGAATAGTTGTGGTATAAACTGGTACGATTTACAACTACTGTATGATTCACTGTAAGGCTGATCGGAAGGTGGTCTGAACTTAACGCATTTAGAGTTAATGGCACTGTGCAGTAATTTGGAATATTAGTGATATATAGATCAAGAGTTGAGGGGTTCTTGTTAGCACTCGCTGGGATATAGGTGGGGAGAAGTGGATAAAGTATGGAAAAACTTGGGCTGGATTCAGTAACATCTAGTAAAATGTTACCCCAGCAGTTTGCCCTAAGACAATTCCACGACTGATGTCTGCAGTTTAGATCACCACCAATAATTACCTTGTTTCGAGTGTTGACTCTATACAATTTTTGCAAATCCCGCTTAAAGTAAGTAGATTTCTCTAGGTTTCTATTTCCTCCAGGGAAATAGACCGAAAAAAGACTCACCTTGGAGTTGTCACTTAATGTTACATCTATACTAATTTCCTCAATTAACTTAAGGCGCAATGAAGGACGCAAGGAATGTTCTATACATTTTTTCACAACAATGGCGACACCTCCACCACTAGCATGTACCCTGTCTAGGCGATAACATATGTAATTTTGATGTGAGAAAGAAATGTCTTGTTTGAGCCAGGTTTCTGAAACAAGTGCAATGTCAATATTAAAATTTATCAAGAAACTAAAAAATTCATGCTTTTTGTTTTTGATGCTTCTCGCATTCCAAGTTATGATGTTAAGAGAGTTTCTTAACATGTTTTTTCCGAGTATATGTACTTAATAGCTAATGAAGTAATGACGTTAAATTGGTCAGCTTTGGTTTGACAAGCACTAAGCTTGGTTACAACTTCATTAAGAAGAGAGTTTATCCCGCTAAATGAGAACAGGTTATCATTATTTAATGTTTCTGACGGATTTTTCTTCGTGTGTGTCTTATCACTGTTGGAAGGTTGCTGGGTTTGATGGAGGCCAGAAGCCCAGGTGGATGAAGGAAGTGAAGGTTGACGCACAGATCGGGGTAGTGGAGGAAAATTATCCATGGATAATCGGTCGGGCACTGGCTGCTGTTTGTCACTCGGAGGCTGTAGGAACGTTGTATTTCCTGTACCACGTCCACGTGGTGATAATTTGCGGCGAATGTCTATGTACTGCTTTCGGCTTATGCATTCTGGATCGGTGGATTTATGTGGCCCACTACAATTTGCACACTTGATGACCTCATTCGTTTTGCAGTCGGATGTTTTATGGTTTCCCGAACATATTGCACAGAAGCTATTTATATGACAATGCATCGAGCCGTGACCATAAAGCTGGCAATTATGACATTGTGTGACCTTACATGGATTATGTTTTTTAAAGTCCCAGCGAACGATGGTTTTGAACAAGGTGGAGTAGTTCCGTTTTAGTTCGTTTAATTTAACAGTACCGCGTTGAATGTAGACGATGTACAAGTAGTGTTTGTACAGGGCTTTTGTTGACGGATTTAATGTGATGGTTTTAACATCTAGGCACTTAATCCCGAGTGCAATTAGCTCATTTTTCACCACATCGTTGCTAATTAAGTCTAGCCCGGATAACACTACCTTTAATGGACGATTTTCCTTACGCGAGTGGGTGAAAAACTCACATTTTAACCGTACGAGTTCGGTTCTGATTTTATTATATATGTCCATTGTTGGGGCACATATTTTTTGCCCAAGCGAAATGTTTTTGATTAAGTATTTGTCTATCTTAATGTTGCTCAAAATATCACGCACTTGAGCACTAGTTGTTTTTAATACCACAATTGGCGGAACGGTTTCCTTAGGAAGTTCTGCGCACTGTTCGTCATTGGTCGGATCCATTTCAGGAGAGTCTTCCATCAGACTTTGAAGTGGTTGAAAAAAGTTGGTGTTTGAACACATTTTAGATTTTTCTAGAACTTTATTGTTCACTTTTGAAAGTTTATCGGGATGAGTTTGGCCTCCAATAACGGGGTCGTAACGCAACCGTTTGCGCTTAATTTTGTTTAACACACGTGGCCCAGGGGCCATAACTTAACGGTTTTAACACTTGTTCAAATTTTTGTATGCGGAAAACGAGGCAAAGAAAACAAGATAATGATAATTAAATTGTGAAAATTATTGTGAAAATAACGGTTGATTAAGATAAATAGCACGAGCAAAACTGTGAGACAAGTTGTCTGTTTGAAAGTCAGCCAGGTACTCCCGGGATCCGGTCTTGGCCTTATTTAACAAATCTCTCCACCGGTCCCGATTTCGAGCCGATGTCATCCAGTTTAGCACTCCCAGGCTCTGGGCGTCCTGGTCTACCTCATCCCTCCATCGCAGACAAGGTCTGCCGCGCTGTCTCCTTCCATACATCCTGCCACAAAGGACTTTCCGGGCAGGCTCCTCTTCGCTCATTCGAGCTAGGTGTCCCGCCCACCGGAGTCTACCGAGCTTGATTTTTCTTACAATATGTGCTTCAAGGTAGATTGCGTACAACTCATGGTTGTAGCGTCTCCGGAATCGTCCTCCCTCACATACGGGGCCAACAATTCTCCTTAAGACCTTTCTCTCGAACGCGGCCAAGAGTTCAGAGTGCCTTTTATTAAGCACCCAGGTCTCGGATCCATACATGAGTACTGGTAAGACCATGGTCTTGTACAGTAGTAGCTTGGATGTTCTGGATAAATTTCGGGATTTAAAGAGCCTTGATAGACCATAGTAGGCTTTGTTGGATTTAATCAGCCGTTCGCGTATTTCTTCTTCCATATTTTTATCGGCTGATACTATTGACTCAAGGTAGTTAAAGGATTGCACTACTTCAAATTCGTGCTCCACTACCCTGATAGTTTGACCAACGTTAGGTCTTCTCTTCGCGGAAGTTGCCACCATATACTTGGTTTTTCCCTCATTAATGCGCAGTCCCAGTTTTTGTGCCTCCTGCTCGATCTGGGTGAAGGATTCCTGTACCGCCAATTCGGTTCTACCGATGAAGTTGATGTCATCTGCTTAGGCAAGTATCTGGCTGGACTTGGTGACAATAGTCCCTCTTGTTGTAACGCCAGAGTCACGGATTGCTTTCTCCAACGCTAGGTTGAAGAGGAGGCAGGCCAGACCGTCCCCTTGTCGGAGTCCATTATAGATGTTTATTGGTTTGGACAGCAATCCCGCTACTTTTACTTGACTAGTTACGTTGGTCATGGTCAACCTACAAAGTCGTATCAATTTATTTGGAATGCCGAATTCTCTCATGGCATTATATAGTTCTACCCTGCCTATGCTGTCGTAGGCGGCCTTGAAGTCTATAAACAGATGATATAGTGGAATCTTAAATTCCAGACATTTTTCCATCGCCTGCCCAAGGGTGAATATCTGATCAATTGCTGATTTGCCTGGCATGAAGCCACACTGATATTGACCAATGATGGCTTTAGCGTATGGGGATATCCGGTCTTGTAGGATAGTGGAGAGTATCTTATAGGCGGTACTCAGCAATGTTATACCCCTATAGTTGCTGCACAGTGTGATATCTCCTTTCTTATGTATGGGGCAAATTATACCACGACGCCAATCTTCCGGCATCTCCTCTTGCTCCCATACGTGCACCACGATCTCGTGAATTGCGTGATGTAACGCTGTCCCTCCTTGTTTGATCAGCTCAGCTGGTATGCCATCAGCTCCAGGGGCTTTATTTGATTTTAGCTGTCTAATGGCTTTTAATGTTTCCTCAATGCTTGGTGGCGGCAGCATTTGGTCTTGGTCTTGCATTGGTGGAGCCTCCAATTCTTCTGTTGGCTGACCATTTAGCAATTCATTAAAATGCACTTCCCATCGCTCCAGAATGCCTTCAGGATCGGTGATCAGATTACCCTCTTTATCCTTGCAGTAAATGCAGCGTGGTGTGTACCGTGTCATACTGTGGATTATTTGGTAGAACTTCCGCGCCTGGTGCTGACCTCGCTCTCTACTTTTCTCTATTTCACAGACAAGGTTTTTTTCCCAGGCACTTTTCTTTTGTCTGTGGAGTCTTTTTTCAGATCTTCTGAGCTCTTTGTATTTCTCCTCGCGTACTTGCGTCCTATGAGACTGCTGCATTGCCCGGTATGCTGCATTCTTACGTTCAGTCGCTAGTTTGCACTCATCATCAAACCAGTCGTTCCGATCTCTACGACTACTGCCTAAGATGGAGTTGGCAGTACTAATGACAGTATTCTTAAGGCGTGTCCATTTCTCTTCTACGCCCGGCATTCTGCCCCCAGCACTTACTGTCCCTCCGTCGAGCTCTTCGAGGGCGAGTCTTAACGCATGACCAAAGGTGTTGCTGGTGTTCTCATTGCGTAAGGCAGCCGTGTTGATTCGAACCTGATCCGTGGATGCAATACGTCTCCGTAAGGCAATCCGCGCTCGGAAAACTGTACCAACAAGATAGTGATCCGAGTCGACGTTGGCACCTCGGTAGGTTCGTACCGTCATCAGGCTCGAAGAGTGGCGGCGATCTATCAACACGTGGTCAATTTGGTTGCGAGTGGCTCCATCAGGTGATACCCAGGTGGCTTTGTGGATATCTTTACGCGGAAACCTGGTACTCGCAACGACCAAGTTTTTCGATGCTGCCAGTTCGATGACTCGTAGTCCATTGTCATTAGTGTTCTCATGCAAACTATGGGAACCTGCGTAGTGCCTGAAAACCGGCTCCCGACCTATTTTCGCATTCAAATCCCTAAGAACGACTTTCACATCGTATCTTGGGCAGGCATTGAGGGCCCGTTCGACGTTCTCATAGTATTCTTCTTTTTCGTCGTCAGGGGACTCCTCTGTAGGTCCGTGAACGTTTATGAGGCTTATGTTCTAAAATTTGCCTCGCACGCGAAGAGTGCATAGCCTTTCATTTATTGCATTAAAGCCGATGATGGCAGGCTTCAGTTTTTGGCTGACTAGAAAGCCTACCCCGAGCACATGGTGTTTTGCGTGACAGCTGTAATAAATGTCATACTCTTTTCTTTGAAAAACACCACTCCCCGTCCATCTTATTTCTGGTGATGCTGTTATGTCAGCCTTATATTCGGACAGGGCATCGGCTAGTTGCTGTGCAGCTCGAGCTCTGTATAGTGAGCGTATGTTCCATGAAAAAATCCTTAAATCATTTAGCCGTTTTCGTTTCCGTGGTCGTCGTCGTGTATCCGGTCCATATCCGAGGCTTGTTAAATTTGCCATAATAATTCATTTTTACGGGCCTGGTTATTAGCCTTGCGCCAACCTTTCTCAGGATGTCGCTGCATGCATTGGTTCACTACTTGGCGGGTGTCAAAGTAGCTATCCAGGGGTGTCACGTGGAGACTGCATGTCAACTTGGATTGAACAGGGACAAGGGTCGTCCTGGCCTTCGCCGGGTTGAAGGCAATCAGAGACTTTGCCCTGTATGTTCGCACCCATCCCCCCTATATATATATATATATATATATATATATATATATATATATATATATATATATATATATATTCACTATATATATACTATCTAATTATTATTACAAAAGCCCACAACACTTGAAAAGATTACAAACCTCAATGAGATCGCAACGATACTCAGGGTTTATCACACTTCCCCTTCGGGTGGGCATCAAAGCATCCCCAAATCGTATAATAAAAAATACGACGAAGGTACTGGTGGCCGTCCATGCTCTCTGACATCAGAAAGTATAAAAAGCAGTGTGAGATATGCCATGCATTCAAAGCAACCACCTGCTCCGGGGCTAGCATCCAGACACAATCGTTTCATGTGGGAAACATGGCGTTGATGAGGTACAAAAGCCCTAAGGGCAAACAAACACCCATTTGAAAGGGACCCTTTCTCGTTACAGCAGCAACTGGGCCAGACCACGACCATCAAAGTTGGTCATAAGTCAATAAAGATTAATAACAAACTCAAACCATATTCCAAGGTTAGTTAGCTTCGATTCCCATCTTCCCACACGACCAGTCCTAAACATCTGCTATCTCCGGGGTGTATCCAGTATCAACCGCTTGGTTGCACGTGTTTCTGATTCTAACAAAATTCGTTCTGTTAACCTCAGTGGGATTAGAGCGCCATTGTTTAAAAGCTCTATTTTTTGCCGCTGTAATCTACTCGCATTGTTTATCAAACCAAGGTTTATCAGATGAACTTTGTTTGATGGAATGCGGAATGTAGATCTCCATGCCGAGAAGAATAATCTCTGTGACCAACTGCCGAAACCTGCACAGTATAAATACCCGGTTCGGATGTAGAAAACAGATCCAGCGAGTTCGCATACTCGCCACGAGCATTCGGTACTGGCGTAGATTTGTGGCCTACCCTGTCTCACACTCACCTCAAGTCTTCCTACTTACCTGCAGTTTTGGGCAGCGTAAGCTCTCAGCAGCATTTTTCATACCTGAAAATAAAACTCCAGCAGGCATGCACATCAAACAAGTTATTCCATTCATATTACATGAACCGCGCCAGACAATCGGCTCGGCTCGGCTTGTCAGCAATTATAAAAGATAAATACTCGCTGGCCAGCGTGATTGTTGACACAGCTGTAGCCGGTATTCTTGCTACGGTTCATGGGTGAATATTGCCCAATCCCAAGGCTCGCTACAGTTGCGACCAATTTCCTTTATCGGTTATCTACCGATCATGGGATTTGGGCACTAATATGATTGACGTTAGACAATCATACCCATGATCATGTCTAATGATTCGTTGTCTAAACAACGACCAGCCACTATTCTCACGCTGGCTATTCTAAACGAAATGTTTCTGTGTACTCTATAAACAGAAGAAATTATTTTTGCCTGCACGCCAGCATTCCTGTGCATTATCCAATACCTAAAATAAACATGCACCCTAATCTAGTATCCTTTGCCATCGCAGCGAAGCTATGTTGACTTAACGTCAATCAAAAATCGATCCCCTATCGTACGGTGGTGATACAGCCAGCCCGTACACCGATCATCATATTTGTCCAGCTGCATGTTTGTTTTTCCTTTCCTGCGCCCAGCGAGTGTTTCGTGTGTCTTTCTTACAGAGGAAAAGACATTCACCCTATCTGGAAAGTGTTTTCCCCTGCGATGACAAGCGGCGAAAATTCATCGCAATCACCAGAGCCAACGTCGCCCAGGTCGAGGAGTCAGATTTCGTCATCTTAAGAGTGCACACGCACTATACACGCCTATTGAGGATTTTTTTTAATATACGGAGTCGAGTCCGAACGGAGTATCTTTTGTTTCGTGCGTGATCCTATGTCGAGCTTGTGTTGAAGTCCGTCCTTGCGCGAGTCGCTTAATATAACCTCATAACCATTGCTGTTCGTTGAAAGGAACACTAAGTACTGTAAAACAAAAATTGAATTTAATCAGGTTAATTGTGTTAAAAGGAAGATGTAGTTAACGTGAAATCAAATTAAGTTTAATCAAGTTTATTATGTTAAAAGGAACATGTAGTTAACGTGAAATCAAAATATATTTGACCAAGTTACTGTTAAATTAGGAACACAATTATACACCCATCCACTGGATTAACACAAATAAAAGAACGTTTTATAACTGGAAACCATCAACTTTTTTTATTCATCGACTTCCTCAGGTGATCAGTGCTTTGTCTCAACATCGTTGGTGTTCCGTCGACTTTTACTCTGTGGGTTTTTGTTTTGTTTACTGAATCCGCGTCCGTGCAGACGCTCGGGTAATAACACCACACAGGTTCCTCCACAAGTTGAGTCAAGTTGTGGCTAACAGCACATCTCCACCAGCCTCCCAGTCTCTTCGGTCCTGTTAGTATGCACCAACCAGCCGGGATTGTGTACATTAAAATCCCCAAGGACGATAATTTCAGAAGCTGGGGGGTTGATCTGTATCCAGTCGACGGTACGTGAAAGATGTTCGAAAAATATCGCCGGTCGATCGTCATTCGGGGAGCGGTAAAGACAACAAAGAAATTTAACAGAATTCCTCAGCTCGATCCTCAACCATATGACGTCCATGTTATTAGGTTACACCGCCTCTATTCTTTGACAAGCCAGATCGGACCACGCGAAGAAGCAGACTTCGCTCTTAAAACGGAATCTTTAATGTAAGTCGTATCGTGAACAACAAAAATATGTCGAATCAGTTGACGAACGACCTGGGTCTCAGTTAGGGCAATGATATCACGTTTCGTTGGTTGTAAATATTGGCGGACGGCGTTTACATTTGTATTGATGAAACGGATGCCCCTGATGTTCCAAAATTCCGTTATCAGTCGATCCTGGACAGAACCTCGAGAAGAAACGCGATGACGAATTTCTTAAAGTTCGGTTATTTATCATAATATCTGCATGATGTTCCCCTTGACATAGTTCCCCCCGGAGATCCGAATGGGAAACTATTTTCCTCCGGAATTATTTATCTCAGAAGGTACCATCATGACTTGTCTCAGTCAGACAGTCCGGGCCATACACCCGAAACATAGTCGAAAATTCCTCTCGACGAAATCACGGAATGTAGAGTATGCTCCCGATATAAAATCGTTTTTACTGCCCATTGCTCTTGCAGTGAATGATTTTAATTATGAAATTATCCATCCTGTTTAGCCCTGATTCGTTATACAGGACTTTATTAGGATAGAATTTCTTGTATTGAGACTCTGGTGTTCTGTAAAGTCCGAGGCAGGCACGCAAACACTGCCTCTCGAACACCCGGAACTTTTCCATGTATGATGGGGATATCTTGTATTCTTACATAGTACGCAGGATAACTTTTTCCTATCCGGGAGTATTTCTTTACCCAAAGGCCATTCACCAATATTATGATTATTTAGACACTTTAGGCGCCTAAACTGCATATTGCAGTTCGGTGCTACATGCCCAAATCGTTGATAGCGCATGCACTGACAGACACCATTGTTATGTGTTATTTAACTATTTATTAATATAGGTTTTATGTAAGAAGAGGGGGGACTTACGTGAATTTGGATCGTTGAGCGGTCGTCGGTGAAGCTGCTTGTCAGCTGTTTGAATGCTGCGACAAATTGCAGGGGGCGTTGAGTTGTTGTGCTCCCCTGTTCCGGAGAGAGTTTCGAGTGTAACTCTTCGTATGACATGTGTGGTAGTATTGTGTTTCGGAGTCGCTGTTCAAACTCCTTGAATGTCGTTGGGACTTGTTCTTTGAACATGCGGCGAGTTTTCCCAGTTAGTCTCATGGGCAACCACCGCAGGAAAATTTTATCCTCCTCCTCCGATAAACAGTCCAGTGTTCGGTCACATCTTTCGAGGAAACTATGTAGTTCCCTCGCTGCGTTAGGCCCTTTCTGGCCACTATATACTTCCACGTTAGTTTGGACTAGGTCCAGAATTTTTTCTGCACCCAACATAGCGGCGGTGGGCTCTACCGTTATTATTTCCGCGGATAGTGGCCTTGTGTGGCTCCTCGTCTGCATTAACGGTAATGCTTGCGCGCGTTTAATTAATTTTGTATGGAGTGACTACCCGGATTATTCTACCCGTTGTTCGCTTTTAACCGTAGCGGAACAATAATCCAACGATGAGGGATTAAATCTGTTTAAATAAACGTCCCAACGATGAGGGGCAAGAATCAATTTAAACGACCCAACGATGAGAGGCAAGACCCAATCTATATAAATAAAAGAAAGAAGAAGATAAAAGTCTGCAAAGAGAACACTAAAACAGCGGAAAATATTTGGATAAATTATCTCTCTAAATTTTCTTCCCAACGTTGATTTCGTCCTCTTTCCTGTAATTGAAAAACGAAACGGAGAAAAAGAAAACCAATATATTTATTTATGTTTTATTTATTTTTTGTTATACGGCTTTTTTATCTTTCCTAGCCGCTAGTTCCGCTAGTCGGCGTAGGGACGATAGAGCCCCGGGGCTCTTCCACCACTGGATTTGTATCCCCGACGGATTCGATACAAATTCCAGCTGGTGGTAACCGGCTGCGCCAAAATTGTTATGTGTTATTTAACAATTTATTAATATAGGTTTTATGTAAGAAGAGGGGGGACTTATGTGAATTTAGATCGTTGAGCGGTCGTCGGTGAAGCTGCTTGTCGGCTGTTTGAATGCTGCGACAAGTTGCAGGGGGCGTTGAGTTGTTGTGCTCCCCTGTTCCGCTTCCTCTCGGGTGTAACTTGCGAATTGTTCTCTTTGAACTCTGTTAATCTCGAATGTCGAATGATTTTTATTCCAACTGTTCAGCTGGTTGGGTTCGAAGTTTAACGTCGAATGATTTTATATTTTTTTCGCCGTTGACGTTTTATTTTATTATTCGACGCCAACGCCGGTTTTTATTATTTTCTCTGCCAAGTAGAATTTGCATAAAGTAGTTTATGCAAATTAACTACTTGGCGAGTTGTTCTCCTTTTATAGGTAAAGAGGGGAAACTAACGAAGGGGGATTAGTGGATTTTGGGGGGGGGGGGACCTGGACTCAATGTCGGTCCGTAACACCATCTGAGTTTCTTATTTTCTTTCAACTTATAGTTTGGTGAATTTTAATGTGTCGAAGGCTGTCAACTTTACTATTGGGGCTTAGCGATACAATGAAAAAAGGTAATTGGCGATTACGATTTCTGGACTTTGCTGTGGAAAAGGGTTTAACATCCGTAAGTGTTAGGCTTTCGGTTTCAACCGTTTTCAGTTCCTCAAGTATTTCCTTGGGTGAAAACGAAGGATCAACTCCTTTCAGAAGCATGGAAACTACCTTCTCTGATTTTGAGGTGTACGTATGCGCGCTTGCCCTAACACTAATTTCATTTGTTTGTAGTCCCTCAAGTTATCACATATTAAACTTATCTTACTATTACTAATACGGTTAGTTTTAAAACTTTTACAAGTAAACTCACCATGTTTTATTAGGTCTTTAGCTTCCATTGAGCTAATAACTA
The DNA here is from genome assembly GCA_963931805.1 of Microdon myrmicae. Taxonomy (NCBI): domain Eukaryota; kingdom Metazoa; phylum Arthropoda; class Insecta; order Diptera; family Syrphidae; genus Microdon; species Microdon myrmicae. The sequence goes on along the minus strand of OZ007497.1, from coordinate 5,062,186 downwards.
TGGAAGGCACCTTCTCTTTTTTTTTTAATTTGTTGCTCCATGTGTCCTTGTTGCTGCTGTTGTTGTTCATGTTGTCGGCCCTTTGTTTCTTGTCACTGTTGAACCTGCGGTCCATTATCTTCTTTCTCTTGCTGTTGTTTTGCGGTGGTTTTTTTCTCTTTTTCTATTGCAAGAGTCTCGTTTATTTGTTTTTGAATCTCATCTCTCCTACGGATGAGTTCGTCGATAAATTTTTTTCTTTCTTCTTCCATTTCTTGGAAGGTATTGTCGTCATTTGCGGCTAATTCTTGAAACTTGTTTCCCACTCCAGAGTAATAATCACTCTTTGTCGGAATTTTCATTTTTTCCAGTTGTTTTGTCGCCGCTTGGCAATGAGGTTCGGCTGCGTATTTAGCTTTCTTCGCGGCACCGCTTTAATTTCCGCCATTGTACGGAGAACTTCTGTTTCCTTTTTTTTGTTTTTTACGGCCATTCTTGATGACGGCCACACTGTGTGATAACACACACACTCAAACGCGCGTCCGCACACACGCCGTATAATACACACACTGAACACGTATACACTATACAGATCAATATTTCACAGTAAACTATATAGCCGTTCTCAGTGACGTCCACGCTGTTTGCTCCTTAAGCTTCTCTGCTATAAGCAGCTAATCCGATCTGGAATATCGTACGCCTTTCCGATATGGTCCTGCATATCTTCGGCCCAAATGGAAAGACTTCGAGTTTTCGAAATAAAGCTCCTCAGAAGATGCATCAACCACTTTAGAAGGCCTGACGGCCGCCACTACCCGTACTCTCACCTATATGAAGGTGCCTCGATTGTCCCTATCGACGAGTACTTGCTAGAACTAGCATATAAGTACCTCGAAAGCATTCAAAACAGTGAGAACCCACTTGTACGGCAATCTTGCGTTCTTGACCCTTCTCTCTCTCAATCTCTTCGGATCAGACCACCACAATTTCTTCTTCAGTACAAAACTGAAGAAAGCACCCTTCCCAACAACATTCTCCTCTATAATAGAGGATTCCTGGACCCATCCCATAGGGTCTACTGCTGACACACTACAAACACGCACGCACAGTACAAGACAGCACAAGTACACACACACACCGACCAAAGCGCAGATTATCAGACGCCAAAGACGTGATCTGCGTTTACTACCGCACTCAAGACCTACCGGTCTTGTACGATTTCTTTCCCACAATCCCTCCATCCAAGTAGTTAGAGAACATCCGAACTAACCATGTCCACACTATCCTTAGATACCTCCCCCCCTTTTTCTTTTCCAGATATCTCGAGACCGAGCCCAACATCCTCACGGATGTGGGTGATTCTGGTTATCGCAAGATGATAAGAAGCCAGAGACAAGATGAAGGACACGTCTGTCCTTGTCTCGCCAAAGTCGGCCCTCTCGCCACCCATTTTTTTTTTTCCACGCTGTTTGCACAATTCACAATTTCGCACACACTAAAAGGACGCGGGACAGGACAATCCGTATGGTTCAAACGTTAACTGTTGAATGATGTTACAATATTTACATAGGCGCATGTTGGGGCAGCCTGAAGATGTTTGTGTTTTCTCATCTAACATTCCTCCCACAGTCGCTGATCCTGGCAGCGAATAGTTACATGATGTTGTGACAACTATAAGGATGTGAATGGGCTCATCAGCTTCAGGATAACCTTCATTACTCAATGAAGAACCTATGCTACAGGAGGTTGTTCTCCTTGTTACCAGAATATTTTATTTCTTCTATTGGAGACCGCCCGTCGTGTAACGCTAGTCGACTTATAGATTTGACTGTATTTAGGATATCGCTGGATGGTTGCCACTATGTTTAGGTTATGTAAATCAGCGATTTTCTTCATTCTGGTGACATTTTGATAAAGTCTCCCTAATCTGTTGCAAGAGTTTGTCGTCGTCGCGCTATTAGCATTTGTAAGAACTGTTGTAGGACAGGCTGTACTATTTGATTGGAATCGGGTGCCATACCTGATTGAGCTGAAGATGGCTGCCGTAAGTCGAAGTTTTTGCTATATTGTTGAGGGTATTCATTGTTCTATGACGAGCTCCTTTGTGGTTGAGGTTGTGTAGGTTGTTAAAATGGTAACTTTTTTTGGTTGGGGATGATTTGGCATTGGTAGTCTCGATGATGATGATGATTTGGCATTTGTAAGTTGATGACATTTTTGGGATTGTTCTTGGATTTCTTAAGGCTCCAGGGAGTTTTAAGGGTTTTGCAAATCAAAAGGCCGATTAAACTCTTGAGAATATTGGATTTGAGAGAAATTGATTTGTTGAATTTAAGGTTACTGTAGTGTCTGTTGTGTGGTGGGGGCACTTGTGGGAGATATTGTTGGGAAATTAATATTTAACTAACGTTTGATTCTATTGAAGTCGTCTTGCAGAAGTCTGTTGATGATATCAGTCGTTGCTCCAGATCTATACAGCATAATGTCGTTGGCATACGCAATGGCATATTTGAGAGAACCCGCTAGATCACTAGTGTATATGTTAAACAAAATGGGAGAATTCAATGCTCCTTGCTGTAAGCCGTTTTTGATCTGATAGGTCCACATTTCAGCACAAATTGTTTACGCATTATCATATCGTAGGTAATGTAAACATATATTTAGGCCAAATCATCCCTGAACGGGGTAACACAAGTGCTCGCATATGCGGATGACATCGCCGTTCTGGGCGATAATCTAGAAACTGTTAGTAAAAACTGTGAAATCATCATGCAAGGGGCAGAAGAGGTGGGCCTAGAAATAAATGAAGACAAAACAAAATACATGATTACGACGAGAACGGGTGGACCTCAGGGACCACATATAAACGTCAGAAGCAAGATATTTCAGAAAGTTAAAGAATTTAAATATCTGGGAACGATACTGACGGCCAGTAACGAAATGCCGAAGGAAATTAACAAAAGACCGCATTCCGGCAACGCTAGTTGCCACGCAGTCAGTAAACTGCTAAAATCCAGACTGCTATCACGTAACATAAAGCTCCGTGTCTATAGAACCATAATCATGCCGATTGTTCTATATGGATGCGAAACATAGGCTCTCACAAAACGGGAAGAAAACAAATTCCACGTATTCGAGAACAAAGTTTTGAGGGGTATCTTTGGAGGTAAATATGACGAAGAGGCAGGACAATGGAGGAACTCCATAACCACGAATTGGAAGAGCTATATCGCAAACCTACAATAGTGAGAGTAATCAAGTCACGAAGATTAAGATGGGCCGGACACGCGGTGCGAATGGGCAACGATAGGACAGTGCGTAGAATTCTTGACGGTAGACTAACAGGACAGAGACCGGCCGGATGCCCGCGACGGAGGTGGGAGGACAATGATAGGTTTGACCTTGAGGAGGTCGGATCGAATGGTCAAGCGTGGAAGGAGAGTGCACAGGACAGGGAACGATGGCGGAGTCAATAAATAAAAAAATAGATTTGATAACCTATATACGAGGGTTGCCTTTTATATTTCGGGATTAGAGAACAAAAACAAATATTGATCATCGCAAATCACTTTATTGTTTTTCAAAATATTCCCCATGAAGATCTTTTGCATGCGTTTGAACCAATTGTCGAAGCACTTTTGCCACTCAGATTGAGGTATCTCCAACACATGCATTCTGAATGCAGCAACCGCTTCTTCAGGTGTCGAAAAACGTTGACCTTTCAGTTACGTACGGGAATAAAAAGAAGTCATTCGGTACCAAGTCAGGACTATACGGCGGATGACCCATCAAATCGATGTTTTGGGTGCTCAAAAATGCAGTTGTCGCAGCCGATGTGTGAGAGCTCGCATTGTCGGGGTGAAGAGTGATCCGTCTTCGGGGGTTGGTTTTCCTGATTTCTTGGAAGACAACTGGCAAACAAATGGTTGTGTACCACTCAGAATTGACTGTTCTGCGTTGTTCTAGTGGGACGGTTGCGACATGTCCAGTTTTTCCGAAAAAAACAGGCGACCATTTGCTTGGAAGTGCTTCGTGCGCGAACAACTTTTGTTGGATTTGGCTCAACTTGAAACACCCAGACAGTCGACTGCTGTTTACTTTCGGGCTCATACGCGTAAATCCACGATTCATCACCTGTCACGATGTCATAGACGTGTTTCGAAGCACCGCGACCGTATTTTTTGAGCATTTCTTTTGACCAATTGACACGAGCCTTTTTTTGGGCGATTGACAAATTGCGTGGGACCCAACGCGAACAAATTTTTTTGACAGTCAAATGTTTATGCAATGTTGAATGTATGCTGGTCCCACTAACGCCTAAGGTTGTCTCAATCTCACGATAGGTCACATGACGATCTTCCAATATCAGTTCGCGCACAGCATCAATGGTTTTCGGAACAACAACTGATTTTGGACGACCTTCACGAAATTCATCTTGGAGTGAACTACTACCACGATTGAATTCACCATACCATCGATAAACACTGGTCCTTGATGGAGCTTCATCGCCAAAAATTGAATTAAGTTCATCCATGCACTGTTGCTGAGTTAATCCACGCCGAAAGTTGTAAAAAATAACGCACGAAAATGTTGACGATTTAATTCCATTTTTGTGCCGAGATGAATCTTTTAAGTTACTGTAAACAACACAAATAGCGCTCGTATGTCAAAACGTTCTGAGTGCGTATAACCTCAAAAATGTCCAACTTTACGACAGAGCTGTCAATTGCCGGATTGCAACACTAGTGTTGCCAAATCCCGAAACATAAGAGGCAACCCTCGTATAAAAAAAACAGGCGAAAGTACGCCGAAATGTTTGGGGTTTGTTATAAGATGCAAGAAATACTTCACTCCATTCAACCTGACAAAGTGTACATATTCCCAAAAATGGAAAATTAATTCCCATACTTGATCAGGCACATCTAAAGCAGCACTGCATGTGCAAAAACGAGCAGTGAAACTTGTTGGGGACCCTGGCGAGAATCTTTCGATTTTGTCGTTAGAATCAAGGGCAAGGTATCCTGCCTATTCATTTTCGATAGCTTTTACCATGGTCGTTACTTAACTGAATTTAATGAATGCATCCTACCTTTCCAAACATTTTTCCGCGATACTTAACAATTAGAGGGTGCTATCAGTTGAGAGTTAAGTTCAGGCGTAATGGTAAACATAAAGAAGAATTCATTCTTTAGCCAAACCACACGAATATCTGCCTAATTCTGTTTCCTCATCATAGTAGTGTCCTGTCATTCAAGACAGCATCGGTACCAGATACTTCGTTTCCTTATTCGTTCTCCCTTCTTCCAGTCGCACTATATTTTCACATTTAAGAGTAGCTCAAATCATAAAGATTTCACGAAAAGTTTCGGATTCAAGGAAGTATCCACACAGGGTGACCTGACTTTTTAAATTCGTTTTAGAAATACTTATACGCAAATATGGGACGCACATATTTCATAAATGTATACAACTATTCACATACGCGGTTGATGGGTGCTATCGTCCGAACGAGCTAAAAGCTCTAGTTCAAAAAATCAACTTATCGAGACATCAAGATCTAGCCTCAAGTGATACTTATTTATTTATTTATTTAGGCTTAATCCAAGCAGCTTAAGTTAATATAATATAACAACTTACAGACTAACTTAAAAACTAAAGTAGTAATTAAAGAAAAAAAAATATATATATATAATTAAAAAAAAAAAGAAGAAAAAAACAAGGAAGGAGAAGAGGGCTTGAGGTGTGACAGTGAGGGGTACGTCTACACAGTGGAAGGGGGCGGCGTTGGAGAGCTGGGGGGAGAGGTTTGAAATCGAGGTGGGGTGGGGTTAGGACGGGTTTATTCTGAGACGTCGTTTGAGGGCAGGAGTGGAGAAGTTGAAATCAAAGGAGGTGGGGAAAGAGTTGGCATGTCGTAGCATACGCGAGATGGGCTCGTTAACGCCGTAAGACGTGTGATGAGTGGGCACGTAAAACAGACGGGGGTTCCGCACATTACGGGGGTTTGTATAAAATGATATGGAGGAGAGCAAGCTTGGGCAATTGATTGAGCCTGACAGAAGGCGATGGATAAAGATGATGTCAGCATGGATTCTGCGCTCCTCAAGCGTGTTCAATACACACAAATATGCGTATATATTCCTGCAAAATCGCACCAAGTTACGGAGCCTGTAGTTAATGATTTTACGTGTGCTATGACTTAAATATTTTTTCACCAGACTTGTGGCATTTCTAACAGATGCACACACAATACACAAGCAAATAGTGAAGAACACCGAACGAAAATCGAATAAGAAAATGCATCAGACCCGTATACCATAGCGATAACATAACAAATCCACATCCGTTGTGTCCTTCAGTTTAGAAATTAAATTCGTACACACGGTGGTGACCTGATGGGTTGCGCTTTGATTCAATATTTGGTGATTCTAACTGTCATAGCGTTAGTTCGAATCACACGTTCTTCACTATCATCCCACACGCTATAGACTCTTGCTTGTAGTACATGAATTTAAGATCCAGTGCTTATAAAAACTTCAGCTCTTACCGTGTTTATGGCAGATGCCTCATTTTATCTTATGTTATCTATTTGTGTCTAATTTGTCCCAATAAGACACCTTAGAAATCATCCCATCTTCCTATTATGTTAAGAGAATTGAAATAAAAAAAAAACTAAAGCGAGACGATACAAAACTCTCAGGCTTTTCTTGTCAAATTCAACTTTATTGGAAAATATACTAATAGCAATCGAAGCGATATTGCTTGGTGAGAAACTCCTAACTGTTATGCAAGTTCTTCTTGACATGGATTTTCATCCAGTAAAACTTGAAGTTCTTCGTTGAAAATTTTTGTTACTGCACCTGGACGTGGAGCCTCCTCCTTCCCTTATGGAATCTTGCAAACCACTTTTTTACTGTTGAATGACTTACAGAATGTTCACCCAAAGTCGAATTAATCAATTCCATAGCTTGAGCAGCATTTTTTTGTTTGATTTGAAAACAAAACGGAATGCACTATAGTAAATATTGCTTATCGACATCTGCCTCTTATACAATTGATGTACACGGAATGACAGTTTGTATATGACTAAAACTTAGTTATAAAAACAGCAATGACTAAGCCACATATACCCAAAATGGCGGGCGAATTGGATGCGTTCAAGTATGCTTTTAATGCGACTAACTTTAGAGCCGAGTTTCTGCTTGGACACCTATTAGTTTGTTTGTTGCATATAAATTAAAATATATTGAAAAAAAATTATTCTAGGATCCGCTTAAGAGCCATGAAAGACATGAAGGCTGGTGAACATCTTCATCATTCTTACACGTATACATTAACTGGAACAGCAGCTCGTCAAGAGCATATAAAGTCTGGAAAATACTTCACATGCAGATGCAAAAGATGTTTAGATCCAACAGAGCTTGGAACCTTTTTCAGTTCCTTCAAATGTACAAAATGTGCACTGGGCTTTGTATCTTCATCTGATCCTCTTGGTAAGATATTTTTACTTTAAATTCAGAAAATACTTTTCACTCTCAAATAATATGTTTTCAAAAAATGAAGACCAAACAAACATATGCTGTTTTAACATATCGTATTTATAGACTCTAAGGCCAGCTGGAACTGCAATCACTGTACATCCCAAATGTCGTCAGAGAGTATCCGAAAGAATATTGAAGCTATGCAGGCAGAGGTAGCGGACGTGCAAGCAATGGACATGGGCTCTGAACGGCTGCAGGAATGTGAAAATTTACTTCGGAAATACCGACCTGTCCTCCACCCTACGCACTTCATACAAATTAATTTGAAACAATCTCTAATCGAAATGTACGGGCGAGTACGGGGATATGAGATGGTAGAATTACCGGACATCCTTCTCGAACGGAAGGAGGAACTCTGTCGACAAGTATTAGGAGTCTTAAACGTTTTCGAACCAGGGCTGAGTAGAGCACGGGGATTGTTGCTGTATGAACTACATGTGCCTTTGGTCTTACTGGCAAAAAGCGGTTTCATTTCTGGCGCACTTTCTGTGGCAAATCTTAAAGAAAGGATTCAGGAAGCAGTGGGTTTTCTTGAGGAATGCGTTAAAATATTGAGATATGAAGACACATCATCACAAGAAGGTGCGATTGGAAGAGTGGCCAATAAGGCACTAGAACATCTAAAATTAAGTTTGGAAGGATTGTAGGTAATTAAAGAGAAAATTAGAACACTATGTGTATACAAATAAAAGTTTTGCTATCACGTGTAGTGCTTTTGTGTGAAGGTGGCGAAGTACTCTTTATAAGTTTATTATGGGCTGAGTTTTTACAGTTTTTCATTTAGGATCTACTAAAAGGGCATAATACCTACAGCGATCGTTTCCCCTTGTATATTACTACATATCCCTACCCGAAACGATATTCGTGCTGGGCCGTTGTTAAAATAGAACGGTCGATGTTAAGCAAAATGTCTCTGGTCTGAACAGACCAGAACCAGAGACCAACCATTTTTCTATTAGGCGGAACTCAAATAATTGGTGTTACGGATATTTTGAACTTCAACTTACCTGAATAAACTTACCCTCTCTTCTTCCCACATCATGGTATAGCATATATGAGATTTGCTTATTAACTTTCACCAAAGATTGGTGCTGCTGTAGCATCCCAGAATTCAAGTGCTCCTGGCTAGAATGTCACGTCAATAAATGTACCAGCCTTTATTTGTTCTTGTGTAGAAGCCCGAATTTAGATAGAGTTGTACCCTTACAAGACTATGATATTCTATTGTTATTGCGGGTGATTTTATAACGTCGGATAAACGAAACCTGTTAAATTGTCCATAATAATTTGTTTTTCCGGGCAAGGTTATTAGCCTTGCGCCACTCAAGCTACATAACCTATATGTAATATTATTACAAAGAAAAGTTCCGCGCACCAACTTGGATACAATTTTTTTCTAATTCTGTGATTAGTGGAACGCGTTAATACACACCAGATTGAATTTTTGTGGGTATTATCAAGGGGATTAAGCCCGTACCCAGTAAATCCGTCACGAAACTCTTCATTATCTTATTCTATATAAGGAGACGGTTTATTTTCTCATGAGACTTATTATACCTATAGCAGAGAAGATTCAACGACTCTATGGTAGATGCTCGATTAAAGCTTCAAAATAGCGGCGCTCTACTTACAAGAACATGTGTTTGATGACATGAGTGAGCCCACGACGAAGGAGGGAGAGTTGCCAACCGCCTGGAGAATACAAACAATGATGCTTAGGTGAGTCTGCCTGAAAAGGAGAGGAGAGTCTTATGAAGAATGAGAAGGGTAATCGCTGAGTATACTGAATGATGGAGGCAACGGTACCATCATACTCGGTACGTAGCCCAAGGAGTCTTCTCGGAATGGAATTGAAATGCTTTGGGATTGGTCTGAATGTGCTGGCCACCAACTGATCGAGATACCTTCCACGGAGGTCTTCTCACCGCGTTTGCTTCCTGAAAGGGCAAGTCGAGGTTTCTGGTTTCGCAACCTGACAGGAAACGCGAGAGGAATGAGCATGATCGCAGGCAACAACATCCTGACAGGGAAGCCGACAAATTAGAGTCACGAACGGTAAGGGGGCGACAAAACGGACGCTCCACGTGAGACGAGTTTAACCGAGTCCGAACATGCCACGGTGCTAGGCTGTAGCCGAGATAGAACAGCCAGTAGAGAGAGAACAGCGCTCATCAGCGAACCGTAAAAGGCTCTCAGCAACAACATATGGGTGAGCAACAAAACAAATACCGCAGCTATATGGTTAGGTGGAAGACATGCGTTTCAAGACGTCTACAAACAAGCCGAGGGCTTTGTCAGGGCTAAAATTAATAGCATACATCTTTACAGCTGTTATGCCAGGCCGAGTTGGTCCCTTAGCCAATACCAGGCCATGTTGGACAATTTGGTGACAGATGCCCAAGGAAGGCCTAAAGTGATTATAGCCGGCGACTTCAACGCATGGGCAGTGGAATGGGGCAGCCGATCAACAAACACTAGAGGCCGTATGCTGTTGGAAACCTTTGCATCTCTGGACATCGATATTGCAAACAACGGGCGGGTAAATACATACCGTAATGCAGGAAGAGGGTCGGTCATTGACATCACTTTTGCGAGCAACTCCCTCCTATGTAAGTTAAAATGGCGGGTGAGCGAGGAATACACGCACAGCGACCGTCAGGCCATTATAGTCAATATACAACAAAACAAACGTAGAAGGAGTCTCCAAGTAGGTGGCCCGAAATGGAAAGACACATTTTTTGACAAAGACTCCTTTGAATTAATATTGAGTACCAACGATGTAACCAATGCCGAAACGGCCGAAGCCCAGTAACACCAACTCATCCGTGCTGTCACGACAGCGTGCGATGTAGCTATGCCCAGGCGATCCAACGGAGAATTTATTACACCTTGTTACTGGTGGAATGAGGAAATAAAGGCACTCAGGACTCGCTGTCTACAAGCCCGACGCAAAGTGCAGCGGTCTAAGAGGGCAGCCAACTTCCAAGAGCACTTGGACGAGTTCCGGTCAGCACGGCGCAATCTACAAAAAGCGATCAAGGACAGCAAAACGAGGTCCTTCAAAAGCCTATGCGAAGGAGCCGATATAAATCCATGGGGTATGGCATACAAGATGGTAATGAGTAAGCTGAATGATTCCAGGTCCCCGCAGATATCATGTCCAAAAATGCTGAGGTCAATAGTAAACCAACTATTCCCACAAGGCACATCCCCACGTTACGACATAATAAGCGAGACAGTGGTGGAGGACTTCCCGAGAATCACGGCAGACGAGCTACAGTCGGCATGCAGGAGGATACAGGACGGCAAAGCGCCGGGTCCTGACGGAATTCCAAACAAGGCGGTGAAAGTGGCAGCTGAAAGTCGACCGGACATGTTTATAACCACCATGCAAACGTGTCTAGAGGAAGGTGTCTTTCCAGAAACTTGGACACTGCAACACGTGGTGCTCCTACCAAAAAGTAAAAAAACACCTGGAGAACCCTCATCATATCGCCCAATATGCCTTCTAGACACTATGGAAAAGATATTGGAAAGAGTGATATACGAAAGACTGCTAACCGTAGCAGAAGAAAAAGCAGCCTTATCGAACCAACAATACGGGTTTAGAAAATCGCGCTCCACCGTCGATGCCATAAAGAGAGTAGTTGACATTGCGACGGAAGCAATAAGTGGAGAGAGATGGCGCTGGGGCACAAAGGAATACTGTGCAGTTGTGACACTGGACATAAAGAATCCCTTTAACTCGGCAAAATGGCCAGTCATAAATAGAGCGCTTCACAGAATGGGCACCTCACACTACCTCCAGAGAATAATTTCCAGCTACCTCACTAACAGGAAGCTGAGGAATGCAACAGACGATGGTGTAAAATACCACAACGTCTCAGCGGGAGTTCCACAAGGTTCTGGGCCCCCTCTTATGAAACATCATGTACGATGGCGTTTTGCGATTGGTGTTGCCACAACAGGTCTAGTTGATAGGTTTTGCGGACGACATTGCCCTTGTGACAGTGGCAAAACATATTCATGAGATAGAGGCAGCTACTAACGAGGCAGTGGTGAAAGTCAAAGAATGACTGGTATCCGCTGGTCTCGAGCTAGCAGACCACAAAACAAATGCGGTTCTAATAACTAGCCAAAAAAAGGTGGAACACATGAATATAAGGGTCGGAGATCAAATTATTAGATCGAAAGACGCAATAAAATATCTAGGAGTTATGATCGACAACAGGCTACAATTCAAAGAGCATGTCAAGTATTCTAGCCGAAAAGCGTCAATGCTCCAAGCAGCACTTGCTTGAATACTACCAAACATCGGAGGACCTGGATATCCACGAAGAATCTTGATGTCTAGAGTAGTGACCTCGGTCCTACTATACGCCGCCCCTGTTTGGGCCAGTATACTGACGACGAAGGAAGCGAGGAGAAAGCTGACGTCAGTCTATAGACTCTGTGCCTTAAGAACCATCAGCGGTTTCCGAACCATCTCGGACGAAGCTGCTTTTGTCGTAGCCGAAATGGTTTCAATTGATATCCTTGCGGACGAGATGTTAAGAATCTACAACAAGAGAACGTCAAGGCAACTGGAACCAACAGCAGTCAAGGAGATCAAAGAGGAAAAGAAAGCAACCTCATTAACCATATGGCAAACTCGGTGGGACCACACCACGAAAGGCAGTTGGACGTACAAATTAATCCCATCTATCGCCACCTGGATGAAGAGAGACCACGGTGCCTGCAAGCACCATCTTACCCAGTTCCTGACCGGCCATGGTGGATATCGCAAATATCTGCACCGTTTTAGACACAGCAGCTCACCGTTGTGTCCAGCGTGTCCAAACCAAGAGGAACATACAGAGCATGTGGTGTTCCACTGTAGACGCTTCAACGAAGGAAGACCCAATCTCCCAGGCCCGCAAGACCTCATAGAGCAGATGCTATGCTCCGAGGATAACTGGGTGGAGATAAGCGCATATGTGACCAAAGTGGAACTCGAACTTAGAAGAATCGAGAAAGTAAGGCAAGCACAAATAACCGACATGGAGAGAGCAGCTTAAAAAAGCATAAAGCTAACCAGCCCCGCGAAGTAATACCTAACAGCAGTCCCGCGGGGAGAGTGGTTGACGGGAGCGAGGGTGTGGTTTAGTACGCAGGCGTGGGACTTGGAACCGTCGTTCCAGGTACACGAATCGTGCATGCTAATAGCACGGGCTGCTAGTACCTATGATGATTCCACATCCGTTGGCGCATCAAAGAAAAAAAAAAAAAACGCCATGGTAGGTAGTCCGAAACCACCCTAATCGATAGCAACGTCTCTCAGACCGACCGAGGGGGAGGGAAAGCACACATCGGTCAAACGATCCTCAACCTGGTCGAACACCTGCGCCGAAGGTGGGTAGATCGTATTTCCTAGCCCTGGAACCGAATGAATGGATACTGTATACAAACCAACAAAACGCTTTATTCTGTGCATCGATGTTCGATGTGTACAAAAGGAACAAAAAAGGAATAACAAAATGTGCTATGAATTCATTCGTTAACGGAAGGGTCTTCGTCTCCGTGGGTGATCATGTGACCGACATCCGATTCAACTTCACTGGAACGTAAGAGTAGGAACAACTCCTGCAATGTCGATCGTATCCCGTTAATCTGACGCCATAAGATGAACGTGTGTGTCGCACATGGCCGCTTCCTCCTGGCCCGCTGAGGTTTCATGTGGTCGAACATTCAACAACATGGGAAAACAAATGCTTATCCAAAATATTCCTCGACAAATGAGAGCGGATTCTATTGCTAGGATCTTAATCCTATATCCGCACATTGAAATCGTCATTACGGTTTATTTGCTTTCGAGACTTATTATACCTATAGCAGAGAAGATTGAACGACTATATGGTAGATGTCTGATCATCATCTTGCGATAACCAGAATCACCCACATCCGTGTTGGGCGCGGTCTCGAGATATCCGAAAAATAAAAAGGGGGGAGATATCTAAGGATAGTGTGGACAGGGTTAGTTCAGGTTATCTCTAACTACTTGGATAGAGGGGTGGTGGGAACGAAATCGCACAAGACCGGTAGGTCTTGGGTGCGGTAGTAAACGCAGATCACGTCTTTGGCCTCCTTCTGCTCTGCCGATGGGCTCGCCTTATATAGGCCCGCAGCCGTCCTCTCGTTCGCTCGTGTCTTGGGTGCTGTTCTCCTCCGTGGCTTCCTGGAATTGGTGCATCGCTGATCGTTGTTTCTCAGAAACTTGTATGCTGGCGCTTGGCTTGCCTTTCCTGGGAATTCGTGACGAAGTGGTGCATCGCCAACGCGACCGGAATGCAATCATTGCAGCAGTATAGATAGCTTAAATAAGGCAAATCTCTTGCAGACACGCCATTGAAATACTTGATTTTTGTACTTTTATTAAATTATTATTTTCTTTATATATATTATCCTAATAAACTATTGAACTTAATAAATTTGTTTGTTTTTATTTTATTACGTTAATTAGATCCTATATTAAGTTCAGCTAAATGTTAACACGACATTCACTGACTGTTAGGCGGTACGGACTTCGCCGGGTCAGCTATTACTTAATAAAATAAATTAAAGAAAAAAAAAAGAAAAACTACTGACAAATAAAAAAATTGAATAGGCACGGAAAAATATTTAATGGAAGAAATAAATCTCAATGAAGAAAATGCAATCTTCGAAAAACTTTTAAAGAAGAAGGAAGTAGAGCCGTAATAAGTGCAAATTAAAATAGCGTAAAATAATCAAAATGGAATTAAAAGGAAAATTGAAATAAAATAAAATAAAAGAAGTAAATATAAGGACGAAAATAAGTAAGACAACAATCCCATATGTTAAGAAGAAGAAATTAAACAAAACAACCAAGTAAGTATTATAAATAACTGTAAGATATCAAACAAAGGAATACTAGAGAATAACTCAAGAGAAGAAATTAAATTAAAGAAATAAATTAATAAGAACACTTTTTTAAAATTACATTTCTCTTGGGAGTGGCGCACCTATAGGACCAAAGAACTGTTGCAGTTCCTCTTGATCAGTTGCAGGTTGTAACGCTCTGGAAATACTCGCGGGGGGAGGGAATTCCACAGCTTTCCCGCTCTGTAAAGGAACGGGTTCTGATGATTTCCCCCTAACCGTCTACTATCAGAATGTTAGAGGTCTTCGCTCCAAAACACAATCGACTCTGGAAAAGGCACATTCCCTCCCCTTCGACATATACGCTCTAACTGAGACCAACCTTATCCCTAGTAGTAATAGTCTTGAACCTTCCTCCTTCAATGTTTTTCGCGATGACAACGTTCATCTAGACGGCCCCAATTTCCCATGCCGTGGAGTGCTGCTTGCCACTGATAACAGGCTCGGTTAGTCTCTAATTGCCATCTCTTCTTCTCCTGATCTTGACTACGTCGCAATAAAAATCGACAAGCGCCCTAAGTCTCTATTCATTATCTACTTCTATATACCTCCTTCACGACCCATGGTGTCATATGAACTCGCAATAGAAGCGGTAGATAACCTAGCCGAGTTAAGCACCCCCCTAGACGATATCGTCGTTCTTGGCGATTTTAACCTTCCCCCTTCTCCAATGGACATTGGCTGACGAACAAGCCTTCTACTTCTCAAACCCCACAAGTTCCGAGGAACGTATTTTTATAAACGGTCTCACCGAGTCATGCCTCCATGAAATAAGCAATGTCCCAAATCATATGGGGAGACAACTGGATCTCGTGTTCACAGCGGACCCACACAAGTCCTCGGTTGCCCCTAGTCCACACGCCCCTCTACCATAGATAAGTACCATCCCCGCTGCTCTTATCCCTATATCTTGATCATGAAACCCAGCCTTCTCTACCTCATGACAGCTTTTCCCACAACTTCCACAAAGCTAACTTCCGTCTTCTAAATAAACATCTTAGCAAAACAGCGTTTCGCTTTGATCACCTGGGGGTAGAAGAAGCTACTGCCACTTTATATAAGGAGATCTACTATGGCATCGCCCTATATGTCCCCTATTCTCGACACATGTCATCGGTTTCATCGCGGCCATGGTACAACCGCACACTCCGCACTCTTTGGAACAAGAGAAATAAATTGTGGAACATTTTCCTCAAAACGCGTTCCTTCCAAATCTTTTTTCCACTTTATAAATTACAAACGTAAATCCGACGTCTATCCTAACTCCCTCTGTTATGGCGTGACTACTTCAACCGACCCCCTAATTATTGCCAATCTATTCGCTTCGTTTTACAATAAATCGTTCACAGACATCTACTTCGAGCCCAATCCGTCTTACTTCAAAGACTTGCCCGAATTCTCCTTCGGATTTCAGCAAGGCCTTTGACAACATCTCCCATAATCTCATCCTTTTTCAGCTGTTCTCCCTGGTTTTCGAACTCTTATTGATCAAGTGGTTATTTTCTTATCTGAAAGATCGATCCTACCGTATCAAATTCAGATCCACCCTTTCCAATCATTTTCTTCCCACGTCAAGGGTTCCGCAAGGCAGTCATCTAGGTCTTCTCCTACTTATCCTTCCAACCAATGACGTTGATACCATTATTAAATACTCATCCAAACGATCATCTCTCCTCTCGATTCCTCACTTCTCCAAACGGATCTCGACAGTTTCTCAACTTGGTGCCGTAATAACTGCTTCGAACTCAACGTTGTCAAATGGCACTCCATCACCTTCTCCGGCAAACGCCCCCCCCCACGTTCCTACTTCCTACTTCCTGCTAAACCAGCAGATATCATCTGTACGCTCGATATGTGACCTCGGGATCTTATTTGACAGAGAGCTTAGCTTCATCACGCATATTGATGATATTATTCTTAAGGCCAACTCTGCCCTTGGGTTTGTGAACCGCTGGTCTAAAGAATTCTCTAATATTTACGTTTCCCGTTCTCTCTACATAGCCTTCGTCCGCCCCCTTCTTGAATACGCCAGACAGGTCTGGTCTTCACACTACTCGTCCCATATCCGCAGAATCGAAAGCGTGCAACGTCGTTTTCTGCGTTTTGCCCTCCGCGGACTGAACCGGGCGAATCCTCGGATTCTCCCCCCATACACAAGCCGGCTCCATCTGATTAACCTCAACACACTTGAGGAGCGCAGAACTCATGCCGATATCCGTTTCATCCACCGTCTCCTTTCAGGCACAATCAACTGCCCAAGCTTGCCTTTCACCATTGCACTTCACACTAACCCCCGTAACCTGCGAAACCCTCGTCTCTTCTATCTACCCACCCACCACACTTCTTACGGCTCCAATGAACCCATTTCGCGAATGCTGAGGTGGGCAAACTCTTACCCTACCTCCTTCGATTTCTATCTTACATCTACTGCACTCAAACTCCGTCTCCCTTCTTCCCCCCCCCCCCCTGACCTTGCCCCGCCCACCGTTTATACCATCACAACCCGTACACATTCCAACACATATGCCGTTCACTGTCGCTGTCTCACAATTGCCACATTTGCCACCCCCACATACACTCGCCCTTGTTTATGCCACGAAACCTTCCCAATTTCATGCTTTCCCCAGATTCGAGGGCCTGGCCATTCATCATCAGCTGTGGAATATTATGTCTTCGTTGGATTGAAGTCGACGAGATCGGCCTTTCTCCACTCCAGGCCCTTATCCAGAATGCCCTTCACACTAACCTCCGTAACCTGCGAAACCCTCGTCTCTTCTATCTACCCACCCACCACACTTCTTACGGCTCCAATGAACCCATTTCGCGAATGCTGAGGTGGGCAAACTCTTACCCTACCTCCTTCGATTTCTATCTTACATCTACTGCACTCAAACTCCGTCTCCCCTCTTTCCCCCCTGACCTTGCCCCGCCCACCGTTTATACCCACACAACCCGTACACATTCCAACACATATGCCGTTCACTGTCGCAATTGCCACATTTGCCACCCCCACATACACTTGCCCTTGTTTATGCCACGAAACATTCCCAATTTCATGCTTTCCCCAGATTCGAGGGCCTGGCCATTCATCATCAGCTGTGGAATATTATGTCTTCGTTGGATTGAAGTCGGCGAGATCGACCTTTCTCCACTCCAGGACCTTATCCAGATCCCGATTAAGACAGTCGATCCAGCTACATCTCAGCTGATGCGACGTTTTGATGCCCTAATCGGCTAATCACTCGAAAAAGAGGAAACAAGCGTACTATCATCCGCAAAACTGAGGATTTGGTTATCGATTGGCCCCTACAAATCATTTATGTGAAGCAAAAACAAGGTTGGAGCCAAAATAGAACCCTGAGGCACTCCGGAATTAACAAGATATAGATCTGAAGACTCATCGTCTACAACAACCCGGAACGATCGATTTCCGAGAAAACTCTTCGTGCAATCGTATCAACGAAGTTTGCTCAGCAATACTCCGTGCCAGAATCGGTCAGAAGCCTTGGAGATATCCAGTGCGACACTCTTGGCTCACCATGCTCCTCAATCGCAGATGTCCATATATCGGTTATAAGGGTCAAAAGGTCTCCCGTGGTGCGCTTGCCTCGGCGTCAGTATTGATGATCATTCAGAAGTCCGTTGCACTCCAAATATTTAATTAACTCGGTATTGAAGGTCATCAATTATCCATCATCATCGGCACCACAACCGGGATCCGGTCTTGGCCTTATTTAGCAAGTCTCGAGGTTTGTTAAATTTTCTATAATAATTTATTTTTACGGGCAAGGTTATTAGCCTTGCTCCATATCAATTATCCATGACCTTAGATAATAAAGACAGTAACACTATCGGCTGGTAATTTTATGGGAGACACTTTTTCCTCCTCTTTGGGATTGGCTGAACTCGAGCGATTTTTCAGCAGATAGGAAATGTCCTTCGTGCATAAGATACGCGGAAGAGCCTGCTAAGAACCGGCGATAGTTCTGGAGCACAGTTCTTAAAGACTATTGTCGGTATTCCGTCCGGGCCGGTCGCCTTCCTACAGTCCAGTCCACGTAGAATGGGTTGGATAGTACACGGACGGAACCTCACATCCCAAATCGAAGACCGTACCGGCGCGACCACAGGTGGCTCCAAAACACTCCAAAAGAATTTGTGACTAGTGTCCCGCTGTACGTCAGGGGGAAAAGAGGAGCCGAAGTTATTGCTAGCTGCCCTTGCCATTGGCTAGAAGGGACGCAGACCAGTTGGGCGCTCATAGAGTTTATTCTGTCGTTGCAACCCGTCTTCGTGGTATCAATAGCCTGATTGCATGCGTTTTTGATTCTAACAAAATTCGGGAATTAGAGCGCCATTGTTTAAAAGCTCTATTTTTTGCCGCTGTAATCTGCTCGCATTTTTTATCAAACCAAAGTTTATCAGATTAACTTCGTTTGATGGAATGCGGGATGTAGATCTCCATCCCGAGAAGAATAATCTCCACCACCGACCACGGAAAGGATGCAAAGAAATCTCGCAAATCGTCCGAGTTAGCACTCCCATGCCTCCATACATGGCGAAGCTTCTTAGATCGGTTATTCGTTCGAAATGCATGTGTCTGCGCGACCATTTTTTTTTTTTTGTATTAGACTTCTCTCGGGAGAGGCGAACCTATAGCGTCGAGTGGGCGCCCCGAGATGCCATCAAATAACTGTTGTAGTTCTTTTTGAACAGTTGCAGGTTGTAACGGTCCGGGAACACTCGCGTGGGAAGGCAGTTCCACGGCTTCCCCGAGTTTTGATACAGGGATGTTCGCGCCGTTTGGAGATGAACCACAAACGGGTGCGATTCGTCGGATTGTCTTGTGGAGCGCATATAAACCGAATTGCGTGGAACAATGCCAAGAATCTCCGAAGAACAATACTGAGCAGTGACCTGAGTTTCCCAGTGGCACAGCAACTTCCACGGTAAAAACGCTCGGCTTGGATGCCCAAAACAGATTCAGATTGGTCGCATAATCACCTCGGGTATCCGGCACTTGCGTATGTTTCTCCACGAGTTAAGTCAAATTGCGACTACAGCAAACATTTTTGCTGGCCCCCCAGCCTTATCGGTTCTGTTAGAATGTGCCAACCAGCTGGAGTTGTGTACATCAAAATCGCCAAGGACGACAATTTCAGAAGCTGGGTGGTTGATCTGTATCCAGTCGACGGTACATGTCGCCGGCCGATCGTCATTCGGGGACCGGTAAAGACAACATAGAAATTTAACAGAATTCCTCAGCATGACCTTTAACCATATCATGTCCAAGTTATTGGGTTCTAACACCTCCAACCTTTGGCAAGCCAAATCAGAGCGCATGAAGGGGCAGACTTCACCCTTAAAACAGAATCTCGAATGTAAATCGGATCCTGGGCAACGAAGATCAGTTGATGAATCGACCTGATGCCCCTGATGTTACAAAATGCCGTTATCAGTCGAACGTCGACAGAGTTTCGAGAACGAACCCGATTACGCGACGACGAATTTCCTTAACTTCGGTTATTTATCAAAGTATTTGCATGATGTTCCTCCTGACATAGTTCCGAATTTGAAACTAGTTTACCTCCGGAATTCTTTATCTCAAAAGGTACCATCACGATTTATATTCGTGTCAGTCCGGGCCATCAGCCATACATCCGAAACATAGTCGGAAATTTCTCCCGACGATATCGCGGAATGTAGAACGTGACGGGGTGATATCTCACCTGGAGTACCGACTTACCACCTAAACCAACCTTTTCTCAAATCGGTCCATCAGCCAAGCTCTGAAAGATGGCTAGGGATTTCTCCTGACCATTTCACGAAGCTTATAGCTTGATGGGGTGATATTTCGCCGGGAGACATGGCGAATAACCACTTCCATTTATCCATACCTAGCCTTATCCATACTTACCCTTTTTCATCCTGCATTTTCCTAGTCCAATTCTTATCTGTACCTACGATCCCCCATCCGGCATACATTGCCCTCCTAGGGGACTGCATGTGCAACAGACTAAGTCTAAACCTAATCTGTCGCACATTGACCTAATTACTAACCTTTTTATTAGAACGAGGATCGGGTTTGTAGTCCAACATTAAATGTATACTTGTGCGCAAACCTCGATCTGACACAATATAAAAAGGGCGGCCCATCTTGGTTTCGAGGCAGTCGGTAACCAGCCGCCAAACAGGCAGTACAACAGTTGAAATAAAGTGAACCTAATAACAACAAAAACTCTTTTAATCGGCCTGGAGGTAAGAACAACTATTTTAAATATTGTTGGATACTGGCGTAACAACCGGTATCACAACAGGATCCCGCCCACCACCCGGCCTTTAGCCATTTCTTACGACAAGTCGGCCTAGCTTCTAATGGGTTCTAACGCCCCACTCACCTGCATCAATTGCGGAGAATCATTTATTTATTATTAGGCTTAATCTAAGCAGATTAACTAAAAAACTAAAGTAGTAATTAAAAAAAAAATATATACATAATTAAAAAAAAAGTATATATATACTTATATATATATATATATATATATATATATATATATATATATATATATATATACATATATATATATATATATATATATATATATATATATATATATATATATATATATATATATATATATATATATATTGGTACGTTTTTCCTCCGCACACGACCGTTAAACTATGTCCAGTTTAAAACTATACGTTTCTTTGCGCGAGTTCGACTACTGGATCGCAAGAGTGCTTCAATGTTTTTAAGGACAACCTCTGTTTTCCTCCGTTAAATTCCTCAATCCGTGTTCTTTAGCTCTCTTTTTGAATCTCCTTGTGCATCAATGCAAACTCTACGTTCCAACGATCAGCAATTCATTTTTCCACGTGTTCTTTTTGTCGTTCCGCCTGCTTCTGACGTTTCTGTCAGTTTTGTGTATTCTCCAGTATTCCTCTAGATGGCTCCAGAATCGGTGTGTTGATGTCGTATTAGTTGGCTTAAGGCTCGGTGCGACGCCATGAGGTCACGCTAACGGTTGACAAGTGTGACAAGGAAGGAGAAGAGGACTTGGGGCTAGGGAAATAAAAAGGAAAATAATAAATAGAATTTAATTAATAAGAAAAAAACTAGGTAAACAAGAGAATTACCATTCAGAATAACAAAGAAAAAGATAAAGAGATTAAAACTAAGGAAGACAAGAATGAACTTAAGAAGAAAACCGTTAGTACCTTTGTTCATATCAATTTTTTCAAATTTAATATGCACATATTAGTCAATATATAGTGTAACAAAGGCTTGTTAGGTCCGTGAAACGTCTTCTTCAAAATGAGAGCTGCAGTTTTTGATTTCAAATTTTCCGCACCAAATCACACGTCCTCCCCGTTCGTATTTTGCATTTTAGGAACGAAAAACTGGATTATCAAATCGCGATAGTGCCCACAATTAACTTTTATTGCCTGACCAACTGTATTTTCATAAAGAAATGGTACAATGATATCCCAAGCCCTCAACGTGACACGTGAATGCTTATGATTCTCAATAACCACTGGTGGATTTGGTAAACCGCAAATTCAACAAATGTGACAATTAACAAACCCATCAAGATGAAAATGAGTCTCATCGCTGAAGGTGGTTTTCTTTGAGGAGTCAACATTCATATATTATCACTCAATAAATTATTTTCTCTATGAGTGGTCAGTGGAATTCAGGTCTTGAGTCGATTGGACGTTGTATGCATAAAAAGGCAAATCTCTTGTGAGAATTGTTACACACAGAATTCCAATACCCTCATATAACACCCAATATAACTCCCAGACCCTAAGATTCGCATACACATAACATGTATACGCATGTATGCTGTACGCAAGCTTCCAATAATCTAAATCCAATAATCAATACATATAACATGTATCACATACGCCCAAGTTCAAAACGTATAGTATTCCATGCAAGTTGCACAATGCAACTTGAAACATGTCTGGAAATGTAACACATCTAATGTTGCTCACCATCGGCCAAGGCAAATCCAAAAGCCATCACCTTGATATGCATGCATTCCCATTCTAATACCTGAAATTGCAATCTTGCATTTCCCACATTCCACCTATGCCCTACATCATCATCATCATCATCATCGGCACTACAACCGGGAACCGGTCTTGGCCTTATTTAGCAAGTCCTGAGGCTCGTTAAATTTTCCATAATGATTTGTTTTTTCCGGGCAAGGTCATTAGTCTTGCGCCAGAGGCTCCTCGACGGGGAATCGAACCCCGGGCTCCCGTGTGACAGGCGGATATACTAACCACTATACTATCGAGGAGCCACCTATGCCCTACAAGCAAACCAAATCCCCATCACCTTGAAATGCATACATTTCCCATTGCCATACCTAAAATTGCAATTCTGCAATTCCCACACCCAACATTCTCATCACCTTGACGCTCACACCCAACGCCCAAGCACCTTCAAGGTAATTTTACCCCGGCACAAGCATGCTATTCGTTATGAGAAAATTAGATTCGCGTCACAGAGAATCGAAATTTTCCCATGGCCTTGGGATGGAACTGCAGCCAGAATGGGCGTAAGATTACCACCTGGGGATGATTCACTGCAGGAAAAATGCAACGTTGTGGCTCCCATCGTCGTTGGCATGGCCTTCGACTGAGACTAGCGACTGGAGGGCAGCTATGATCGTAGGAAGGTATGTGGGTTTTGATTTAAGTTTTGAATATAAAAAGGGGAGCTCGGTTAGAATAGAATTAATTGGTTTCAGACAGCCGTCATTTATATACTTTAAATTATATCAATTAAAAGGAATAAAAATAAACACTAAAACTAGACACGAAGAAAAAAGAGGGTGTTATTATTACAAAAAAAAAACACCATCGGGGTCCCATCAAGCGTCCCAGAGGAGAAGACTCCGGCCAACGTCCCTCAACTGAGAAAGGACAACCCCAGGTGAACCCACGGAACTGGAGGTGCCTGAGTCGTGAGATGACCAGACGAGACGTGTGCTGCGGAATCCTCTGTATACACCACAGGCTCGTGAGACGGATACACGAGGACGACACATAGGGGCTAACAAGCCGGAAGACGCCTTGTAATGATGATGGATCACCATGTGATACAAGCGGACATGATCGTCATTCAATATATTTATAAGAATATATTTTGGGTGACCAGTATATAAGATTTATTCTAGAAAGTTTCTCTACGATCTTGCTTCCCTAATGTTTGCTGTTTAAGCGCAGCCCGCTGTAAGTCTATGGCGTAGAGCGCCGCAGTTAGGTGAATCAAATACACGATTGGTTTTTGATTAACTTTACTTCTAAAAATGCAGGGGTATTTATACTCCCCATCAATCATTCAATTCTTTACACATTTCCTTATTCACTCATACAATTATTGCTTACAAGCTATAAAATAATTAAATGGAACATCACTCATACAATTTTGCTTATTATGCTACTTAATATCATATCACCGTATAGCGAAAGAACAATGTCATGAGTTGACCCAATTAATTCGTGAACCACTTTGCCAATGACAAATTCGCAAACGATTGTCATCTGATTCCTTCATATCGTAACTGGAGCAATTCGTTCGTTTTACTCAATGTGTTGCGGATTGGCAATTAAATGTGCTGGAATGTACTGGAGAACTCTAGTACATTCGCATGTATACCAGTTGCGCAGCAGCTGGCACCAACTGGCCATCATTGTCACCACGATGATGTCATAGCGTCGCTTTTTTGAATTGGCAGTTATGCCCATTCATTCAGTCTACAATCAACATTCACCGAATAAACACCATCGGTCAATAATTTTCAATCAATACATCAATTAATAAAGCTGCCTTCAAGTTCACTTCTGCCTTTTTGTGGTTCTGTCTCCTACGACAAAGTTTTATTGGTTTACACGCGGACTACTTAGAGTTATAAACAAACAATGAAATGAGTTGACCTTGAATTTGGTTGTAAACAACGAATGCTGGTTACTTGAGAAGTGCAAATTGTGACAAGGGCAATCGATTCATTTGAGATTATTGTTTGTGGTCATTTCATGTATATGTTGTCACACTACAGCCTACTCACGGGTTTAACAAAGCCGGAAGCCACAAGAGTAGGTAAGTGTTATGTACAAAAATAAATATATAACAGAATTCATTCTAGAGCTCTTCTCGAAATGTCCAATTTTTTACCACGGTGCCGAATTGGTGTTTTAGCAATACTCTGACGATAGGTGTATTGGATTGGAAGTATTGATAACTAATTGGTCTAATATCTCTGAATTAAATCAGTACTTCGATCTTATTTTGTGCTAAAATTACAAACTGTAACTACCAAACCTTTTTGTTTTTAGTGTTTCTCAAATTTTTAAATATTTCAATATCTTTTGCACTTGCGTAATTTCAGAAGACTCACGATTTAAAATGCGTGTATTGTACTTGATTATTAGGGCTTCGTTGGAGAAGAAAATCAACCAAACCATTCATTTTTCGTAAATTTGATGGCACATTACAAGCATTTTAACATAGATGGTCATTCTTTAGCCGAATCCAACGAATGTGGAATGCTCTACCTGATCATGTGTTTCCCCTCGTTGTAATGTCTAGGCATTTAAGACCAATGTATATCGATACCTCCTTTCCTTATCCACTTCCTCTCCTTCCGCTCGCACTGTGCTCTGAGTTCAAAACCCCCCTTCATGCGCGAGTTACGGTTGCCACCGGGCACCCCGTCACCCCTTGATACCTCCTACACCTAAGTTCCACCCACTGAATATGCTTGAACAGCAAATCCATCCATCAAGGTTATTTTCCCACAGTTCCTTGACTCCGATGAAACATCAGCAACGAGCCGGAAAAGTGAATCGTAACCCTAGAACTAAGAACTCGGTAGGGAACCTGCAGAGGTGACAAATTGTAGACTCAGCGTCTACCGAATTCTCAATCCTTTGTTTAAAAGCGTGAGAATCACTTGTGCAATTCAATACCGAGGTGTAATGTGCAGGTATGATAGGAGATGGGGTTGAGTTGAATTTGGATCGTAAAAGTGCCCGGTTGTTTCAAGAAAATATTGTTACGCATATGACAATCAGTACTAGAATATTCTAGAGAGTCCGAAACAGAGTACTAGAATATTCTATAAAGTAATGGAAAACTGGAGACTAGGAACAGTAGAACATTCAAGGCAATGGAACGGATGGAAACAAAACGCTGAAACAGTATAAATACAGCGCACACAGAAGATAGTGATGAGTATGAAGTAGAAAGTAATAAGTCTCGAGTGAGAAGCAAGCGATAAGTAAGAAGTAAAATACGCGATAAGTAGGGAAGCGATAAGTCAAGAAATCGTTGTGTACGGTAAAAGTAACGGTTGTGGTTAACGGACTAATAAAGTGTTATATTAATTCAAAATTGATTTAACGGCTCTTATTTATTCAAAATAATTAATCCAGCGAACCCTAAGCTCGCTACAATTGGTGTCAGAAGTGGGATTAATTATTGTTTAAGTGAATAAGTGTGTGAAAGTGTATTGTGACGATGGCAGATCGACATTCGGAGACGAGTTCGCAACCGTTGGACATTTCGGAGATGTTCAGGATTATGATGGCAAAATTGGACGCGCAAGCTATCGATATTAACTCAAAATTGGACGCGCGAGCAGCAAAATTGGATGCGCGAACTGCTAAATTGGATGCGTGGGCTGCAGACGTTAATTCAAAATTGGATGCGCAAGCTGCAAAATTGGATGCGCGAGCTGTAAAATTAGACGCGCGAGCTGCAGAGGTTAATGCAAAATTGGATGCCCAAAGGCAGTGTATGAAAGAATTCTGGGACTCGGAAGCGGAAGAAGCTGAGGATGAGGAGGAATTGGAGCCACGTGAAATGAAGAAACTCAGGAAGAGCAAAGCTATGGCCGACAGCAGTGAGGAAGAGGAGGAAAATGACGATGATGTGTTACGTGAAGAACTGAAGGATTTCATCGATGATAACCCGATTGAAGAGGACGGCAGTGATGATGAAGACACTGATGCTTCAGGCCGTTCCCTGAAACGGATTTACAATTATGATGACGAGTTGGACGACCGACTGGAAGACGACGACTGTGACCTTATTGAAGAAAATCTTGGTTTGAAAGTCGAAGGCAGAAAGCGTTCCAAGCGTCTGCGTCGTACACAGGGCGAAGAAAGTGATGGAGAGGAAGACGACGACTGTGATCTTATTGAAGAGAATCTTGGTTTGAGAGTCGAAGGCAGAAAGCGTTCCAAGTGTCTGCGTCGTACACAGGATAAGGAAAGTGATGGAGAGGAAACGCACGTCGATGAAGGTTCTGCACGTGAGGCTATAGACGAACAGCTATTCGACGACGAAGACGATGTTGAACGCCGCTCTGAACGTAGTCACAGGGAAACTGAGCCGGCAAAACATTTCAATGATGAATTGGAAAGGGGTCACTTTACTGATTTGGACAATGAAATCCGTAAAACAGATATTCCTGAGCGAATGCAATTGCGCGAAGTTCCGGTTACGCCTGTTCCAGAGGGACCCAATGAACTACAAGATGAAGCTGAATGGATTTACAAACATGCGTTTTGTAAATCAACTGTTTCCGACCAAGAAAGATTAACGGATGTTGGAGGTCGAGACCGCTATTGTAATCCACCACATACGGGGGGAAAGATCAAGCAAGCCCTAGATTGTAGGCGTAATCAACAGCTAGAGGTGCCGTTCATTACGTTCTATAGAGAAGAACACGTGAAACCAGAATTAACGTGCGACGATCTATGGAAAGTCTACTACTACGACGCACGATGGTGTTTACTGTCAGCTCCAAAGAACAAACCGCTCCAGTTATTTGAAAAGATGCGGAACTACCAGTTGGATACGGTTATGAAATCGAAAGATGCTCCAATACCAGATGATATGCGTGTAATTAAAGATGAAGATCTAGATCGCTTACGTGATGCGCGAACTCCAGAAGAGCTTAAGGGTGTGCACATGGATTTTCTCTTATACTGTTCGCATGAGATCCCTAAAATGCAAGAGGAGTTCCGTCGTCAGGAAAAGAAAGAATGGCGGCAGGCTAGAGCTGACGCGAAAAGGAGAGCAGTAGAAAAATTGGATGAAGGTCAAGAACTTCCACCGCCGAACGCCAAGATGAAAGTGGTGCATCGCGACCGACTGGCGGCTTTTGTTGGCCCGGGAGACCAGTGAACTTAGTTCGGGACGAACTAATCTAGGCGGAGGGTAGTGTGACGCATATGACAATCAGTACTAGAATATTCTAGAGAGTCCGAAACAGAGTACTAGAATATTCTATAAAGTAATGGAAAACTGGAGACTAGGAACAGTAGAACATTCAAGGCAATGGAACGGATGGAAACAAAACGCTGAAACAGTATAAATACAGCGCACACAGAAGATAGTGATGAGTATGAAGTAGAAAGTAATAAGTCTCGAGTGAGAAGCAAGCGATAAGTAAGAAGTAAAATACGCGATAAGTACGGAAGCGATAAGTCAAGAAATCGTTGTGTACGGTAAAAGTAACGGTTGTGGTTAACGGACTAATAAAGTGTTATATTAATTCAAAATTGATTTAACGGCTCTTATTTATTCAAAATAATTAATCCAGCGAACCCTAAGCTCGCTACAATATATTTATCTATTTTTCAAATTTCATATTTTGTAAAAGAAAACAATAAGGAATTGTACGTTGTTTTTTTTTTTTACCTTCCCGTAACGAGACACACGTAACTCGCGAGTCAGTGTGAAAAAAAAATTGGAACATATTTAAGAAAGTGATTACATGGAGTATGCAGAGTATTTTTTTTAAATAACTATCCCAGAAAAGGCAAACCGATAAGCTGCCCATCGCCAGCTGTTCTTGAACAGTTGCAAATTGTAGCTTTTCAAATATACTCACGCCAGAAGGGTATTCCACAGTTTTCCTGTCTTGTAACGAAATGAATTTTAATAAAGGAAGCTCGTTCCGTTTAGAGATGATTTGCATATAGATAGAATCCATCGGATTACCTTGTGGGAAACATATAACCCGAATTCCTTGGAATAACGCCACGGTTCTTCAAAAAACAAAGTTCGTGGTATTTAATATATTGACAGTATAATGTTTATTCAAATCCGTATCGTAAGCAAGTCGATGTTGACTCAGAAAGTTCAGTTATAGAACAGCTGTTGAGGACTCCTCCATTTGTTTTGATTTTTTATTAATGAAATTTGACAGTGTTTACGCATTTGCTTGACATTTGTAGAGTTTACACAAACACACACCTATTACAGCGCTGTCATGCTTAAAAAGTTCGTCGGGATTTACGGCGTTTGTTTCTTAAGTAAAAAGTTGGTTTTTATACTTTCCCCTGAATATTTATACGAATAAAATTGTATGTGTCGTTAATGACTTCGTAACAGGAAATTGAAACCAAACATATATAACAATGTAATGTTTGTGTTAATTAAAAACGTTTACCAAAAGTTAACCTAAAAATATGTGATGAGAAAAAGTAATTAAAAATAAATTCTATTGGATACAAAACTTTATGTTTAATAAAAGCAAAGTTTTATTATAAACGAATTGATCAACTTAATATCAACCGAAATGTCCACTTCAATCGTGCAACAGTTTGTGACGGGACTGAAATCCCGTCACCGGGACATTCAACACAAGGCTGCTCAGGATCTTTTCCTTTACGTAAAGACTGAGCTTCGAGAGATGTCACAGGAGGAGTTGGTGCAGTTCTTTGATGACTTCAATCATCACATCTTCGATATGGTCCTGAGTTCAGACATAAATGAAAAGAAAGGAGGTGTCTTGGCAATTAGTAAGTGCATTGGTACTAGCATACTATTGTATTGGAATTTCAATTAGTGGTTTGCATTTGTTTTCCTTAGAATGCTTAATAAGTGGAGATGTTGTAAATACGACGACAAGGATATCACGATATTCGACCAATTTAAGAAATCTGTTGCCTTCGAACGATGTATCGGTGATGGAGATAGCCGCCCGCACTTTAGTGAAGCTTGCCTCGTTGCCGGGATCGAAAGGAGCCGAATCATTTGACTTCGACATTAAGAGAGCCTTCGAATGGCTATCAGGAGATAGACAAGAGGTAATTTGGTAGCATATTTCATGATCCCCTATAAACAATTGCTCTTCCATTTAGTATCGCCGCCATGCCGCTGTTTTTATTTTAAGAGAGCTTGCCTTGGCGATGCCCACATATTTTTACCAATCAATTTCGACATTCTTTGATAACATCTTCAACGCAATATATGATCCAAAACCAGCAATACGAGAGTCAGCAGGCGAAGCACTTCGAGCTGCATTAATAGTGACCTCTCAACGTGAGAATACGAAGCAGTCCAGGGAGCCGCAATGGTATAAGATTTGCTATGAGGAAGCCAAAAAATGCTTTGCCCCTGATAATCCATTGTCCAAAGAGAAAAGCATTACTAGAGATGATCGTGTCCACGGAGGATTGATTGTGTACAATGAACTGTTTCGGTGTTCCAACGCTCTTTGGGAACGTCGTTATCACACTTTGCGAAATCTTCAGCCCGATTCGTACACCCGCAAATATAATCTAGATTCGGGGATTGTATCACTGGTACCAAGATTGAAGGCTCCATTCATTGAAAAACTGGGAACCAATCAAACGTATTTCGAAACGGATCATTTAACCAAATTTCCTGGTGTTAATTACCAGGAATCAGCGCACAGCAGACAGATTTTGATCGAAAATTACAGTAAAATATGTGACAGTGTGTTAGAGCAAAGACTCTCCAAATCGGTGCATGTTCAACAAGGACTCTTAGAAATATTGCCGCGATTGGCTGCTTTCAATCGCGAAGTTTTCGTTATCAACTACCTTAAAACATCCATAAATCACTTATTGAGTATTCTCCGGGGCAAAGAGAAGGACAGAAATCTTGCTTACATTGCTATCGGATTCATTGCTGTGGCTGTTGAAAATGATATTGACAAGCATTTAAAAAGCATTATGGATTCCGTTAAGTCAACTTTACCATTGAAGGACGTGCCAGTCAAGAGAAAACCAACCATAGACCCTTCTATTTTCACGTGTATAACCCTATTGTCACATGCTGTAAAATCAGGAATTAACGTCGATGTCATCTCTATATTAGAGCAAATGTTCTCCACAGGCTTGTCGCCAGCACTCACTGTTTGTTTGCGAGAACTCGCAGAGAACATTCCTGACCTGAAACCAGCAATAGCTGATGGATTAATATCAGTCTTATCACAAGTTCTGATGAACAGGCTACCAACAGGAGTGGGAACGCCGAAGCACAATTTAGGGACCCCATTTTCCTCTCTTGCTCTTATCGATCCCGGCCAACAGGATGCACCTACTATCATCTTGGGCTTAAAGACCTTGGGCAGCTTTAATTTTGAAGAGCAGAATATGTTGGATTTCGTTCACAGGTAAATCAGAATTAAAATTTGGCTTTGAATCTTACGGGGAACTTAAAAAACAGCCCTATACGGTTATTAGTATATTTCCACAATACGACTTTATGGTATATAGTGACTATAACGTGAGTTTGACTCATTCAAAAGACGTTGGAGGTAATAATATATATATCGGTTCCGGATATATTATCGGTTCTGTTTGATGTTTGATTTCAGCAAATGTGGTCTGACAATGGCTGAATCGTGGCATCAAATGACAAATAGCTGGTCATGAGACATTTTTTCGTAGATTAGTCAGCCTGGACAGGCTTGAAAAATTGTATAAGAGTATCAGCCTTACCGTTGTATATGATACTACTTTTTTCAGAGGCTTTTTATTGTCGGTGTGGTATTTTACCTTGTACTATGTTATATGAAAAAACACCGTGCTCACAAAGTAAGCTAAATCGCGTGGATATATCGAATGCCAGAAATATTTTTATTAATGATCAGTAGCCCCTTGTCAGACGTCTGTATCAACTTTGACATTATAAAAGCCGTTAAAGTTTCACCCACGCTTGGTTTTCGACGACAGAAAGTGTTTTTTTAAATGTGTGATTTTGTTGAGCAATGTAGTTATATTAAATTCTGTTTGTGACATGAAACCTGTTGTGCCGAAATGTTGTGGATGCTGCAGAGTTCAGTGAGCAGACAGTGGAGACACCCTTTCCCTCTCTTTGTGATTGTTTGAACTCGAGCGGTTTTCCATTACGTAGGAAAGGTTTTCTGCGCATAAGATATGTAAAAGGATTTGCTAAGAACCGCGATAGTTCCGGAGCACAATTTTTGAGGACTATTGCTAGCATTCAAATAATTCCTAACCACCTATACTCCATAATTCCGGTTGTGTTCTTACAAACCAATTCACGGAGTTGCGTTGAACAGCACGTTGGCGAAATTTTACATCCAACATAGAAAATTGCACTAGTATGAGAACAGGTGGTTCTACAAAACTAACATTCACGGTTGTAGGTTTATCTTTAGAAGCAGTGGCCAATGGGCCGCTGCCAGTTTGTTGGAGACACAACAGCACACTACTGCCGACTGGCGGACTGAGGAGCAGCTATTTATACCAATTGCTCTCTTTGTTCCTGTGACAAAGATGCGAACGAGGGAACAGGGACACAAGTGAGAATATAAGCGGCGGCAGTTGATGAATTGACGATAGCACAACGGGTTGTGAAAATCAGACCGCAAAAATACAGCTTCACCTTGCCCCAGGAACCGACATAGACTCCATAATACGGACAAAGTTGCTTCCAACACTTCATCAACAAGTTGTCTTCGAGGTATTTCATAACAATGAAATACTTCAATGCCGACGTTGCCAACGTTTCGGGCACGTCTCCCGAAACTGCAACATGGATCGCCGTTGCGTCCGTTGTGGAAAATCCCACGACATTGGCAAGTGCGAACTACCGCCAGCAAAATATGAGCCCACAACAAATGTGCAGGATGAAATTACGTTACCAACCTGCTGCAACTGCGACAAGAAAGGACATCCGGCCAGCTACAGGAACTGCCGAAATATAAGGAAATAGTCTACAGAGACAAGGAGCTAAACAAGTACCCATGTCAAACTTCGGAAAACAGTCCACCCAAAATTTCTTCCAAAATGGATTTACCTTCGCTGATAAGGTTAAAGGGAACCAAACAAAGAATATGAAAACTTCACCACCTCTCCCCCAAAAACATATTCAAGTTCCTAAGCGATCCGTTATACAGGTCAACACAATGCCACAAATCCAAGCGGCGGCGCAAAAGCCTCCAAAGGGGCAACCCTCAATGCGCGAGAAACTACTTAGTCTCTCCCGCCTGATTGAGGATATTCGACCCCGATATTAAAAACTAACAAGTGAGGCTGCAAGGGAAGGCACTCCTTTTCACGGCATATGTAAGACATACGCTTCAAAATGGATCACAAAATTAAAGTTATCCTTATAAATGTCAACTCCCTTGCTTCGCTATCAAAACGTGCGATAGTCTCTGACTTCATAAAGGATAACTGGGCGGACGTGGTTCTTGTAACCGAAACTAGGTTGCATCCATGTCACCGTCCCACTTTCCCAAACTTTTCAATCATTCGAAGAGATCGAACCCTCATTGGCGGCCCACCATCAACGGAGGTGGCACCTATATTCTAGTTAATAGCGAACTTCGCCATGAAGCTATTGACCTCCCACATTACGAGTCCATAGAGGTATCCGGGGTTGAACTGCATCTAGATAATAACGGTAGAGTGAACATATACTCCGTATACCACTCGCATAAAACCAATAAAGGCCCCATTATTTCCGAGGATATCGGCCAATTAATAACGTCCTCGGGGCATACACGCTCGGAACAACTCAGTCTCTTGCCCAAATGGCATAAAATTGTACCAATGGTACACCGAAAACTCACATACCCTAAATTTTGAAATAGTCGCACCTACTGTTGGTACGCGAGGTAACTCAATTTTAGGAATTTTTTCGTGTTCAAAGATTTACTTCCCCAAATCACTCCTCCCCAAGTATCGGCGGGTGTATCTGGCTACAACGCTGTGACCACGTTTACTGGCAGCTATCGAGCATCGCGGGCTCATATTACAAACATACCCGATTATGGGCGCACAAACTGGAACAACTTCAATGTCACATTGAACGAAAAACTCCACCAACTCTCTCTTCCCACTGACAGCAACCTAACGAGGGTTGAGATAAATAACGCTGCAGCTCAACTTCACGAGATTCTAGTTGAAACTTCGGAGACACATGTCCCGAAGTACAAACTTGAAAAGACCTATCAGCTTCCCCATGACGACTTCAGTCTTCATCTCATTCGGTAGCGTAAAAAGCTCTGCAGAATGAGATATCGTCACCGCTTCACGCAAAAGGAGCCATTATTGCGATCCATTATTCCCAATATTGGTACACTGATAAAACAAATAATCCAAAACAATCGCACACGACACTTGGAAGACAAACTGAGGGGTATTCAGATGGACCAGGACATTTATAAAAATGTTAAAAAGATATGTGGCACTTCGCGTATCACTGAGTGAATCATGCACAACGGTCTTGTTGTCAATAATGATGCCAATAAAGCAAACATCATCGGAGAGACTTGTGAAAATAATCACAAGCTCACTCTCGAGGATGACGACCCGGACACTAATGCGATAATTAGTTCAGAGGTTCACAATAAATTAGACAACTTTAACGAGCCAATAGTTGTCTTTAACTCAGCTAACAGTGCATACTTCGACGACACACGTGATAATAGTCTTGGCTTCGTCACACCAAATACCCTACAGAACCTAGTTAAATCTCGAAACCCCAAGAAGTCACACGGTATTGACAATATGTCCTACCACTCGTTGCGAAGGCTTTCTGCTATATGCTTTATAAAGCTCTCCATTCTGCTCAACCATGCCTACATCATGGGATACTTTCCCCAAGCTTGGAAGCATGCTGTTGTCTGCCCAATAGCAAAAGCTGGGAAACCAAATTATCACCCCTCAAGCTTTCGTCCTATTTCGCTCCTCACCAGCATCAGCAAAATATATGAACAGTTCATATACGAGAAGGTAAATAAATTTATCAGTGTCAGGAACCTAATACCTGATTTCAAATTTGGATTTAGAAGAGCGCACAGCACCACCATGGCTCTCAACATATTTCAAAACCACGTTTGCGTGCGCCTCTTTAATAAGGAACCCACCATTGCGGTGAGCCTGGACATTTAAAAGGCTTTTGACACAACCTGGATCGGAGGTCTCGCTTTTAAATTACTGAATACCGCCCTCAGCAAAACGCTGTGTAGTATCATCTACCAGTTCGTTTTAAACAGAACCTTCCAAGTTCGAGTGAATGGAAAGCTTTCCCGAACTTTCAACGCCGCTGCAGGCGTACCACAGGGCTCCATTCTAGGCCCCATCTTATTTAGTATCTACACCTCCGGTATTCCTCGCCCTGTGGACGGGAGAGTAAACCAGATATGCTATGCGGATGACGTCCTAGTATGCACGTCATCCAAAAGCCCAAAACTCGCAACAAACTGACTCAACCGTCATCTGGACGAACTGTATCAGTATTACAGTCGATGGAAAATTCGACTTAACCCATCTAAAGCAGTAGCTTTAATTCTGAGTAGTAAACACTCCCAACCTACTTCTCGATATTCACAGAATATCTGAATACAAATAGGAGGTACTACGATTAGGCCACAGGACAGGATGAAATATCTTGGGGTCATTTATACCCCAAAAATGAATTTCATCAAACATGTAACCCACATTCTCCAAAGGGGCCTCGGTCGGTCTAAGCAACTGCACAACATCTTGAAGTGGAGCAACAAATTTGATATCAAAGTTAAGCTTCCCTGCTATAAGCAGCTAACCCGATCTGGAATATCATACGCCTTTCCCATATGGTCCTGCATATCTTCGGCCCAAATGAAAAGACTTCGAGTTTTCGACAGAAAACTCTGGAAGGCCTGACGGTCGCCATTACCCGAACTCTCACCTATACGGAGGTGCCTCCATTATCCCATTATCAACGAGTACTTGCTACAATTAGCATATAAGTACCTCGAAAGCATTTAGAACAGCGAGAACGCACTTGTACGGAAATCTTGCGTTCTTGATCTCTCTCTCTCTCTCGATCTCTTCGGATCAGACCACCACAATTTCTTCTTCAGTACAAAGCTGAAGAAAGCACCCTTCCCAACAACACTCCCCACTATAATAGAGGATTCCTGGACCCATCCCATAGGGTCTACTGCTGCCACACTACAAACACGCACGCACAGTACAAGACAGCACAAGCACACACACACAGACCGACCAAAGCGAGGGAAAGACAGCAGCTGCCGACTGAACAACACAACGTCTCCCGCTGTGCAAAGTGGGATCCAAGTGTTTCAACCAATGAAGCGCACCCGCTGCGACCGAGCAACAAGGAATACGGTCGTGCAGCCGATCAAAGCATCAACAAAACATCAGCGCACACTGTAGCGCACCCGATCCACAAGCATCGGATTCAAGTAGCTAGTGGCGCAATTTTGATCCACAAGCATCGAAAAGGCAAAACTAATTCGCAATGGCTACCAGCGACTCGTCAAGCAAGTTGTCAATGGCGGATCAGACTATTTCGGCACTCCACAGGAGACGAGGAGTCATCAAGGAATTCCTCACGCGGTTGGAGGAGTTCGCAAACAAGGCGAATGAGGTGGCTTCACGAGAGGAAGTCAGCAGATTGCGCAAACTGGAGGACGCATTTAAATCCTTTGAGCACTTCCAGAAATGCATCGAGGAGAACGACCCGGACCTGGACATCGATAAGAAGAACGAGGAACGAGCAACTTTTGAGGACCGATCTTCGCTGCAAGGCGGGCTCACTCAGCGGTTAAACGCATCAACAGGCACAGGCGCCATCGCATTGGACACTTCAGGAGATACCCTGGGACCGCCAACTACTCTAACGTTAACAGCGGAGCAACCAGGAATGGAGAGGTTACTTGATACGCTTAATTCCAGCCAAACAATAATGAGCACCTTGATGGAACAACTAGTGACCCGGTCAGTAGACCTGACAGCATCGGATTCAATGGGTAGAATGCAACCCGACCGATCGAGCTGAGGAACATCGATGGGGACTATAAACAGTGGGTTCCGGGACATGTACAAACCACTCATCCACGATAACCCCCAGTTATCAGCCGTAGAGAAATTCCAATTTCTCCGGACCTTCTTGAGAGTGGACGCATTGTCATTGGTTCGCAAGTTCCGGTCACAGCGGTGAACTATCAGGAGACTTGGGCTGCACTAGTCTCACGGTATGACAAAAGGAAGATCATCGTGGAGGCATATCTCTGATCACTCATGTCGATTCCAGCTATCCAGACATCAGATGCTGCGGAGCTCCGCAGATATATCAACGGCCTCTTCGAGCAGGTTCGAGCTTTGCTTTGGAGCTGCCAACGGAGCACTGGGGTTGTTGGCTGGTTTTAACTACAGTCGAGAAGCTCGATAGTGCGACCAGGCAGTTGTGGGGTCGAGAAACCAGCAGGAACGAGATGCCGACATTCGAGGAGCTGACCGAATTCCTGGAAGCCCGACTTACCAAACGAGAGCATCCCGACAGCGAAAAAACAGTTCCAAGGGTCACTTTGTTCGGGACAGGAGTATAGCAGCCGGTCCACCCAAGAAGACGTACTCAGCAATCACATCACCGGTGCCGGCTGTGTCCCAAATGCGCGCAGCCGCATCCATTGTTCCGATGTGGCGCACTCAAGAGTCGCAATCCCACAACGTGATCAGTTTGACCTCCGGCATAACCTATGCGCAGATCACGGCATTAACAAATATGGGAGAGGTAGCTGTCGTGTGTAACGGACGGCACAGATCTTTGCTGCAACAATCTGTGGACGTTCCGAGGTTATCTCCAGAGGCTGGACCATCGGAGTGATCATGCGCGGCAATACGAGCCTAAGATTCGCTGCTACCTACGGAATCGTGACTGGGGTGGGCGACAAAAACCAGTTGGTTCCTTGTCGGGTGCTTCTGGACTCCGCTTCAACCATATTCTTAGTCCGGGAATCATTCGTTCAGCTGTTGGGCCTACGACGCACGCAGGCGAAGGTAAAGATAAGTGGCACAGGCGAAGCGAATCCACAGGTTAGCCGAGGAAAAATGGAGATGGAACTGAAAGGTTGAATAGGAGAAACAAGCGTTCGAGTTGGAGCTTCGGTGCTAGGGCGATCGACTTCGGACCTACTGTCAAGGTTAGTGGAGCATGACTGGAGAAGCTTCTCGTCGCTGGCGTTGGCCGACCCGATGTTCTACAAATCGAGGCCCATTGACTTGTTGCTGAGTTCGGACACTATCTTCCAGTTCCTGCGACGGACGACAGATGGATCATCATCATCGGCACTACAACCTCGATCCGGTCTTGGCCTATTTTGGAAAGTCTCCACCGGTATCCGGTCCTTATCCGAGATTTGTTAAATTGCCCATAGTAATTTGTTTTTCCGGGCAAGGTTATTAGCCTTGCGCCAACCTTTCTCAGGATGTCGCTGCATGCATTGGTTCACTACTTGGCGGGTGCCAAAGTAGCTATCCAAGTGTGTCACGTGGACAGTGCATGTCAACTTGGATTGAACAGGGACAAGGATCGTCCTGGCCTTCGCGGGATTGAAAGCAGAGACTTTGTCCTGCATATTCACTGTTTCAAATCCAACGGATTGCCTGTCGAGGGGGCTTAGCGCAAGGGAGCTCGCCAGAGTAGATCTGGGGTGGCGAGGACCCGCCTTTCTGTGATACAAGGAGCTGGGGTTGCCCCGGACGCCAATTTACCAAGTCCGAGAGGCGGACGGCGGAACACTAGTAGATCTTGAGGAGCGAAAGGAATCATGCTTCGTAATCCAGCAGGAAGATCTGTCCATAACAAGGAGATTCTTCAGCTTCACTCGAACGGTGCGAACAGTAGCTTGGCTGAAGCGGTTCATCGACCACACTAGCCGCAAAGGGGCTATGCTGAGGAAGTAGGGGAGGCCGCACGCATCATATTACGATCGGCTCAGACTGAATCGTTCAAGACGGACCTGCCGGCCACTAGAGCCGGGAGAAAATTGCCAAAACGAAGTGAACTGGTTGCGCTCGACCAATTCATCAATGACAAAGTTATCCTCGGGGTGGGCGGAAGACTAGAGGCAGCAAGGATGGAATACGAACGCCGACATCCACCAATCTTACATCGACAACATCACCTTGCAAAGATCATCGTAAGGGAATTGCACTTGAGGCTGATACACGCTGGAAGCCGGTTACTGCTCGCCGCAGTGAACTCCTGGTACTGGATCATGGGGAGTAGAGGGCTTGTCGGAGGGTCATCGCTGAATGCACTGTTTGTGTTCGTCATAAGGGGCGGGTGCTCTCTCAACAGATGGCGGCATTGCCAGCCAGTAGGATCCGTCCTGCACAGCTATTTAGTAACACCGGCGTTGATTATGGAGGCCCTATCACTCTTCGGACATGAAGAGGACGCGGCACAAGGCGAGCCAAAGGCTACATCTGCCTCTTCGTATGCTTGGCAACCAAGACAATACATCTCGAAGCGGTTACCGAGCGGCCAAGAGAGGCTTTCCTGGCAGCATTGAGGAGATTCTTCGCATATAGGAGTTTTTGTCACACCCTATGGTGTGATAATGGTATCAATTTTGTTGGAGCATGACGAGAACTGCGAGTTTATGAGCACATAAACCGGAAAACTATCCGGGACTAGATCATGCCGGAGCTGGCTACCAGCGGGATCACTTGAAAATTCATTCCCCCGGCAACCCCCCAGTTTGGTGGCTTATGGGAGGCAGGAACCAAGTCCGTGAAGCATCATCTTAAGCGAGTTATTGGAAATGCGTTGCTAATTTTTGAGAAGTTTACTACCGTATGAATTCCCGTCCGCTGGTTGTCCTGCCAACGGAGCCTGGCGACCACGAAGTGTTAACCCCCAGTCATTTCTTAGTTCGAGGACCGGCTATGAGCGTTCCGGAAATCGATCTGAGAGATACAAAGATCACTTGGCGGTCCAGGTGGAAGTGCTTGCACGCATTACATCGAGTATTTTGGTCCCGGTGGAGGAACGAATATCTCTACACGTTGCAGGCTCGCAACAAGTGGTATAATCCGGAACCAAACCTAAGAAATCCGGGCGTGGTGCTTTTGAAGGACGAGCAACTATCTCCAACCTATTGGCCCATGGGAAAGGCTGTCTTCATCCTGGCAGAGATGGCAAGGTTCGGGTGGTAAATGAGAAGATTCAGGGGGGCACACTTAAGCGACCCGTCACGAAGTTGGTCCTACTCCCGGTTGTTCAAGATGAGACGGTTGAACCGACAGTTCAAGGTGGGCGGAATGTTGGAAACGGAGCACCACACGACTGCCGACTGACGGACTGGAGAGCAGCTATTTATACCAATTGCTCTCTTTGTTCCTGTGAAGTGTCCTGAAGTGAGAATATAAGTGGCGGCAGTTGAGGAGTTGACGATAGTACACCAAGCATACCGGGCAAGACTACAACGCCCGTCATCCAGAGCAGAGTCCGGTTCTGGAGGTGCACTAATTAAGCAGAGAGATCTCAACAGATTGGAAGGGGGTTGCTCCACCAGTATATACGAGTATAGAGAGTCCGAATTTGTTCCATCATCATCATCGGCACTACAACCGGGAACCGGTCTTGGCCTTATTTAGCAAGTCCTGAGAGGCTTGGCAAATTTTCCATGATAATTTGTTTTTCCGGGCAAGGTCATTAAGTCTTGCGCCATTTGTTCCATAGTTGTATTTAAATCTTAATAAATAATCCAAACGAATTAACACCGTTACTTATTTGACTTCCGCCTTAAAGAAATTCTACTATCAACAATATAAACTTGCAGATGTGCCGATTACTTTATACACCACGAACAACAAGGAATACGTTTAGAAGCGGTCCAAACGTGCACCAAACTTTTGAAACTTGCGATTCAATCCAATGCAGCACAATGTGAAAGATCGAGGACCCTTAGTGAAACGGTTGCCTATGTATTGGAGCGGCTCTTGATTGTGGCAATCACCGATATCGATTGCAATGTTC
Source organism: Microdon myrmicae (assembly GCA_963931805.1). Taxonomy (NCBI): domain Eukaryota; kingdom Metazoa; phylum Arthropoda; class Insecta; order Diptera; family Syrphidae; genus Microdon; species Microdon myrmicae. Next base: position 5,021,641 of record OZ007497.1, on the reverse strand, counting down.
GTCTTAGAGTTTTGCGATCTTTAGACGAAACTTTCGATGCAGAATTGGCGCAACCCGAATCTCTAAGTGCATTGTTTGTTACATTGAACGACGAGGTCTTTGAGATCCGAGAATTGGCCATTGTAATGATTGGTAGGCTGTCGATAATGAATCCCGGTTTTATTATGCCAAAGCTCAGGAAAACCTTAATTCAATTGCTAGCTGAGCTAGAACAGTCGGGCATGAGCCGTAATAAGGAGCAGAGTGCAAGAATGATTGATCACTTAGTAATCAGTACACCACGGTAAAATATCATTTGTAAATATACTTCTCGTAACAGTATTAATTGATAACTTTATTTCAGGTTGATCTCCTCTTATATGCGCCCGATTTTATCGATCCTAGTTCCCAAACTTCGGGAGCCTGATTCTAATCCCGGAGTCGTCCTGAATGTTCTTCGAGCAATTGGTGATCTAGCCGAAGTAAATGGTGGCTCCAATGAAATGGAACGGTGGGCGGATGAGCTTTTGTCAATTTTACTAGAAATGCTTGGTGACTCGGGCAGTCCAGACAAACGTGGAGTAGCTTTATGGACTCTTGGTCAGCTAGTAAGCGCTACAGGCCGCGTTGTGTCACCATATCACAAGTACCCTGTACTCATCGATATTCTAATCAACTTCCTTAAAACCGAACAGCGACGTTCAATTCGTCGAGAAACCATCCGTGTGCTGGGCCTTCTTGGAGCAATGGATCCATATAAGCACAAAATGAACAAAGGACTGATAGACAGTCAAAAAGATAACATTTTAATATCACTCTCAGACTTTAAAACCGATGACAATCAGGATATATCAACAGCCGAACTATTGGTGAACATGGGAAACCTTTTAGACGAGTATTATCCGGCTGTAGCAATAGCCACACTCATGAGAATCTTGCGAGATCCCACGCTCAGCCAACACCACACGAGTGTTGTTCAAGCAGTGACATTCATCTTTCAAAGTTTGGGTATTAAGTGTGTTCCTTATTTATCCCAGGTGCTACCGAATCTGCTTGAGAATGTCCGTATAGCAGACATGAACCTCCGGGAGTTTCTCTTCCAACAATTGTCCACGCTCATCGAGATTGTCAAGCAGCACATTATAAGTTATATGAGTGACATATTCAAGCTAATCAAAGAGTTTTGGACCATTAATACGCCCCTCCAACCCACTCTCATAAATCTCATTGAAAAAATTGCAATAGCCCTGGGCTCCGAGTTCAAAAACTATTTGTCGCACCTTATTCCACAGATCCTAAGAGTGCTGCAGCACGACACGTCGAAGGATCGTATCGTAACAATTAAACTTCTACAAGCTCTGCAAAAGTTTGGAAACACTCTTGACGACTGTCTGCATTTGATTGTGCCTCCGATTGTTAAGCTTTTCGATGCACCATATGTTTCGACACAAGTTTCTTGTATAGCTTTGGAAACTATTGACAAATTAGCTTGGATTCTTAACTTTACCGACTTCACCTCAAGAATTATTCATCCTCTGGTAAGAGTTTTAGACACTAATCCTGACTTAAGAGAACAGGCAATGTCCACCCTGCGATCTCTGATGATTCAACTGGGCAAAAAATACCTCGTTTTCGCTCCATTAGTGAGCAGATACATAACTAAGCATCGAATAGTCGATACCAAGTATGAGAAGCTTCTCACGAAGATTCAAAGCAACACGACCATGTGCCTTGATGATGAGTTCCACATGAGGCAAGCGAAATACAAGAGCGCTGATGGATCCCTTGCCGACGTGAATATCACCATTAAAAAATTACACGTATCAGCGGCCGATTTACGTACAGCATGGCAAGTTACAAGACGTGTGTCCAAAGATGATTGGGTTGAATGGCTCAAAAGGCTCTCTATTGGTTTATTGCGAGAATCACCATCGCCGGCCTTACGCTCTTGCCGCGCATTAGCACAGAACTACGATAAGCTCCTCCGCGATCTATTCAATGCGGCCTTCATCTCATGCTGGACGGAATTAGACAAGGAACAGCAAACCGAACTGACGCAGAGTCTGTGTCAAGCCCTTGAAGTGACCGATATGCCAGAAATTACGCAAACAATTCTAAATCTAGCTGAATTCATGGAACACTGTGATATGCCCCCGATACCTATTGAAACAAAGTTATTGGGTACCCGCGCGATGGCAAGTCGAGCGTACGCCAAAGCACTTCACTACAAAGAGGAAGAATTTCTACGACAAAATGATCGTCACGTTTTTGAATCGCTTATATTGATCAACAACAAACTTCAACAAAAGGAAGCCGCCGAAGGATTATTGACAATGTACCGCAATGAGCCCAATGAACTGAAGGTTCAAGGTCGATGGTACGAAAAGCTTCATAATTGGGATCAAGCAATGAAGCATTATCTCGAAAAGCTTCAAGTTGATACGAACGACTTAGAGGCCCGACTAGGTCATATGCGATGCTTAGAAGCGCTAGGAGAGTGGTCCGAATTGGGGTCAGTGGCTAAAGAGCACTGGGATAGTCTAAGCAATGATGGAAAATCGCGCGCAGGACATCTGGCCGCCGTAGCTGCATGGGGTCTGCAAGATTGGGAAGGTATGCAAGAATATGTTAAATGTATTCCCGAGGAATCACAAGATGGAAGTTTCTATCGTGCGGTGCTAGCTGTTCATTACAACGACTTTGAGACAGCTCAACGATTAATAGATGAAACTAGAGACCTGTTGGACACTGAATTAACATCAATGGCAGGTGAATCATACGAACGAGCTTATGGGGCAATGGTGTGTGTGCAAATGTTAGCCGAGCTCGAGGAAGTCGTCCAATATAAACTGATTCCTGAACGTCGTGAACCACTCAAAGCGATGTGGTGGAAACGGCTACAGGGTGGTCAAAGGCTGGTCGAAGATTGGCGTCGGATTATTCAAGTGCACTCCTTGGTCGTTAGTCCTCTGGAAGACGTTCATACTTGGCTGAAGTATGCATCTCTTTGCCGCAAGAGTGGATCTCTTCAGTTATCTCACAAAACTCTAGTAATGCTACTGGGCTCGGATCCGTCAAAAAAGCCATCCGAACCGCTGCCTTCGAACCAACCGCAAGTTTCCTATGCCTACACCAAGCACATGGCTATGTCCGACAACATGCAGGGAGCCTATGAACAGCTCAGTCGTTTTGTAGCAATGTATACCACTAAATGCAGCTGCAACCCAGAAGATATGAAAAAAGAGGACAAGAGATTGCTCGCCCGCTGTTACCTGCGACTAGCTACCTGGCAAAATAAGCTCCAAGGCATTCAGGATCCCGTTGCCGTACAAGGTGCCCTACAGTACTTTGAAAAAGCAGCTGACTTTGACACGAACTGGTACAAAGCTTGGCATTTATGGGCTTACATGAACTTCAAAGTAGTTCAAACGCAAAAGCAACAATTAGAGAGCAACTCGGCGGGTATGAACGAAGGCACACAGATTCAGGAAGAGAAACGCATTATCAAACAGTATGCAGTGCCAGCTGTTCATGGATTTTTCCGGTCCATTAGTTTGGTCAAGGGAAACTCACTGCAAGATACACTCCGTCTTCTTACACTCTGGTTTGACTATGGTCAGTATCCTGAAGTATATGATGCGCTACTAAGTGGAATGAAAATTATAGAGATCAACACATGGCTTCAAGTGATCCCTCAACTCATAGCGCGCATTGACACACACCGAAATTTGGTAGGACAACTTATTCATCAGCTTCTCATCGACATAGGAAAGTTCCATCCACAAGCTCTAGTATACCCTTTAACAGTGGCTTCAAAATCAGCATCAGTGGCACGGAAAAACGCAGCATTTAAGATCCTTGACTCGATGCGAAAGCACTCGTTAACTCTTGTCGAACAGGCAATGATGTGTAGTGAAGAGTTGATACGTGTGGCTATTCTATGGCACGAACAGTGGGCAGAAGGCCTGGAAGAAGCTTCCCGTCTGTATTTCGGCGAGCGCAACGTTAAAGGAATGTTTGAGATATTGGAACCATTGCACAATATGCTCGAACGTGGACCTCAAACACTGAAAGAAACCTCCTTCAGTCAAGCATATGGTAGCGAACTGAATGAAGCTTACGAATGGAGCCAACGCTACAAGACTTCATCAAATTGGATGGATCTAGATCATGCTTGGGATATCTACTATCACGTATTCCGAAAAATATCACGGCAATTGCCACAATTAACCTCCCTTGAGCTGCCTTACGTAAGTCCAAAATTGCTGGCTTGCAAGGATTTGGAATTAGCGGTGCCCGGGAGCTATAATCCAGGTAACAATTTCGCATTACAATCATATTTCCATATCTAACTCTATTTTGCCATTATAGGACAAGAACTTATCCGTATTAGTCACATTAAGACAAATCTCCAAGTGATCACTTCCAAACAAAGACCGCGCAAATTGTGTATTCGTGGCTCCAACGGAAAGGATTACATGTACCTATTGAAGGGTCATGAGGATTTGCGACAGGATGAACGGGTCATGCAGCTCTTTAGCCTAGTTAACACTCTGCTTCTTGATGATCCAGACACCTTCCGCCGGAATTTGACTATCCAGCGTTATGCGGTAATACCGTTAAGTACAAATTCTGGTTTGATTGGTTGGGTACCACATTGTGACACCCTACATACCCTCATTCGGGATTACAGAGACAAGAAAAAAGTTCCTCTAAATCAAGAACATCGAACAATGCTCGGAATGGCACAAGATTATGATCACTTAACACTGATGCAAAAGGTTGAGGTATTCGAATATGCCCTGCGACAAACCCAAGGCGATGACCTAGCGAAGTTATTATGGCTCAAGAGTCCTTCGTCAGAGGTTTGGTTCGAACGACGTACGAATTACACCCGTTCCTTAGCAGTCATGTCAATGGTGGGCTACATTCTTGGGCTTGGTGATCGTCATCCATCGAACTTGATGTTGGACCGCATGAGTGGCAAAATTTTACACATTGACTTTGGTGATTGCTTTGAGGTAGCCATGACGCGTGAGAAATTCCCCGAGAAAATACCATTCCGATTGACGCGCATGCTTATCAAAGCGATGGAGGTGACGGGCATTGAAGGCACATACCGTCGCACCTGTGAGAGTGTAATGATTGTCCTTCGCCGCAACAAAGATAGCTTAATGGCGGTACTGGAAGCATTTGTTTATGATCCCCTCTTGAATTGGCGCTTGTTGGACACCGATAAAAACCGACGATCGAAAGCAAATACCGACGGAACTACAACAATCGGAAGTCTTACCACTGGCGACGATGATGAGTTAGTCAATATGCTTCGAACACAGGCGAACACAAAAACAAAGCAATACGAACAAGGATTAGGTACCAACAATACACAAATGGTCGCCGAGGTCACAAATACAAAAGCACGTCTTATCGTTGGCCGAGTTAAACGCAAACTAACCGGCACTGATTTCCAAACGATAAACGCAGTTACTGTCCAGCAACAAGTGGATCTACTTATTCAGCAAGCAACTAACAACCAGAACCTTTGCCAGTGCTACATTGGATGGTGTCCATTCTGGTAAGGCAGAACCGTCGCACGCCCACCGCTAACCAATTGTTTTTGCAGCTTCACAGAACTTAGCTTTAAATTTGTACTATTATTAGGATTTCTAATTGTAAGCCTAAGCGAAATGCAACGCATTCTAGGAGGACTAAGAATATATGAGGTCATCTTTAACTTGTCTCATCAATTATATTTGTAGAAAAACGTATATAATTGTTTGTAAAATATTTGCAATACATTTTACAGATTTAAAAAAAAGTCTAGTGCTTTCTTTTGGAATTCAAGCGACAATCCCAATAAGTGAACGGTCAATTATTTTGTTGTAGGCTAATAATAATCAGATATTCACCCGCAGGCGATGGAAAAACGTCTGGAATTTAAGATTCCATTATATCATCTATTTATAGACTTTAAGGCCGCCTACGACAGCATAGCCAGGGTAGAACTATATAATGCCATGAGAGAGTTCGGCATTCCAAACAAATTGATACGACTTTGTAGGTTGACCATGACTAACGTAACTAGTCAAGTAAAAATAGCGGGATTGCTGTCCAAACCAATAAACATCCGACAAGTGGACGGTCTGGCCAGCCTCCTCTTCAACCTGGCGTTGGAGAAAGCAATCCGTGACTCTGGCGTTACAACAAGAGGGACTATTGTCACCAAGTCCAGCCAGATACTTGCCTACGCAGATGACATCGAAATCACCCGTAGAACCGAATCGGCTGTACATGACTCCTTCACCCAGATCGAGCAAGCGGCACAAAATCTGGGACTGCACATTAATGAAAGGAAAACTAAGTACGTGGTGGCAACTTCTGCGAAGAGAAAACCTAACGTTGGTCAAACTATCCGGGTAGTGGAGCACGAATTTGAAGTAGTGCAATCCTTTAACTACCTTGGGTCAATAGTATCAGCCGATAACAATATGGAAGAAGAAATACGGGAACGGCTGATCAAATCCAACAAAGCCCACTATGGTCTATCAAGTCTCTTTAAATCCTAAAATTTATTCAGAACATCCAAGCTACTACTGTACAAGACATAGTCTTACTAGTACTCATGTATGGATCCGAGACCTGGGTGCTCAGTAAGAGGCGTTCTGAACTCTTAGCCGCTTTCGAGAGGAAGATGTAAACGAGAATTGTTGGCCCCGTATGTGAGGGAGGTCGCTTCTGGAGACGCTACAACCATGGGTTGTACGCAATCTACCTGGAAACTAATGTTGTAGACTCCGGTGGGCGGGACACCTAGCTCGAATGAACAAAGGGGAACCTGCCCGGAAAGTCCTTTGTGGCAGGATGTATGGAAGGAGACAGCGCGGCAGACCGTGGCTGGGAGTGCCAAACTGGATGACATCGGCTCGAAATCGGGACCGGTGGAGAGATTTGTTAAATAAGGCCAAGACCGGATCCCGGTTGTAGTGCCGATGAGGATATGATAGATTAAATTGAAAATGACGCCTAGAAAATACTATATAAGGTAATAAAACATTTTAAAAACACATCGTCCCTATTTTGAGACCCATTATTTTATTTTAAAAGCATATGACCTTATTGGGAACCATTTTACAGATTTAAATGTAATATACATTTAAAATACTCGTTATATAAATCAATCACAATGACAGAAAATTCGAAAATTGGCAGAGCTTTCTTAATAGCGAAAATTTGTTCTAAAACAGGTATTGTGTGAGTAATTCAAAATGAGTCAATGTCATAGCAAAAATTAAAGAAGGAAAAACTGCATACAAATTATTCGGTAATTTTCAAGTAGACCTATAGAAGATTAAACAGATTGTAAGAGTAGCATAGAAACATGTGAGATAAGGTCACGAACTTCCGACTAATAACTTTTATTAGAGGGGTAAATTAGTTTCGCTGCAATGCCTAATTTTCCCAAATAAATTGTCAACAATCTCTCCACCTGATTATGAAGTTTTTCATGTTATGCACCGTCATTTAGGTGCTGCTTATTCCTATTCTGGTCAATTAAATTAGTTCACCAAAAGAAAGGATTCACATCAAGCAATATATATCGGGAAAACTTGAAACGCGAACACGGAAAATGTGAGACGACCCGAACAATTTTACTTTTAACAACATTGGCACAAAAGGGTGGTGAACTCCCTATAGACAAGGGGAGAGTGAACCAAACTATAGATGAAAATTGGTCTTGAATACTTCAAATTTGTTGGTTAGGTTTTTCTAATATAACGTCATCATCATCATCATCGGCACTACAACGGTCCTGGACTCATTTAGCAACTCTCTCCACCGGTCCCGATTTCGTGCCGATCTCATCCAGTTTGACAAGCGGCGGGCGATCTGCTGCGCTGTCTCCTTCCATACATTCTGCCACAAAGCACTTTCCGGGCAGGTTCCTCTTCGCTCATTCGAGCTAGGTGTCCCGCCCACCAGAGTCTACCGAGCTTGATTTTTCTTACAACTTTAGTTTCAAGGTAGATTGCGTACAACTCATGGTTGTAGCGTCCCCGGAATCGTCCTCCCTCACATACAGGGCCAACAATTCTCCTTAACCTCTTCATCTAGAACGCGGCTTAGAGTTCAGAGTGCATCTTATTGAGCACCCAGGTCTCGGATCCATACATGCGTACTGGTAAGACCATGGTCTTGTACAGTAGTAGCTTGGATGTTCTGGATAAATTTCAGGATTTAAAGAGCCTTGATAGACCATAGTAGGCTTTGCTGGATTTGATCAGCCGTTCGCGTATTTCTTCTTACCTATTGTTATCGGGTGATACTATTGACCCAAGGTAGTTAAAGGATTGCACTACTTCAAATTCGTGCTCCACTACCCAGATAGTTTTACCAACGATAGGTCTTCTCTTGGCAGAAGTTTTTCCCTTATTAATGTGCAGTCCCAGTTTTTGTGCCGCCTGCTCGATCTGGGTGAAGGATTCCTGTACAGCCGATTCGGTTCTACCGATGTAGTATCTGGCTGAACTTGGTAACAATAGTCCCTCTTGTTGTACCGCCAGAGTCACGGAAATCTTTCTCCAACGCCAGGTTGAAGAGGAGGCAAGCAAGACCGTCCCCTTGTCGGAGTCCATTAAAGATGTTTATTGGTTTGGACAGCAATCCCGCTATTTTTACTTGACTAGTTACGTTGGTCGTGGTCAACCTACAAAGTCGTATCAGTTTGTTTGGAATGCCGAACTCTCTCATGGCATTATATAGTTCTACCCTGGCTATGCTGTCGTACGCGGCCTTTTAGCGGATTTTTGTGAAGTCACTGCTGGAGTGTTCCGCCGACCACTGTTCACGAGAACACAAAACACCGGAGCGGATTCAATAACAACACCGAGAAATTGTCACAAATGATACACAGAGTTATAGTTGTTTATTTTGATCTTTTTATTGTTCCTTTTTTTTTTTTGTTGAAAGACATGCATTTAATTTGCTATCGCGTTACAAGTTTCGTTGGTTTTCTTCTAATTATCACAGGTCTGTGCGCGTTGATTTGAGGTACTTTGAACGTCGAGTGTCTACGTTTATTTCGTTTGCCTTAGGTGGCAGTTCCGCGAATGCACTCGGTAAACTCGCGTATTTTAAAAGTGAAGAGACTTCGGGTCGGCCGGTTTTTTTTTCGATTTAATGCGCTGTGTGGATACCTCCGTGTCGGGGTTCTCTAACTGTACTCTAATTCGACTATTCTTTGTCCTGCGGTTTCCTGTTTCGTCGCAGGCCAGACGTGCGGTTGCACCCGCACACACAGACGCGGATGTTGCTGCCTGTGTGGCCAAAGATCTTCCTGGGAACCCGGAGTTCACACCTTCTGTCGAATCGATCGGTGTATCCTTGGTGTGGTTTATTATTCCTAGCGATCCCTTTCTGGCCACAATAATTATCTTCGGTTGTGATAATTATATTTGCTTTTCCCTGAGAATAGCGTTTTAGTTATTTGCTGTTTCTCCGCAATGGTTTTGTTTGGACACGTGCGCTTTTCGGTTTTGCGATCTTGCAAGGAATTAGAGGTGCTAATTGCTATTAGCTACAAGAGGAGATATGCGTTATTCTGTTTGTTTTCAGAAAAATGCGTTTCATGGATGAATTGAATTCAATATTAGGAAATTTTGAACATTAAGCTCAATTGGTTTTTACTATTGAATTTAATGTTGGGGTCTTTGGTATGTTACCTTTGTTTCGGGCGGACGAACGGACTTTTGGGAAATGTGTCTGTGGGCACGTGTAATGGATATAGGTGAGTATGTTCCTTGGTGGAACGACGATATCTCAACCTATAGTCGGTTGTATGGTTCGTAGGACCGCCACAGCCTTAAAGTCTATAAATATATGATATAATGGAATCTTAAATTCCTGACATTTTTCCATCGCCTGCCTAAGGGTGAATATCTGATCAATTGCTGATTTGCCTGGGATGAAGCCGCACTGATATTGACCAATGATGGATTTAGCGTATGGGGGTATCCGATCTTGTAGAATAGTGGAGTATCTTATAGGCGGCACTCAGCAATGTTATACCCCTATAGTTGCTGCACACTGTGATATCTCCCTTCTTATGTATAGGGCAAATTATTCCACAACGCCAATCTTTCAGCATCTCCTCTTGCTCCCATACGTGCACCACGATCTCATAAACTGTCGGATGTAACGCCCCTCCTTGTTTGATCAGCTCAGTTGGTATGCCATCAGTTCTGGGGTCTTTATTTAATTTGTGCTGTCTTATGGCTTTTGCTGTTTCCTCAATGCTTGGTGGCGGCAGCTTTTGGTCTTGATCTTGCATTGGTGCAGTCTCCAATTCTTCTGTGAGCTGGCCATTTAGCAATTCATTGACGTGCACTTCCCATTGCTCCAGAATGCCTTCAGGATCGGTGATCAGATTACCCTTTTTATTCTTGCAGTAGGTGCAGCGTGGTATTCTGCGTTATACTGCGGATTATTTGGTAGTACCTTGGTGCGGACCTCGCTCTCTACTTTCCTCTATTTCACAGACTAGATCTTTTTTCAATACTTTTCTTTTGTCTGTGAAGTCTTTTTTCAGTTCTTCTGAGCTCTTTGTATTTCTCCTCGCGTACCCGCGTCCTATGAGACTGCTGCGTTGCCCGGTATGCAGCATTCTTACGTTCAGTCGTTAGTTTGCACTCTTCATAAAACCACTCGCTCCGATCTCTACGACTCCTCCCTAAAATGTACTAACGGCAATATTCTTAAGACGTGTCCATTTCCCTGCTACGCCCGGCATTCTAGCCACAGGACTTATTCTCCCCCCATCGAGCACTTCCAGGGCTGGACTTAACGCATGACCAAAGATGTTACTGGTGTTCCTATTGCGTAAGGCAACCGTGTTGATTCGAACCTGATCCGTGGTTGCAATACGTCTCCGTAAAGTAATCCGCTCCCGGAAAACTATACCAACAAGATCGACGTTGGCACCTCGGCACGTTCGTACCGACATTAGGCTCAAGAAGTGGCCGCGATCTCTCAACACATGGTGAATTTGGTCGCGAGTAGCTCCATCAGGAAATACCTAGGTGGCTTTGTGATATTTTGGCGGATTTTTAGTCCAGTTTGTGGGTCGAATGTTTATGGCCGATGATGTTGTAGTGTTCCGCCGAACACTGTTTACCGCAGAGGGAAATACACAAGCGGAGCAAATCAAGATGGGTGGCAAAGGAAGCGACGAACTACCTTTAGGTGAACCAGGTCTGTTTATTTATATAAATGAAACACGAACTATTTTTAGTGTACACTTTTTGTTTATTAACATTTTTTCTTTCCGAGTTTACATTAGTTCACCCATTCGCATTAAGCACTCCTCACACTATCACTGTATGTTAACTTACGAACTTTGGACACACGTTAAGCTCACCTTTCACTTTATTTTAAAATTTTAAGTCACGGTTATTTCTATTAGCGTATTCGTCTCGCGGTTCGACCTCCTCGGTGAGGTTCGCTGTCCTGCTGCTCGAAATAGACTGAAAAATTCTCCTCCCCATTTCGAATTTTTCATCTCCCATCTGAAACAGAAAATTTACCATCCAGTCTGTGTTGTATTCCAGAATACTACCCTTATTAAATTTAACACTGAATCTCCTAACACATCCTTAAAAACTTCACTTAACATATATTACATTCTCACTTAATACATACCATTCATAAACATTCACAATATTACCAGTTACAGCACACTTAATAACCTGCACCTTTTGATTTATTGAAAACATAGCAACTTGGATTTTCGTCCAAATGAATGTGAAAAGTCATAGAGAAAAAAATTCAGTTGATAACTTCTATTTGCCTTGAATACTTCGAGGCGTTTACTTCTACTCTAGAGAAAATAGATTTAATAATAATTTTTAATAGAATATTCACTCCAAGATACAATAAACAGAGATTTGTGTTTATAAAAATATTTTGCAACGAGATCAAATAAAAGCCCGACATAAAATAAAACTGATATGGACATTTTTAAATAGCCGGCTGCAAATAAAAATCTAAGAAGAAGGAAAGGCACCAAGCGAGAGTTAAGTAATATATCTTTAGTGACAGTTCGACATAGCCATCTGCATAATATTCCCGTGATAAGTTTCAACCAGAAGACGAAATGTAGAACAGGACCAGCATTTTTCAAGAAGAAAAGGAATAATAAAAGGTCCCCGCTCTTCCCTCAACCGAGGAAGCACGGCGCCGGACTACAACACTGGTGGCAGCGGTGGGATACAACCAAAGGATCCCAAATAAAAAGAAGAAAATAAGAAGAAAAAAAAAAACAAAAAAAAAAAAAATTTTTTAAACAAAACAAAATTTAAAACAACAAAAAAAAATGTTTATAAGAAGAAGAAAAAAGTAAACATAAAACAACGAAAAACAAAGTAAACAAAAAAAATTTAAAACAAAAAAAAATTAAAGAAGAAAAATAACCAAATAAGAAGAAAAAAAATTTTTCAAGAAGAAAAGAAAAAAAAAAACAAAACAGGAGAAATAACCAAACCAAAATAAGAAGAAAAAAAAAAAAAACCCTCGACATAAAACAACGAAAAAAAAAGAAAAAAAAAAAGGAAAGCAGAAAAGACCAGGATATTCAACTTCTAGGGCGTGAAGTCTGCCTGGCAAGAATAACAAAATAATATAAAATATAGAAAGGAACACAAAGAGTAACTCTACGACACAACAAAGAAGGAAAAAAAGGACAACAATAAGAAATTCAACAAGACTTCTATCAACATCTAGAGTAGTAAGAAATTTTTTCAATATTTTGTTTTTTCTCTCTTCCTTTTTTTTGTAGGAATATTTTACTTGGATTTTTTTCCTTTTTCAAAAAAAAAAAGTGTTTTCTCGATAGAAATTTTGAAAATTCTCTTTTCAGTTTTTTTTCGACGACATTTCCGTTTCTTTTCCTTCTCGTCGAAAATTTTCTTTCTTTTCAGTTTTGGGTCCAAACCATATCGTTTCCATATATATATATTGAATAATAACATAAAGGCCATTTTTTCATAAACCATATTTTTAAGAATTGATAACAAATTTTCGCCATACTTTAATTCAAATTTTCAATATTACGAGCCCATATTACACGAGACAGGCGGCTAGGCAGGGGGAAGAACAATTCCACTATCAACAGATACTCAGTAAAACCCCTGAAATGGCTCTCTCTGTCGGAATTTCTGATGTTTTCAGAATCGTCCCTACCTTTGACGGGAAACCCTGCGACTTAGGTAAATTTATTTCCGGGGGAGACATTTTATTTAGATCCATAAAGAAGGCAGACCCGGATATATACGAGACGTTTTTAGAGCTAGTCAAAAATAGACTAGAGGGTCATGCTTACGATCTGATTAGGTATAGCCAAATCGCTAAGTGGGAGGATTTAAAAGATAAACTCGAATCGGAATATAAAGAGGAGCAATCTCGGTCGACGGCACACAATGAGTTGATTTCTCTGAAACAACGCTACAGAGAAACCGTCCGGGAATACGGCGATAGAGTCGCGAATGCTCTAAGGACTCTAAACTCTGCCACGTGTGAAATAACAGCAGACGCGGTGGTTAGGGAATATTTAATAGAAGAAAACAAAAAATTGGCCGTACAAACATTTGAAGATGGACTAATGAACGAACAGCTAAAGATACTAGCTAAAGTCCATGGGGGAAATAATTTAAAACAGTCGATTGCACATGTAGTATCACATGGTGCTCGAATGGACAATTCTCCCAGGTCATATCAATACAATGAAAAACCTACATTCAATCGCATAGTCTGCCAAACCTGTGGTAAGTCAGGGCATACACAGGACACATGTTATCGGAACATGCAATCCAACTATTTTCCGAATAGACAACCCATAAAAAGGGAATATAACATTTTTTGCAATTTCTGTGGACGGAATAATCACACAGAGAACGAGTGTAGATACAAGATATCTAGGAATGGAGCGCCTTCAACAAATTACCAACAAGGTACAACAACGCGTAACCCATTCCGAAACAATCCTACAAACTCTGAAAATCGTTTTGGTGAAAATTCTAGGAGCACCAATAGACAAAACGATAGACAAAATGTTCACTTTTCTCGGGTACAAGAGTCGGAAAACGAGGCCTGACGCCAACCAAAATTTATGGAAGACAGACCAAAGTTTTCTATTTACAGCATTAGATCTTTGGAAATAGATAACGACCATTTTAATGAAGCTCCTAGCCAAATTTACCCTGAGCCCACATACTCCTATAAACCAAGCCATATAAATGAAGATAACCCCGTCCCTAATATAAAGACTCCGATTCATACTCCCATTCTGGAAAACAATTCAGCAACACAGACTGAAAATCCGAAATTTTCAGCAGTATTAAAGACTGAAATCGCTAATATCTCAGATATCCCTATTGACAACGCAGACACTTCAGCAACCAAGACTGAAAAATCAGCAGTATTAAAGACTGAAAATTCGGATCCTGCAGAAAATATACAAACAGAAACCCCTAATATTCCGGCTATCCCAATAGACAACCACGGCACTTCAGCAACAAAGACTGAAAATTCAGCAGTGTTAAAGACTGAAGACCCAATAGTTGCAATAAAATTCGAAACCCAAGTCAGTTCAGCAGCTAATACTGATGAACAAATCTTTTCAGCAGCAAAGACTGACGGATTAAATGTTTCTACAGCAGATATAACTGAAGAAATAGTTCAAACAGCAAATAGGACTGGGAATCAAGATGTTCTAACAGCTAATAAGTCTGAAGAACTATTCGAATCAGTAAATGAGACTGAGAAACTAAACGATCCATCAGCAGTGAGTAAGACTGAAAAGGTAAACGTTCCGACAGAAGTTAAAGCTATAGAAAATGATGACATTGAGCCGAAGACACTAAACATTTTAAATAACGATACTGAACAGCAACACGAAGTAATGAAAATTGAAAATAATAATTCAATTAAAGAAGTTAAAGCTATAGAAAATGATGACAATGAGCCGAAAACACAAAATATTTTAAACAACGAAAACAAACACAAACACTTACTCAAACACGAAATAATAAAAAATGAAAATAATAATTTAACTAAAATAGGTATTGTAAAGAGTAACTATATAAATACATTACAAGTCTTTTTTTTCAACAATAAAAATTTATTCCAATGCAAAATACAAAAAAATAAAAGGTTACACCGTCATTTAAATTATTTAAGATCATTTTTCAAGAAGATTTTTGGTAATAATCATCTTTATTCTCTCATCATAGTAATAGGCCCAGAAAGGTTTTGGAAACTTTTCCATAAATTTAAGGAAAAGATAAACACATAACAAATGGCCTTTGTTTTATTATTCAATATATATGAAATAATCTAACAATTGTAGGAAATGACGGAAATGAAAAAAAAAAAAAAAAAAAAAAAAAAAAAAAAAAAAGTTAATGAGGGGGACGAAAGAAAGAAAATTTTAGAGGTAATATATATTGGAAATTTTAGAATTAATATATATTCGAACGGAAAAGGAAAGAAAGAAAATTTTATTGGTAATATATATATTAGAAATTTTGGAATTAATATATATACGGAAATGAGAATTTTGAAACAATAATATTAATATTATATATTTAATATAATAAGTAATAATGATTTTTAGATAAGAAAAGAAAAGAATCCAAGGAGAAATATTTAAATTTAGTTAATATATAATGTAAATATACTATTTTGGGCTATTTTTCTACTGTTAAGAATTAGTTAATATATAATGTAAATAGATTAATTTTCTAGTATTAAGAACTTTTTGATTATTGTAACCTTTGATGAAAGATTAATTTTGAAAACCTTTGTAATGTAATTGAACGAAAATCCAAGTTTTTAATTAATCTTAATTTAATATATAGTTACTAGAAAATTATTCTCTTCAAGGATAATTTTCTTTCTCGAAGAAGGGTGGGATGTTGTATTCCAGAATACTACCCTTATTAAATTTAACACTGAATCTCCTAACACATCCTTAAAAACTTCACTTAACATATATTACATTCTCACTTAATACATACCATTCATAAACATTCACAATATTACCAGTTACAGCACACTTAATAACCTGCACCTTTTGATTTATTGAAAACATAGCAACTTGGATTTTCGTCCAAATGAATGTGAAAAGTCATAGAGAAAAAAATTCA
This sequence comes from Microdon myrmicae, assembly GCA_963931805.1. Lineage (NCBI taxonomy): Eukaryota > Metazoa > Arthropoda > Insecta > Diptera > Syrphidae > Microdon > Microdon myrmicae. The sequence goes on along the minus strand of OZ007497.1, from coordinate 5,005,466 downwards.
GTTGATAACTTCTATTTGCCTTGAATACTTCGAGGCGTTTACTTCTACTCTAGAGAAAATAGATTTAATAATAATTTTTAATAGAATATTCACTCCAAGATACAATAAACAGAGATTTGTGTTTATAAAAATATTTTGCAACGAGATCAAATAAAAGCCCGACATAAAATAAAACTGATATGGACATTTTTAAATAGCCGGCTGCAAATAAAAATCTAAGAAGAAGGAAAGGCACCAAGCGAGAGTTAAGTAATATATCTTTAGTGACAGTTCGACATAGCCATCCGCATAATATTCCCGTGATAAGTTTCAACCAGAAGACGAAATGTAGAACAGGACCAGCATTTTTCAAGAAGAAAAGGAATAATAAAAGGTCCCCGCTCTTCCCTCAACCGAGGAAGCACGGCGCCGGACTACAACATCTGCAAAGAAAATTTCCCATCATAATTCATTCTCCTTTCCGTCATCTTTATCGGAATCGTGTTCCTTTGTTTGAACGATCGATCGTACCGCCGCTTAATTTTCGATCTTTTCCTCTACGTCAAGATGTTTATGATTGCATGACTGTTGGTCGGCGGCGAATCGCTATCCTTTGTTTGCGCAAGTGTGCTTTTTAGGTTTTGGGTCATGCTAGGAATTTAGGTGCCAATTGCTATTAGCTACAAGCGGAGAAATTCGTTGTTCGGTTTGTTTACCGAAGAACGCGTTTAATAGATGTATTGCATTGATGATCATTCATTTCATTGGATCACTCTGGGGTTTCAAATGGTCCGCCATATCAGAGCCCCTCTTTGATATGGTAAGGTCTGCTTACTGCTCTGATTCGACCCGGTGTCAGAGAGCCGCCGTTATAATACAGCCGGTATACCCCTGGCTGCAAACCATCGAATGGGCACGGTGAGGCGTAACAGCCTGGATTAGGGGCGGTAGATCTTTGTGTTACTCCTCGCTAGCCTGTCCGACATGGGTGGCCCTACTGGAAGCGTATGCTTCCGTCAGCATAGCCTGAGTGATTCATCGTAGTTTAAGCCCCCGCACCACGTCAAGGTTTCTACCAAGCGGCAACGCTAATTGGCACGCAGTCAGTAAACTGCTGAAATCCAGACTGCTATCACTTAACATAAAGCTCCGTGTCTATAGAACCATAATCAAGACGATTGTTCTATATGGATGCGAAACATGGGCTCTCACAAAACGGGAAGAAAACAAATTCCGCGTATTCGAGAATAAAGTTTTGAGGGGCATCTTTGGAGATAAATATGACGAGGAGGCAGGACAATGGAGGAAACTCCATAACCACGAATTTGAAGAGCTATATCGCAAACCTACAATAGTGAGAGTAATCAAGTCGCGAAGATTAAGATGGGCCGGACACGTGGCGCGAATGGGGAACGATAGCACCGTGCATAGAATTCTTGACGGTAGACCAACGGGAAAGAGACCTGTAGGACGGCCGCGACGGAGATCGGAGGACAATGTTAGGTTTGACCTTGAGGAGATCGGATCGAATGGTCAAGCGTGGAAGGAGAGTGCCCAGGACAGGGAACGATGGCGAAGCCGAGTCGGTGAGGTCTTGAACTTCCGGGTTCCTACAGGCCAATAAATAATAATAATAATAATAATTGCATTGATGCCCTGAATTGGATGCGTTGAATTGGCGCGTCGAATTGGATGCGTTGAATTCAATATTAGAGACTATTGAACGTTTAGTTCGATTGATTTTGGCTATTGAATTCAACGTTGGTGTCTGAAATGTTACCTTTTGTTTCAGGTGTGAGTAAGGACTTTTGGGACACGTGTAATGGATAAAGGTGAGTATGTTCCTTGGCGGAAAGGACATCTCAACCTATAGTGGGTTGTGTGGTTCGTAGAACCGCCACAATATCTTTACGCGGAAACCTGGTACTCGCAACGACCAAGTTTTTTGATGCTGCCAGTTCGTTGACTCGTAGTCCATTGTTATTAGTGTTCTCATGCAGACTATGGAAACCTGTGTAGTACCTGAAAACCAGCTTCCGACCTATTTTGGCATTCAAATCACGAAGAACGATTTTCACATCGTATCTTGGGCAGGTATTGAGGGCCCGTTCGACGTTCTCATAGAATTCTTCTTTTTCGATGTCAGAGGACTCCTGTATAGATCCGTCAACGTTTATGAGGATTATGTTCTTAAACTTGCCCCGCACACGAAGAGTGCACAGCCTTTCGTCTATTGCATTAAAGCCGATAATAGCATTTTTGGCTGACTAGAAAGCCTACCCGAGCACATGGTTTTTTTATTTTTTATTATTACACTTCTCTTGGGAGACGCGAACCTATAGCGCCGACGCGGCGCCCTGAGATGCCACCAAATAACGGTTGCAGTTCCTCTTGAACAACGACAGGTAGTACCACTCCGGGAACACTCGCACGGGAAGGGAGTTCCACAGCTTCCCCGCTCTGTAACGGAACGAGTTCTATTGCAGGGATGTTCGCGCCATCGGGAGATGAACCGCAAACTGGTGCGATCCGTCGGCTATAATAAATGTAATACTCGTTTTTTTGAATAACACCACTTCTTGTAATGCTGTTATATCAGTCGTATATTCGGTCAGGGCATCGGCTAGCTGTTGTGCAGCTTGAGCTTTGAATAGTAAGCGGACGTTCCATGAGAAAATTCTCAAATCGTTTAGCCGTTTTCGTTTCCGTGGTGGTCGTCGTGTATCCGGTCCATATCCGAGGCTTGTCAGTTTGTCCATAATAATTTGTTTTTCTGGGCAAGGTTATTAGCCTTGTGCCAACCTTTTCTCGGGATGTCTCTACATGCATTGGTTCACTACTTGGCGAGTGCCAAAGTAGCTACCCAGGCGTGCCACGTGGGGACTGCATGTTAACTTGGATTGAACAGAGACAACGATCGTCCTGGCCTTCGCCGGGTTGAAAGCAATCAGTGACATTGCCCTGTATGTTTGCTCCCATACTACTTTTTCTAATATAAGGCGCGCACCTTAAAAAGACAGATACATACACAACATACAAACAAATAGTGACGAAAACTTCTAGAAATTCGAATAAGTAAACCATCAGAGCCGTATACCATAGCGATAACATGACAATTTCACATCAGTTGAATGTACTTGAGAATAATGATCAAATTTGAAAAGGCCGGAATGGTCTGTGTGTCGAGCAATGGTTCTATCTTTTAGTGATTCTAGCAGTCATAACGTCGGTTCGCATCGCACTTCTTCACTATCATCGCAAACGCTCTAAGACTACTAACACTCATATAGTACCAAAAAATATGGCGAGTGCGTGAAAGCGAGGGATTGTAAAGATGAGGTGGTGGGAAAAAGCAGAAAAGCAATAAAAAGAAGGGTGCGAATGTCATAATACCTTCAGTATATCTACTAGCCATCACGCGAAAAAAAACAGGTTTCTCAAAACCCTAGCAAAAGGTCACTAAACAAAGGTGAAAATCTCGCACAATTTTCCAAACAGAAATTTCCCGAAGTGTTGTGCCTTTACAGATGGAGGGATGGCGTAGACCAGGACGCCCAGAGCCTGGGAGTGCCAAACTGGATGACATCGGCTCGAAATTGGGACTGGTGGAGAGATTTGTTAAATAAGGCCAAGACCGGATACCGGTTGTAGTGCCAATGATGATGATGATGTTATGCCTTTACGACAAAGTGAATTGGGTAGCCAACTATACCATCACTCATAATCCGTTATTAATCGGTTTATTGTTGTACTACAGCCGTTAATGCCAAAATGAGCCAAAATAAACATAACATTCCAACCACTTATAACCACCAAACAGGATTCGTAATGCCAACTAAAATTGTTTTTAACAAACCGACCTCACTGTGGGTATATTCTAACCCAATTCCACATAGATATGTTCGAACGAGTAGCAAACCAAAAAATGGTTTTTGTAGTGGGTGATTTGCGAGAGACGACTGACGACAGGAAAAATAATATAACTTTAGCAAACACTCTTTGGTTTTATGGGATGCCTATTTAATTAAGGTGACATGCAATACGATGAACGGCGCATATGCAACCTCAAAAAATAAAACTTCAGTAGGAATTGCAGAGATAATTACACGCCTTTTTTTTTTTTTTTTTGTTTCAGCAGGCACTTGTATAATAAAACCTCGTCAAAAAGCCTTTTCATTCCTCTTCATCGGTGTGACGTAGAGCATCGATATTAACAAAGTCTTACATTCTTGGTCGTTTTGGGAGAATAAGAAATCGACTCTTTATGTGACTCACACAAATGGGTGACAATTTCAATCTGACTCCACCTCACCACAAGCACAATAGACAAAATATTACAAACATAGCTCACATACCAATATTGAAGAAAATATGTTTCGTCAGTTTATTGTTTTTTCGAAATTTCGCACTAATCTAAGTCACTCAAAAAACAGGCACCACTAACCCTAGCCGCATTTGAAGGTCTCGCCGATCACACACAAATGCCATCAAGAAGAAACCAATAACCCAATATTTCTCCAAAACAAAATAACGGCAAGCGATTTAACTAGAGGATAGTAGAATTCAATACTCAGTCATTAATCGTCTTCCACAACAAAGTCATCTAACTTCTGGATATGTTCTAAAATGGTGTCTCATTAGTGAATATAAACAATATGCAATTCACTAAACATAGACCTTGTGGGCAGATTAATCCTCTTATACACTTCCAGAGAGGCCACCAAATAACTGTTGCAGTTCTTTTTGAACAGTTGAACAAACCTTATTCAGATCCCTATTCAGAAAACCAATCTGTCTACATCTTAGCCGGCGCGACGTAGATGCACCAATGGGCCGAATACTCGAAAAGGGTGAAACAAGCGTACTATCATCCGCAAAACTGAACACTTTGTTATCCGTTGTCTCCAACAAATCATTTATGTAAAGTAAAATAAGGTTGGAGTCAAAATAGAACCTTGGGGAACCCCCGAATTAACAGGATACAGATCCGAACACTGGCCGTGCACAACCCGGATCCATCGATTCTCGAGGAAGCTCTTCGTCCAGTCACAAAGCTGCTAGGAAAGTCCATATGAACGAAGTTTGCTCAGCAATGCCCCGTGCCAGACGTGGTTAAAAGTCTTGGAGATATCCAATGCGACCGCCCTTGACTCACCATGCCGTTCAATGATCGTACATACAGCCGAGCCTCAGATTCGAGAGCCCTCTTTCACCAAAGTTTTAGACGCAATAAGTCGATTGAAAAACAACAAGGCTCCCGGGGTCGACTGCATACCGGCAGAGATTATGCAGCATGGAAGAGAGGCAACGGCTCGAAAGATCCACCAACTCATCAAAACAATATGAGATAAAGAAGTCACTCCGGAAGAATGGAAAACCTGAATAGTCGTCCCCATCTTCAAAAAAGGTGACAGATCTGACTGCAAAAACTACAGAGAAATATCATTGCTCCCAACCACATACAAAATACTAACAAATGTCATACTGGCGAGAATCACACCGTACACAGAAGAAATACTGAGAGACTACCAAGGTGGATTTCGTAGGAACCGGTCAACGAGCGACCAAATGTTCACAGAAAGGCAACTACTGGAAAAGAAGTAGGAATACGGAGAGACGGTTCACCAACTGTTCGTTGACTTCAAAAAAGCCTACGACTCAGCCGCAAGGCAAAGACTCTATCATATTGTAGTTGAACTCCGAATCCCGAAAAAATATGCGGCCCTCATTCAAATTTGGATGAACGAAAACAAAGGGCGAGTTAGAATAGAAAACCACCTCTCAGAACCATTTGAAATCCGGGACGGACTAAAACAGGGGGATGGTCTCTCACCGTGTCTTTTTAACCATGTACTCGAGTATGTCATCAGAAATGTACTGTGGGGAACGAAGTATGTTGCACCGGCCTACAGCGCTGATTCACTTCACTCTCCATCACTACTAAATGTCCCGCCGTAACATTAAACTGTTCGCCAGCACAGCAGGGCAAATTAAAACCCACACTCAGGAAACTGCAGCACAGGAGAATAAGAAATGAAACGCACGAATTAATTGGTGATTTTTTACTTTTATTGTATCTTAACACAAGGTAATTTTGACTTAAGCACAAACAGTTTTCAATTCAGCGCTGTGCTTGCTGTAATGTGTTCACTTAACGTTAAAATATTTGTATTTGGTTTGAACTAGGCACAACGTTCGCGGAATACGTAGTGAAGCGAGTAAAAGGATACGCCCTACACCCTACGGGGGATGCTAAGAAAAACAGACTCCATGTGCGCGCACTGACGGACGAATGAAGGGTCGACCAGCTCGGTCAGTGTGTGGAATAAGACTCAGCGATACTAATTCGCTGGCGAAGGAAATTCGGTCAGTGAAACTGGCTCTCTTACTTTAAGCGTGCATTTTCTATCCCAAGAGAAACGTGGTCTCTCTTTGGGGGTAGGGAACCAGATCTCCTAGCGAAGATCTATAATGGTACACTTGTATGTGTGAACATTGGTTCTTTCATGGGACGAAGCCATAGGAACGAATCTGAAAACGAAGAAAAGGGAATAATGTGCATCAATGAGATGTGAGTTCGGCTAAGTAAACAGGCCGAATCTCATTGGGTGCTAATTGGGGTTTCTGTTTGTTCATGCCGGTAGTCATGAGAAGCAGATCCAGAAATGTGTAGGACAAAGAGATCGTATAGATCGTTGTCTAGGAATGTGCATTGCAGCTGTATTGATAGACCGCAATGCTGGTGGACATGGTGCTAATTGGTTTTAGCGTATTCACAGGGAATTCGTGATCATAGCATTGCTGCCAAGGGTAAGCACACCATACCTATTTGCATTTGCCTATGCTGTAGGATTTAATTTATGGCTTAAGACGCGAGATGCGTATATTTGCTTTTGTCCCTTGGATATAGGTCGCCAGCCAATGTGTATGTAAGGAATTTATTATACACATGGTGAAGCTAGGAATAGGCGACGCAATGTTTATGATCCCTGTTATGATGGTTACATTATATGTAAACCAAATTGTTTTGTTTTCAGGAATTCGACTAGGGAAAATGCGTATGTAAGACTGAAATTGCCTGGCAACCGAAGGTGCCGAATTGGGCTTGGGATTAATGAAGTTTGGAACAGAATTCTTATAAGGAATTTTGAATTCGAATAAATGAATGAAGGTAAGAATTCTCTTCCAGGAGCTTTTAGCTAAATACATTTGATGACTTAATGCCTGAAGCATTTACAGGTGCTAATGCTATTGCATTAGTAGAAACTTATGAAGGCTGGGTTGTAGTTATGGGGGTTCTTCGGGTAAGTAGACAGTGGGGTTTGGCGGAACCGCCACAGTACAAGACGACATGGCCGGATTATCCCTGAACGGGGTCACACAAGTGCTCGCATACGCGGATGACATCGCCGTTCTGGGCGAAAATATAAAAACTGTGAAATGATCATGCAAGCGGCAGAAGAGGTGGACCTAGATATAATTGAAGACAAAACAAAATACATGATTACGGCGCGAGCAGGTAGACCTCAGGGAACACATATAAACGTCAGAAGCAAGATATTTGAAAAAGTTAAAGAATTTAAATATCTAGGAACGATACTGACGACCAGTAATGAAACGTCGAATGAAATTAACAAAAGACTTCACTCCGGCAACGCTAGTTGGCATGCAGTCAGTAAACTGTTGAAATCTAAACTGCTATCACGTAATATAAAGCTGCGTGTCTATAGAACCATAATCATGCCGATTGCTCTGTACGGATGCGAAACATGGGCTCTCACAAAACGGGAAGAGAACAAATTCCGCGTATTCGAGAATAAAGTTTTATGGGGTATATTTGGCGGTAAATATGACGAGGAGTCAGGACAATGGAGGAAACTCCATAACCACGAATTGGAAGAGCTATACCGCAAACCTACAATAGTGAGAGTAATCAAGTCGCGAAGATTAAGATGGGCCGGACACGTGGCGCGAATGGGCGATGATAGGACCGTGCATAGAATTCTTGACGGTAAACTAACGGGAAAGAGACCGACAGGACGGCCGCGACGGAGATGGGAGGACAATGTTACGATTGGACCTCGAGGAGATCGGATCGAATGGTCGAACGTGGAAGGAGAGTGCACAGGATGGGGAACAATGGCGGAGCCGAGTCGGTGAGGTCATGAACATCCGGGTTCCTACAGTCCAATAAATACTAATAAAATAACATTAATTAAATTATATGAATTTGCAATGACTACATATAAGCAATTTGAAGCAAGGCTAATAACCTTGCCCGGAAACACAAATTATTATGGACAATTTAACAAGTCTCGGACAAGGACCGGATACCGGTGGAGAGACTTGCTAAATAAGGCCAAGACACGTGACAAATAAGCACATATTCATCATTTGCCAGGGAATTTCTACGAAATAAATGGCTTGGTTGAAGAATACTTGAATGAATGACGCGTGAAAAGCTCTCTTCAATTCCTCCTTATCTTACGCTGTAAAGACATTCGCACTTTGTTTTTTTTTTCTAAGAGTAATTGTTTGTACAAAATATTTGCGAGATCGCAACAGAAAATCCGATTACAGTCAAATATGGCTTGACATGAAACACAACTTAATTTGCATGAATATCTCTAAAACAATGTGCTAAAAACCCAACAATTTACCGTTGAGAAATGTATGGTTCAAAGCTTGCACAAGTGTTAGACAAGATGTATTTTTAGTCGTCTAAAAACGGGGTAACGAGGAAGTTAAAAATTTTGAAGAAAAAAGGTCTTTCTACAAAAATGGGAACGTTTATTTGATGATAAAATGTCGCGGTGCGTTCATTATCTATTGTTGCCTTATACAATAATTTATTCCTTGTGGCAATTAAATTAATTAATTTATAAACCATCAAAGTAAATAAATCTTTTGACGAACAATCCTCTTAAAATCACTTGCCCAATCTCTTGGAATAATTTAGAAACGGATAGTCTTTTTAATAAGGATTAGCGCTTCCTTTCCATTGGCCAAACTGTTATACCTAACTAAAACTTATTTCTTTGACAGGTATCCTATCAGTTATTGGGTAGGATAAGAGGTGCGTCGTAAATTAAGTCTATAAAAAGAAAACAAAGTTTTCACAGTATTTTATAAGCCTATAGCTGTAGCCATAAGTAGTTGACCTCCTTAGCAAATCAAAAACGTTATAAAACCGAAGGAAATTAACAAGAAAGCATTCCGGCAACGCTAGTTGGCACGCAGTCAGTAAACTGCTATCACGTAACATAAAGTTCCGTGTCTATAGAACCATAATCATGCCGATTGTTCTATACGGATGCGAAACATGGGCTCTCACACAACGGGAAGAAAACAAATTCCGCGTATTCGAGAATAAAGTTTTTAGGGGTATTTTTGGTGGTAAATATGGCGAGGAGGCAGGACAATGGAGGAAACTCTACAACCACGAATTGGAAGAGCTATACCGCAAACGTCCTCGATAGTATAGTGGTTAGTATCCCCGCCTATCACGCGGGAAACCGGGGTTCGATTCCCCGTCGGGGAGCCTCCGGCGCAAGACTAATGACCTTGCCCGGAAAAACAAATTATCATGGAAAATTTAACAAGCCTCAGGACTTGCTAAATAAGGCCAAAACCGGTTTCCGGTTGTAGTGCCGATGATGATGATGAACCGCAAACCTACAATAGTGAGTAATCAGGTCGCGAAGATTAAGATGGGCCGGACACGTGGCGAGAATGTGCAACGATAGGACCGTGCGTAGAATTCTTGACGGTAAATCGGTAGAACCACCGCGACAAAAATGGGAGGACTATGTTAGGTTTGACCTTGAGGAAATCGGTTCAGATGTTCAAGCGTGGAAGGAGAGTGCACAAGACAGGGAATGGTGGAGTAGCCGAATCTGTGAGGTCATGAACTTCCGGGTTCATCATCATCATCATCATCATTACCATCATTATCATTATTATCATCATCATCATCATCATCGGCACTACAACCGGGATCCGGTCTTGGCCTTATTTATTAGCAAGTCTCGAGGCTTGTTAAATTTCCGGGTTCATACAGGTCAATAAATAGAAATAGAAAATATACGTTTTTCTTTTATATTTGCTTTGCAACAAGATTTTAGCAAGAATTTCAATTTAAAAAAATCAGCTGAGTTTTTATCCGTCAAACAAAAAAAAAATTAATAAATAAATACAAAGGTATTGGATGCAGCTAATCAATTTAATGTTAGGAAAATACAAGCAAATAGAAACTTTCTCTGAAACCTCATATTTTTTATTCTTTTTGTTCAAATTTCTTTTAAAAATTGTAAATCATCGAGGAAATGAAGACGCGTGTAAACTTTTCGCCGGCCAAGAAGATCCAAATGACAACCAACACCAAGTACCAATTATACTAACTTCACAATAATGAAATCTGATCCATTGACTAAAATAGTCTGCAATATTTTACAAATTCGATGCTTTTGTTTTTATTTAACCTCATATATGAATCTTGTAAATGTAAAGCAAATTGTTTCCTGAGAGAAAATTTATTTATCAGCAATACTTTACCATATTTGTCTCAGAACCTACAGAAGGTTGTATAAAAGATTAACTTACTGTTAAGTAGTTTCTTTTACTCTGTTGCACGTTTGATCTATATTTAGAACAAGTTTTAATGTTAACTCTCTTAAATCACTGTCGTTTTGGTACATGTTTAAATAGTACTAAGTTGTTTCGTCCTACAACTTTGTATATTGAAGATAATGAAAGAAGTACTTCCTTTGAGCACTATACGTTGTTGATTGACAGAGATGTTTGTAAAATGAAGTTTTAATCTCCTCCTAAAGTAACTCTTTTTAATATAGAAACGATTAAAAGATAAATAGGGTTTATGACAAAAACACAATCGCATATATTTTTTTTGTTCTTAAATCTAGGGGGCGGTTACGAGCTTTTCTGAGTTTAAATTAAGAGATTCGTCAACTCTTTATCTATTTTGTATTTAATTAAGGCTTCCACGTTGAAGTTAATATATGTATATAAACAAACACATATGCTTGTATGTATATACATATTCTTAATTTTTTAATCTGGTGTAATTACTATGTTATGAGTGGAGTAACAGATTCTCTAAACATACTTTTACAAAAAGAAGGCAATTACACAGCAACAAATTGTAGGAATGAATATTACTTCATCCTTTGAATTGCTTATTGGATATTGCCCACAAATTTCATAGTGCACTTTTTAACTTACGTTTTAGTTATTTTTAGCACAGTAGACCAAATTTATACTATACCTAATGAGTGAAATATTTATATTTGGAAAAAAGAACTGAAAGAAGGTAATCGTTGAGCAAGGCCGAGGTGCTTTATGTTGGGCATACTTAGCTAGATTTATCACTGAAGTTTAATTGTTGCTGTTTTTGTCTTTTTTCTCGTTGTTCTTGTCGCCATGCATCAATACGAAGCTTTAATTCCTGATTGGGGATAAGCATATCCTCTGTAAGTGCTTGTCGATTGAATGGATCGGTATTGCTGTTAAGAAGATGACGAGTAATTATCGATCGGTCCATAACGGTGCCCGACGGGAGAACTACTGGATCAATCATCAGTGTATCCATCAGAGGATCTTTAAATTCGTCAGGAGCATCAGCACATTCATCTTCAGCTTGTTGATTCGCAACTAATTAAAAAAAAAAACAATTACTGTATTTTTATTTAGAAAAGGTTTAAGTAACGAACCATAGATTTCATGTGCTCTTTGCAGAAGCGATCGAAACCGTTCAACCTCGATAGTTGATCGAATACCAAATCGTTCAATGCGATTAGCCGCATCATCAAATAGGTGCTTTTGGAAGGATCGCTCATCAGCTGCTAATGCTTCAGCGAATCTATCACAGTCTAAATGTAAGTAAATGTCGAAAATTTGGCCGAGAAGTCGTCTAGGTTCCCAGCCATACTTTGTTGGATTCCGGACTTTTAAATCATTGCACTTTGGGCCACACAATTGCTGTAAATTAAAGTTCAGCATCGAACTTAATCGATCTACCAATTCTGCTCTCATAAAAGGTTCTTTGATGTCATCCTGAAAAATACGTTTTGTTTATCGGTCACTGGAAATTTGAATTTTGACCCTATTAATACTTACAGTTAAATAGTGAAACATTTCTACTGTTTCTCTGGCAAGTGTGAGATAAGATCGGCATTGGCGTTCATCAGTTGACAACTGAGACAGACGAATCTGCTGCTGTTCGGAGCCTAGGTCAGACCAAGCGTTTTCATTCGCCATTATTTGCTAAAATAAAAACAAACACACAACCAGTTTAAGAAAATACCATGCGAGATGTTTTATAACTTGGCATAACCGTTTACATTTTTATAAATCGAAATGAGTAAAAAGGGTTTCCCGATATTTATTCAATGATCGACCTTTCTTTTTTAAATCCAACTTTGCTAAGATGGATAACAATGACACAAAAACCACATAATATCCTAAAAATTACCTGTGTCTGGTGGATGCGTTTCAAACTTTCTAAACATTCGTCCAGCAAGAAGGTCGTATCGTTCATAAGCATGTTAACAAACTTTACAAATTGTTTTCCTGATTTAGACTCTGTTACCATAACCTGGCGATGTATTGGACTTTCCCACATGGATTTAAATAAGTGACTTATATGATACCTGTCAACAAATATGACCAAAGTTAACCATTGCGAAACAATGAAAAAGGGTAATGCTTGTGTTTACCTTATAGTAAATTTATCATAAAATTCAGTACTTTGTCCAGTTGTTTCGATGTCAGTGTAGAATTTCATCAAAGCGCTTATCAAGTAAGTCTGAGATAATTCATGATTCCACATCTAAACAAACATAAAAAAATAAAATGTTACAATCGGATAATTGTAAAAAAAAACAAACGTTCATCTTACCATTGTGTTTAATGGACAATTTAATGGCGATAGTGAGAATACAAAAAGTACTTCAATTAACTTGGCAGTGACATAAGGATTTTTAATACAATGAGGTGCACAGACGCACGTCAGTAACCAGGTTATTATATGTTGGTCTATAGCTTGCTGAATGAAGTTTTGGTCGGTTACGGCGTGCTGCAAGGCAAACAGTATAAATTCAGCTATGTCATCAACATACCATTCTGGCAGCGCACAAAATGTGTCAGAGAGATTTAATTGCTGAATGTTGACTTTGGACAAGAAAGGTCCGTCTACCTTCCTGTTCTCCATTTGATATAACATAAACTCGCACACAGTCGAATAGAAATACACACAAGAAGTTAAAAGCCGTGGATCCAACAAACATAGTTCACTACAGAGTTTTGATCTAGAAACGAAAGATAATTATTTAAATGTATTTTTTAAAAAGGAAGCACTAATTTGCTTAATACTAAATGGAAGTTTGATTGATTGAAGGCGGAACCCCCATTTTTATTTAGCTTACTGCAAGCTTAAAATTAACTTAACATAAAACCTTACAGACGATCTTAAGACCTTATTGGATTTTTCAATCGAAAAAAAAGGAGAAGAAAACCGGGAAGATGAAGATTACTGGACGATAGGGGAGGTAGGAGGCCAGGGAAGAGCGAGTGTATGTGGGGGTGGTAAACGCGGCCTTTGTTCGACAGTGGAGGGCATGGGTTCGAACTGATACGGGAGTTTGGAAGTTTGGGCGAGAACTAGTTAGATGAAGGGAGAGGAGAGGATTGCAGGGTAGAGAGGTTATTGATGGGATGGGGCGGATTTAGGACGGGTTTATTCTGAGACGTAGTTTAAGGGCGGGAGTGGAGATGTTGAAATCGAAGGAGGTGGGGAAAGAGTTGGCCTGTCGTAGCATACGCGAGATGGGTTCGTTAGCGCCGTAAGAAGTGTGATGAGCGGGCACGTAAAACAGTCGAGGGTTATGTACGTTACGGGGGTTTGTATGCAATGTTAAAGTGGAGAGCAAGCTTGGGCAATTGATTGAGACAGACAGAAGGCGATGGACAAATATGATGTCGGCATGGACTCTGCGCTCTTCAAGTGTGTTTAGATTGATTAGAGGGGCCCGCTTGTGTATGGTGGTAGAATCAGCGGATTTTCCCAGTTTAGTCCACGGAGGGCAAAGCGCAAGAAACGACGTTGAACACCCTCAATCCTGCGAATGTGAGTCACTTGATACGGGGACCAGACCTGACCTGCGTATTCGAGTAGTGGCCGGACAAAAGTTGTGTAGAGTGATCGGGTGACATAGGGGTTAAGGAATTCCTTCGACCAGCATTTGACAAACCCAAGGGCGGCGTTCGCCTTGAGGATTATGTAATCAATATGTGCGGTAAATTTGAGCTCCTTGTCGCATAGGACGTCCAGATCGCGAATCAATTTAACACGTTGACGGACAGTAGAAACAAGTGAAATTCGAAAATTGACTATATGTTTTTGTAATTTTTAGAATATTAGAAGTATAGTTTTACTCTTTCTGCTTAAATACACTTAATTTTGATTAATTCAGCACCTTTAATTAGGTTGCGGCTACAACCGTCATGGCGCCAGCGGACTCTAGACACTATGTAATGGGACAAAAAGTAAACAGTATAACTATAAATATCGCTAAATGAATGAAAAAATGCTAAATTTAAATTTTTTTTACTTCTATTTAAAGTGTAAAATCAATCATAAACAAATACTTACCAGTATAAACAAAAAATATCGTTAAATGTATCAATAGCAACTGTAAATTGAAGAGAAAACAAGATCGCACTACTCCGTTCACAACCACGTGCATACTCAATGTATAACCTTGCATACTAAATTTTTTTTCGAAAACATGACACTAGGCTTCTACTTGTACGCTGGTAAATGCGCATTTGTGCTGCTACAGCCGCAGTGTCTAAAAACGACCGTTTCGTATTGGACGGCTATTGCCGTCATGTCACATAGTGAACTTGAACTTGACGGCTATAGACGCAACTGTCCGTCAACGTGTTAACCAATGTTATCGGTTGGTTCAGTAAGAGGTAGGAGCGTGGGTGAGTGGGGGAACTCTTCCGAGAGAAGGTGATTGTGTGACATGTGGCGATATTCATTTCTAGGCAATTATTCTGGCACCAAGTCGAGAAGCTGTCAAGATCCGATTGAAGAAGTGAGGAGTCCGGGGGAGAGCGGATTGTTTTGAAAATTTTGGAATCATCTGCGTAAAGCGAGATGAAGGAGTTATTAATGCAAGAGCCTATGTCGTTTATGGTTAGGATAAATAGGAGTGACTGCCCTGGGGGACACCTGAGGTTGGGAAAAAAGGATCGGAGAGGGTAGATCTAAATCGCACGCGGCAGGTTCGATAACTGAGATAGGATGAGACCCACTTAATCAGCAGGGATTCGAAACCGAGGGAAGATAGCTTGAAGAGAATGAGTTTATGGGAGATTTTGTCGAAGACCTTGCTAAAGTCGGTAGCGACTACATCGACCTCATCGCCGTTTCCTAGGGCAAGGAGTGTGTGGGATGTGAATTCGACAAGGTTAGTAGTAATGGACCTGCCTGAGAGGAAGCCGTGCTGGTTCGGAGAGATGATGGGTGCGCAGCGAAAACATAGCGCCTCATATAGAAGGCCTTCGAACAGTTTGGGAATGTGCGAGAGCTTGGCAATGGGACGATAATTGGATATATCGCTTTTTTCCCCTTTTTATGTATGGGGGTTATGTAAGAGGATTTCCAAAAGTCAGGGAATAGACCTTGTGCAAGGGATAGATTGAAGATTGACGCGAGCGGGAGAGAGAGAAGAGGGACATTTTTTTAAGAGGATAGCAGGGAGTCAGGACTAAAATCGTCTTTCAGTTGTTCAAGTTTTTCTATAATTTGGTGTTGTTGAATGTGTAGAGGGATGTGAGGGCCGAGGAAGAATTCAGACATGCCAGTAAAGTAAGAGGGGTTAGGCTCGAACGAGTCGTGCGTGGAGGATAGTTTGAAGAAGGACGCGAAAAGATTGGATATGGTTTGGGAGTCCGTTGTAGTAGTTGAGCTGTAGAAAAGGGAGGTAGGATAGGCATCAGATTTCCGTTTGTGGTTGATGAAGTAGAAGAAAGATGTGGGGTCGTTCATCAGGTTGAATTGAGCTTTGGCAAGGTAATTGTGGTAGAAGGAGCTGTAAAGCTCGGTGAATTGATAAAAGTAACCCAGATAGTTGGAGTAGTCAAGGGGAGAACGCGTGTTTAGGAAAGTGTCCCACAACTTATTCCTCTTATTACGAAGGGTGCGTAGTTTGTGGTTATACCATGAGAATGATAACCTGGGTCGGGAGTATGGGACATATAGGGGTATGGCGTTGTGGATTTCTGTGTAGAGCGAGGCTGTAGCGTCCTCTACACTTATATCATTTACGCGGAGTGTGATATTGCTGAGGTACTCATTTATGAGGCGGAAAGTTATTTCACCAAGGGTATAGTTTTAATTGTGATATAGTCATATTTACAAATTGTGACTAATAAGCTTTCTGCAAGACAATTGGATACACTGAATCGAAATACCAACATTTGAGTACATTATTTATAAGTTATATATAAGTTTGTATCAAAAATCGGCATTATATTAGTATTTCAAAAAAAGGTACTGGATGTAATTAAAAAACAAACTTGAGTTTTTATGGAATATCACTTTGTGAATTTTTTACTTAATTACCTGTTTATCTTTCGTAGTTGCTTGGACCAACGCTCTCTGAACTGTGTATTACTTTTCGCGAACGGAGTATTTTCCCAGTGAGATTTAGTTTTATCTAATTCGTCGATAAGCTTCTGCAGCTCCTTAATAGCTCGCACTTTTTGTCTATACATTTGAATGGCCGGTATAAACCCTAGGTGGTGAGCTTGGAGCGTGAGAAACCAGCATTGGGTTTGAAAATTCGCATTGTGTTCAACGTTCTTGAAATTTTCTTCAATGAAATTGCGATATTCCGTTTCGGTGAATCGAAGTTTGGTATCATTCTCAATGTTGATTAATGAATTTGCATAAAAGGGAAATAATGGATCAACGCGATCCAGTTTGATCTTGATCGATAATTGCTGCAGGATAACCATTAGATTGATGAGAAAACCGTCACGAGCTAGAAGTTTCTCATCAGATGCCATCTGTACTCGTCTCTCATTATAAAGTAATACCTTGGAAACGTAGTTAAGGGTGATTGCGCGACTGTTAACGTTGACAAGCAGTGAATGGAACACTGTGTGCATCAAAGTACGCATTGCATGTAATTTCTGAAAATGTATTTTGATTAGTATTGTGAGTTTGGAATAAAGTAGGCTACCGTACCAATCGGAGTTCTCCTGTAGCTGCTATGATGGAACTCTTAACGTGCGCTTCAGCAAACTTGACATTTTCTTCAGCGAAAAGGGAAACCGATAAAAATGGACCCAAATAACTACATTTAACGATTTCCCTTCCTGGAATTTTCGTGCATACTTGAGGTAGAAAATTCGCCAGTTTGACCAATAAATCACAGATTGGACGACACGTGCCAATTTTGATATCAATTAAATTTGCCAAAATTTCAATCTGGGCTGTGTGGATGTAGACAATGCAAATATTTCTTTGCATGCCCATAAATAATCCGCGCAAGACTTGGCTGAATATCATTTCGAAGTCTTCTGGTCTCTTATAGGATTCGACGACAAGATCATGCACAAACTCAATTGGAACTCGGTCTTGGTACATTAGATCTAGAAGACACGATTGGTCCATATTGATTGTGGGATTTTTGTATATTTTATCGGAAAGAAGAAGAATTGCATTCCGGATAATAGACAAGTGGATGTCGGCGAGAGTTGTTTTGAAAAGAGGATCAATGGATACGTCAGGTTTGTTGTGTACATTTTGAAAGTTTTTAAAACATTTGATAAGGTATAACAGAACGGCGTTTTTACCATATCTTGAAAACTTAATGCTTGGTGTTGGACAGCAAGATATACTAATGGCGTGTTTGGAAGTACTGGGTTGATCAGTCCTTGTACTGGACTCTGTGCGATTTTTAATATTCATAGAGTTAGCCAGTATATCGCGCACTTCGCTATCATCGCTTTTGATCTTTTTCGGAGTACAATACTGGTCACTGTTGTCTGAGTCTATCGAATCGGACTGGTCGTTATTGTACACTTTACGCATGCATTCCAACAGGACACTCGATATTACCGTTTTGAACTGAAAACGTTTTTTGGGAAAAGTTTCTAGAAAGTGGGCAAATGCCGGACAAATCATAGTTCCGCTACTGTTATCGTTCCATGTGGCATTAAGAATCTTTGAAATAGTTTTTTCAACTCTTTCTTCAATAGATGGTGTGGGAATTTTAAATTGTTCTGTGGGCGCAGGAGTTGATTCCCTTGCCTCCAGAGTCTTACCACTGAAATCTGAATTTTTTGCTTTTTTGGTGAAATCCGTCCGTTTTGATAGTTTTGTACTGTTTGGTATACTTTTATCGACGTCTGCTTGTTGTGCGGTTTCTGGTATGGGTTTTGATTCCTGTGTCATGTTTGTAGGTGATTGAAGTGTCAATGTACTGCTATTTTTGGCATGCAAAGACATTTGTTGAGCATCTTTAACTAATCGGGATTCTTTGGCCACATTCGTTATACTGCGTTGTCCTTTAAATAAAATTGAAATTTTATATTTTTCAAAATTTCTGAATTCGCAAAAATCCTTACTTTCTAAAGGTTGTGGACAGGTGATTTCCGTAGTCGATGGAGAAGAATTCATTCGAAAACCTAAGTTACGAAGTCTTCTTGCTCGAATCTGTAAATTGTAACAAGTATTTGTATTATTTTGCGAATTAAAGTAGATTTGTAGACATAACGCTGTAAGATATTTTCAAAATGGTGTGCTATACTTCCCTTAAGATATGTAATACAAATAAAAATAGAAAAACGGAAACCTTTTCAGAAACATGTATTTTACCTTAGAAAATATTAAATATTTTTTATCAACAAGTGAGTCATCTATTGATCAGCCCTCTAAGAATGTAATAAAAATGTACTTTAAATTTTATTTACTCCAGGCAAAGGAAAAGAATTGCTTACAGCCATCAAAGAAGCAAAGTGGGAATTTCATTCGTCTTGTTCACCAACATCGTGAGTCGCGTGAAAACCGCCAACGAGACAGCACGTGCGCTTCTGCCTCGTGATCCGTACCATCGGATCAATTGTGCAATCCGTTTTGGGATTCTTAGATACACATAAGATACGCAATTGCACTATCGGTTCGGGCGCAAAGTCTTACTGTAAGATCCTAAACAAACAAACGGATCTTCATACACGCGTCCGAGTGCAGCGCAAAGTTTTGTGTGCGATCCTATGCAAACAAACGGATCTCCGCACACGCGTCTTAGTGCTGTGAAAAGTGCGAGAATATACACGCGAGTGATGTGCAATGCGGGAAAACTCTCTGCCCTTTCCATCCCTATGTCTGTTTTCCTTTTTTTCGCACCTCTGTCTGTGTCCCTCAGGCATCGATACTATCGATTGATTAATAATCTTTGAAGAGTTTTTTGTGTCTGAGTGGCATAATGTTCATCATGGAAGGGATGTGACCTGGATTTCGGCACGGATCTAGTGGGGCAAGGGCATAACACCTGTAGTGGTTGCTTTCACTTATCTATTGCTGGTCCCGACTTGCATCCTTTTCCGAGGCGGTATTGGTTTTCTGTGTAGGACCATTTCAATGGAGCGGGAATTTCGCGTTGATTTGTGTAACATTCGCGGCTTGAGAGGCAATTTCTCTTCTGTGTCTGCCCATGTTTCTAGCCAGAATCCAACTATCCTTGCACTTAGCGAAACCCAGGTAATTACTAATACAGATATTTCCGACTTTAATCTACCTGGATATAACTTAGTGCTTCTGTTCTTTCCACATCGTGGTATAGCCACATACATACGAAATGATATTGCTTATCAGCTTCTGCCACAATATGGGCTCTGTTCCAACCCAGAATTTAATTTCTCTTGGCTAAAACTTCACGTTCTCAGGCATATCATACTGTGACGCATATGACAATCAGTACTGGAATCTTCGAGAAAGTCCGAAACAAAGTACTGGATTATTTTAGGAAGTACTGGAAAACTGGAATAGAACATTCAAGACTATGGAACGGACGGAAACGATACACCAAATCAGAATGAGGAAAAACGGTATAAATACGTCGCACGCAGAGCGGAAGTTAAGTTAGAGATAAGTAAGACAGTGAAGCAAGCGATACGTCTCGAATAAGTAGAAAGTAAGAAGTAAAATACGCGATAATTACGGAAGCGATAATAAAGAAAACGTTAAGTGTACGGTAAAAGTAACGGTTGTTATTAACGGACTAATAAAGTGTTAGAGTAATTCAAAATCGATTTAACGGCTCTTATTTATTTTAAAATAATTAATCCAGCGAACCCTAAGCTCGCTACAATTGGTGTCAGAAGTGGGATTAATTATTGTTTAAGTGAATAAGTGTGTGAAAGTGTGTTGTGGCGATGTCAGATCGACATTTGGAGGATCTTCGCGTTCCTGAGTTGAAGAAGGAACTTGAGGACCGGAATCTGGATAGCAGAGGACAGAAGCAAATTCTTCGACAACGTCTGCAAGCAGCTATGGAGGAAGAGGGTATTGATGTCGACACATATGTTTTTACGATTGGTCCAGACTGTCCGGATGGAGAAGAAACAGCGAGTCAAGATGGTTGCAATGTAACGGAGAAGAGTTCGCCACTGTTAGACATTTCGGAGATGTTCCGGATGATGATGACAAAATTCGACGCCCAAAATTCAAAATTCGACGCCGTAAATTCAAAATTGGACGCGCAAGCTGCAGATGTCAATGCAAAGTTGGATGCCCAAACACAATGGATGAAATGTAATTTTCAACACTTTAAGGACGAAATTCGAAACGAAGTAGAAAATCTAGATCTAAAAAACGAAACTGAATTCAAGAAAGTCACCGATGAAATAATACGAATCGAAAAGAGACTTGATTGTGTTGAGAGAAATAAGACATCGCCAGGCAATCAACATGACTACAAAGATACAAGGATGCAACCGCCAACCTTCGATGGAACGGGACCCTTCTCCGTATTTATACGTCAGTTTGACGCCGCGGCCAATTATAATAAGTGGTCGGATGAGCAAAAGTCAACATCACTAATCCTGTCACTCCGCGGGGCGGCTGCAGAATTGCTACAAACCATACCAGCAGAGAAGCAAACAGATTTCCAAGCGATAAGAGACGGCCTTGAAGCTAGGTATGGCGACAACCACATGCAGCAGGTCTACCGCATGCAACTGCGGAGCAGAACGCAGAAACCGGGAGAAAATCTTCAACAGTTGCAGGCAGACATTGAGCGATTGGCAAACTTGGCTTATACAAATATGACTAAAGAATTTCTGAACGAGGTAGCAATGGATGCATTTATAAACGCACTCCAAGATCGGGACTTGCAACAGGCCGTTCGTTTGGCAGGAAAGAAGACGACTAATGAAATACTGGCGTTCGCATTGGCATATGAATCTGCTAAACTGGCTACCAGGAGTACATATAGAGTTCGAGAAACGTCCGTCCAAGAATGTTCCTGCCAAAGAATCGGGCATGTACAACGGAGAACCCCGAGAACTGACATGAAGTGTTGGACATGCGGCGAAGTCGGCCACATCTCTGTTGACTGTAGGAAACGTCGACGAATGAATGAAACATCAAGTGAGAATTGTTATTCATGCGCTAATCATAAGAGGAGACTATCAACGGACCAACCTGAGGTCAATAGCTCGGGAAACTTGTAAGGGCAGACTTTACGGGGCGAAAGTCGCCTGGTGGAATTTGCAGCCCCAGCATCGTAACTGTATCACAACTCCAACGGGATAACCAAAGTTTGGTTATAACTACGATTGTTAATGGAAGGACAACAACAGTGACAATCGACACTGGAGCAACGAGATCCATAATTCGGCCGGATGTCGTGGGCCAAATTGCCCTTAATAAAAATAGAAGATACGCTTTGAGGACTGCCACAGGAGAATGTTCTACAGTCTACGGAGAAGTCGAGAGAATAATAGTGCTGGGCAATATTTCCATCTCCCACCAATTTTTGGTTGCCGATATTACGGACGAATGCATTCTTGGAATGGATTTCATGAAGGAGCACCAAGTTGTTCTAGATATCGGGCAAAGAACACTGCGAATTGGTAACTTAGAGGTTGCTATTACACTGCAGGACGAACAATTGCGAAGGCTGAAATGTTATGTGCGTGAGGAGGATGAGATCCCAGCTCGTTCAGACTCGGTAATTTGGACCAGTCTCGAGAGTGATCCCGGTGACAATCGGTTTTACATCACCGAAGCTGCACAAAATCAGCGCAAGGGGAACATCCTTGTTGGGAAAGCCCTTATCGATGCGAAGAAGCACATCGTACCCGTCAGAGTACTAAATGCGTCCAAAGAGCCGATCGTAATAAGAAAAGGAGAGGTAATCGCAGAATGTGCACCCGTGTCAATGATAAGCTCAATCCCGACAAGGGAAGAGGACCATTCAATTCAACAGCCCTCTGGTGCACCGGCTGTGGTTAATAGGTTGATATCCCGGAAAATCGGATTAACAGACAGAGAAAAGGCAAGCGTTAAATCACTCCTGAACGATTTTTCTGATATTTTTGTGACAGGACATGATAAATTCGGACGCACCGGTATAGTTAAACATCGCATTGACACGGGTGAGTCAAGACCTATAAGACAGCCACCTCGTCGACTACCGTTGGCCAAACAATCAGAAGTAGGCAACATGATTCGAGAGATGGAAGAGCAAGGAGTCATCGAGAAATCATCGAGCCCATGGGCTTCGCCGGTAGTGCTCGTCAAGAAGAAGGATGGGACAACTAGATTTTGTGTCGACTACCGCCGGTTAAACGACGTTACGAAGAAAGACAGTTACCCACTTCCTCGAATCGACGACACACTAGATACCCTTTCTGGAGCTCAGTGGTTCTCAACATTGGACCTAAAAAGCGGTTACTGGCAAGTGGAAGTGGAGGAGGAGGACAAGGAGAAGACAGCGTTTACTACCGGAAACGGACTATATCAATTCAACGTGATGCCCTTCGGATTGTGTAATGCCCCAGCAACGTTTGAACGATTAATGGAAAGTGTTCTACGGGGACTTACATGGAAGACGTGTCTTGTGTACTTGGATGATATCATCGTTGTTGGAAGGAATTTACCAGAACACATCAATAATCTGCGCTCCGTCTTCGAACGACTAAGACAGGCCAACTTAAAGCTCAATTCGAAGAAATGTGAACTCTTCCAAAGGAGAGTAAAATTTCTGGGACACATCGTTTCATCTGCAGGAGTTCAAACGGATCCTGACAAGATAGCAGCCGTCCGTGAGTGGCCTACTCCAGAAGACAAGCAGCAGTTGAGAAGCTTTATGGGATTAGCCACATATTACCGACGGTTTGTTAAAGGTTTCGCCAATGTGGCAAAACCCCTACATGAACTAACGGGTAAAGACAAGAAATTCAATTGGACAGAAAAGTGTGAGGCAGCATTCAACACATTGAAGGCCGAGTTATGTAAGACACCAACATTGGCATTCCCAAGAGCGGATTGCCCATTTATATTGGATACTGATGGAAGTAACACAGGAATCGGAGCAGTGTTGTCACAGGAAGTCGATGGTAAAGAGAGAATTGTCGCATGTTATAGTCGAGTTCTATCTAAGCCAGAGAGAAATTACTGCGCAACAAGAAAGGAACTGCTGGCTGTCGTAGAAGCCGTTAAGAATTTCCATAAATATCTCTACGGACGTCGATTCCACCTTCGGACGGATCATGCGGCCCTGAAATGGTTGCTAAATTTCAAGAATCCGGAAGGACAAATAGCTCGATGGATCGAACGACTTCAAACGTACGATTTCCAAATTTCCCACCGTCAAGGGAAGGTGCATAATAACGCTGATGCTCTATCAAGAAGACCATGTAAGCCAGATTGTAAACATTGTCATAGAGCGGAAGAGAAAGAAGAGGCGTACGACCTGCGAAATGTACAAGTAGAAGTACTAGATGGGTGGACGAGTGATGCTATACGCGCAGCTCAACTTCAGGATGAAGATATGTCGCTAATTCTGGAATACAAAGAAAAGAACGAGCGGCCAACTTGGAACAATATTTCCGACAAGAGTGGAACATTTAAGGCATATTGGGCACAATGGAATTCCTTGCTAGTGGAAGATGGTATTCTTAAGCGTAAATGGGAAGCCGCGGACGGAAAATCCCATCGAATGCAAATTCTAGTCCCACCATCAAAAGTGAAAGATGTTCTAACAGAAATGCACGACGGGGCCTCCGGTGGACATTTGGGAGTTAATAAGACACTTTCAAAATTACGATCTCGTTTCTACTGGCTTCACATGAGAGATGACGTCGAGTCTTGGTGTAGGAAGTGCACAACTTGCACTGCGACCAAGGGACCAACGGCAAAACCAAGGAGCGCTATGAAGCAGTACAACGTGGGTGCCCCTTTCGAGCGAATTGCGATTGATATCTCAGGACCATTCCCAAAAACAAACGACAACAACAAATACATGTTAGTTATCATGGATTACTTCAGCAAGTGGGTAGAAGTCCTTCCAATTCCAAACCAAGAAGCAACAACCGTCATTGAGCAGCTAATCAATAATTGGATCAGCAGATATGGAGTTCCCTGTGAGCTTCATTCTGATCAAGGCCGAAATTTCGAATCACAGATATTTCAAGGCATCTGTGCGGCACTGGGCGTAAGGAAAACCAGGACCACACCCTTACATCCGCAGTCAGACGGAATGGTCGAAAGGTTCAACCGAACAATAAAAGAGCATTTATCGAAGGTCGTTAGTGATCACCAACGAGATTGGGACAAATATGTACAAACCTTTCTCATGAGCTATAGATCGGCTAATCACGATACGACGGGCCATTCTCCAGCAAAAATTATATTTGGACGGGAGATACGATTACCAGCCGATCTGCGATTCGGAATACCTCCAGACGCCATAGACAAGACCGAAGACTACGTAGCCGAATGGAGAAATCGCCTCGATGAGATTCATCATTTGGTTCGAAAGCAAATCAAGGTATCCAGTGACAGGATGAAAACAAGGTACGACGTTCGAGCCAACGCATCCGGATTTAATGCAGGCGATAACGTATGGCTTTATAACCCTCATCGGCAAAAAGGCAGGTCTCCGAAGTTGCAGCAACATTGGGAAGGACCGTATAAGATTCTCACAAGAATTAACGACGTTGTCTATAGGATTCAGCGACGACCGAACGCCAAGATGAAAGTGGTACACCGTGACCGACTGACGACTTTTGTTAACCCAGGAGATCAGTGAACTTAGTTCGGGACGAACTAATCTAGGCGGAGGGTAGTGTGACGCATATGACAATCAGTACTGGAATCTTCGAGAAAGTCCGAAACAAAGTACTGGATTATTTTAGGAAGTACTGGAAAACTGGAATAGAACATTCAAGACTATGGAACGGACGGAAACGATACACCAAATCAGAATGAGGAAAAACGGTATAAATACGTCGCACGCAGAGCGGAAGTTAAGTTAGAGATAAGTAAGACAGTGAAGCAAGCGATACGTCTCGAATAAGTAGAAAGTAAGAAGTAAAATACGCGATAATTACGGAAGCGATAATAAAGAAAACGTTAAGTGTACGGTAAAAGTAACGGTTGTTATTAACGGACTAATAAAGTGTTAGAGTAATTCAAAATCGATTTAACGGCTCTTATTTATTTTAAAATAATTAATCCAGCGAACCCTAAGCTCGCTACAATACATTACTGCTTTCTTTACAGAAGCCCAAACTTGGATAGAAACGCATCCTTTAACGAATTTGATACTCTGTCTGATTCTGTCGATAGGATCTTGACCCTATAGCCGCACACTGAAATCGTTATTGCGGATGATTTTAATGTGCATAACTCTCAGTGGCTTCGTCACTCCGGAACAACAACACCCGAAGATCAATATGTCCAGCTTTTTGCTGATTCAAATAGATTAACTCAACTTATCAATGAGCCAACAAGGGTACCAGATATATATGGTCATTTCGCCAACACACTGGACCTGTTTCTCACCTCCCACCCAAACAAATACACAATTGAAGTTTCTTCGCCCTTGGGCACTTCAGACCACTGTGCCGTGTCAGCTAAATTTCCTCTAACCAACAATAATGTTAATGAGAAAGCTCCCAAAAGAACAGTATGGTTCTACGAGAAAACCAACTGGGAAGGTCTGAACGACTTTTTTGGGAGGTTAAATTGGTCGTTATTTTTCCTCAATAACGATGTTGACTCTATAGCGGACACATTGACAGACACGATTCTACTTGGTATGCGGACCTTTATTCCACACAGAGTAAAGAGTATCAAACCCAAGAGAAATATGTGGTTTGATTCTGGGTGCAGAGAAGCCATTAAGGCCAAAGAGTTGAGCTTCCGGTTGTATAAATCAAACAATACTGAGGGAAACCGGAAACGATTTAAGAGAGCTAGGAATGACTGCAATGCATATATTCAACGCGCCAAGTTCTTGCATGACCAGAGAGTGAGACAAAAAATACTACACTCTACCACAGGTAGTAGAAACTTCTGGGCATTCGTGAAAAACATTCAAAACTCAGTCTCTTCATCCATTCCATCGCTTATAGTCGATGACAAACCAGTCACCGCTGCAATAGAGAAGGCGATTCTACTTGCTACACATTTCCCAGCCAACTCAACGCTATCTGATACCACATCAACTTGAACATAAGCAGTACACCATGAGCCAGATTCGCTTCCGAACGCGTACTGTTGCCCGCGCACTCAAAGAGCTAAACGCACACAAATTCGCTGGCCCAGACGGCATTCCCCCAATCCTCTTGAAGAGATATTCCTCTTCACTCGCCAAACCACTGAGGAAACTCTTCCATTTGTCTTATTCTACTGGTCGTTTCCCAAATAGATGGAAGTCGGCGAACATCCAGCCAATTCCCAAAAAGGGTGACAAATCATCCCTTTCTTCTTATCGACCCATAGCACTAACCTCTATTCTCTTCAACGTAATGGAATCTCTATCAACCGTCAACTTTCAATGACCGCCAATATGGCTTTCGTAGCAACAGGCCCACAGGAGATCTGATGGTATACCTTACCGAAAGGTGGAGCCATTCCGTCCACTACCTCGGTGAAAGCAAGGTAGTCGCATTGGATATTTTAAAAGCCTTCGACAGAGTTTGGCATCCAGCCCTTTTGTCAAAATTGCATTCATATGAAATGGACAATTCCCTGATCCAATGGATAAGAGACTATCTTTCTAGCCGTTCAAACCAAGTGGTTCTTGATGGCGTCAAATCTGTCTCCCATCAGACGAATCCAGGTGTTCCCCAGGGTTCGGTACTCTCACCCACTCTCTTCCTCATCTTTATAAACGATCTCTTGTCAATTACTCACAACCCAATTCACTCGTTTGCTGATGATAAGCACGTTGAGTTTCTCATACTCATACGAACACTCCCGTCCAAACTCTTCGAACGTCACTACCAACCAGCAACTTATGCTTGATACATTGAATTCAGACCTCAACAAGATATATCAGTGGGGATTATCTAACCGAGTAGAATTCAATGCCCTAAAAACTCAGTGCTGCCTCTTGTCGTCAAAGGTGAACCCCAAAGTAAATATACTGTCTATGAACGGCACTTGCATCGACGAAGCCATGGAATTATCAATCCTCGGCACTCGAATTAATTCGACTCTTAACTGGAATGACCACATATTTGAAGCTGCGAAAAGTGCAGCCAAGTGTATGGGATTCCTTAAGATATGCAAAAGATACTTCACTCCATCCAATCTGGCCACTATTTACAAGGCGTATATTCGTCCAAAAATGGAGTTCAACCCCCATATTTGGTCAGGCGCGTCCAAAACTGCACTACACGTGCTCGACAGGATGCAAAAACGAGCAGTGAAACTTATTGAGGACTCAGCCGTAAGTCGATTAATTCCGTCGTTAGAACACAGGCCCAACGTATCATGCCTATCTCTTTTCTATAGGTATTACCACGGTCGTTGCTCAACTGAACTTGCTGAATGGGTTCCGCCCCTTCAGACATTTTCCCGAGATACCCGTCAATCTGTGAATGCGCATCAGGACACGTTAAAAGTGGACTTTAGGCGCACAAATAAACATAGAGAGTCATTCTTTAGCCGAACCACATGAATGTGGAATGTTCTGCCTGATCATGTGTTTCCTGGCCGTTGTGATGTCCAGACATTCAAGACCAATATACATAGACACCTCCTTTCCTTACCCACTTCCTCTCCATCCGCTCGCACTGTGCTCTGACATTTAAGGGTACTTCAAAATCCCCTTTTGTGCGTGTGCGTGTGCACGGTACGGTGAATGGTGCACTCGACCGACTCCTGCGATGGATGAATTACGACTCAACCGAGGGTTGGAATCCGACTCTTGATTCAACCCCCAGTTCGATGGTGAGTTTGCGGGAAAAGAGAAAATTTCTCTCTATGGTGTGGTAGAAAGGAAATGAAGTTTTTCCTCTCTTCCAGTGACCAATGGAAGGCGATCTCTGGTACGCAGTGCACATGTGAGGCTGGGATCTGCTTGGCAAACAAAGGTGCCGAATGGTTTCTTTAATTATGGTATGTATGTAAGGGAATTCTTTCAGGAATTTTTGAATGTGCATTGAATGCGTGAAAGGTAAGAATTCTTTTACAGGGGCATGTGATAAAACCTTTAAACAAGGAAATGTGAAGGGGATTTTTGCAGGTAACTGCGAATTTGCCAAGGGAGTTTGTGTTTGAAATTGTGGGTGGTTCTTGCATAAAGTTAAAGAACCCCCACAGACCCATATCGCTATTGCCATCCATTTCAAAACTGTTTGAGAAAATACTCCTCAAGCGACTCAAGCCACTCATAAATATTCCACACTTTCAATTTGGCTTTAGGAATAAACACTCAACTATTGAACATGTTCACCGTGTGACCACGGCAATAGAAAAGGATTTCGAAGAAAAGAAATATTGCCCAGCTGTCTTTCTTGATGCCTCCCAAGCATTCGACAGAGTATGGCATGAAGGTCTTATATATAAAATGAGTAAACTGTTTCCAGCAAACTATTGCCATCTACTCGAATCATACATGTCTGATAGAACGTTCAAAGTAACACACGAAGGAGCTCACTCTAGTTTCTATCCAATAAAAGCAGGCGTACCACAAGGAAGTGTCCTGGGACCTCTCCTCTACTTACTATACACAGCAGACATCCCAACAACTAAGAACACATTCATATGCACGTTTGCAGATGATACAGTTATAATATCAGCTGACGATAATCGAAAAAAAGCTACACAACAACTGCAACGAAATTAGCCAATGGACCACTGATTAGAAAATTAAACTCAACGAGATGAAATCTATTAACGTAACATTTACATTGCGACGATCAGATAACAATATTTCTACATATCTCAACGGAATTCCAGTTCCTAAAGCAGACTCAGCGAAATATCTCGGTATACGTTTGGACAACAGACTAAACTGGAGACATCATGTGAAACAAAAAGCTGAACAAATAAAGCTGAAACGTAGACAGATGTATTGGTTAATCGGGAAACACTCTCAACTCAATCTCTATTGTAAAAGATTGATCTATCAATCTATCATCAAGCCGATCTAAATATATGGAATCCAATTATGGGACTGTAAAAAGGAATCCAATAGAGATATAATCCAACGAAGCCAGAATAAGTTCCTTCGCCTACCGTTTGTGACAAATCAGGAAATACATGATGACCTAGAGATCAAATGGATTTATGAAGTTATTCAAGAATACGCTGTCAAACACGAAAGACGCCTACATAATCACACCAACGTAGAAGCTATTCAGCTCTTGGATATTACCCACGAATTCAGACGGCTAAAACGGACGAAACCTCATGAATTAACATGTTAAAATCTAACGTACTAAAATCGAATTGGGAGCTGAACACTGGTCCAGTAAACCCTTACACGTTTTACTTAATTAAACTAAATTAAGTACAATTTAAACCTAGTATTAAATTAAATTGTTAAGATTGTACTATTCATATCCAATAAAGGATGTTATTAAAAAAATAAAATTTTTTTTTATTAATCACTTTCTTTGCCCATAAAAAAAGGGATGAGACTTTAAAGTCGTCATACACGATTACAACACAAAAATACGAAAGAGAACATCCCTGGCAACATAATTGAAACTATGAGCTTCAAGAAATCAATCTCCAATCCAACATCTTTGCGGTAGGGCATAACATTATAATGGGTGGGGAAGAGCAAATTACTAATTTGCAAGCATATAGTGAAGCACACCGAAAGGAAATTCGAATAAGCAAAACATCAGAGCCGTATACCATAGCGATAACATAACAATTCCACATCAGTTGAGTGTACTTGAGTTTAGAAATCGAATTCGTACACGCGGTAGTGGCCTGATGCGTTGAGCTTTGGTTCTATCTTTTAGTGATTCTAACCGTGATAGCGTCGGTTCAAATCACACGCTCTACAGCATCATCGCAAACGCTATAGTGGAGTTAGGCAGATGCGTGAATACGGGGCACAAAGTTCAGCATGGTTTAGTCACCGCCATGGAGTGGATGAAGCTCTAGCGAGCATTCGCCGCCGTCGAGCCGTATTTTTCTAACGGTCGATGTATCATAATCTCGTATCCATTTCAATATCGCATCCCGTGATCGTGTTCTTAGCAGGCAAGACTTCACGAGCTTCTCCAATATCCACTTGGTCTACGCTATCTACACTATCGCGAGTTTGTATAATTGGTTTATTAAGAAACTCGAACAGGCGACATTTTTTCGAAAATCGTCGACTGGATAGAGATCAACCACCCGGCTTCTGAAATTATCGTCCTTGGCGATTTTAATGTACACAATTCAGGCTGGTTGGTGCATTCTAACAGACCTGACGTGGCTGGGAGACTGGCGGAGATGTTCGCTGTTAGCCACAACTTGACTCAACTCGTGGAGGACCCTACCCGAGTGCCGGATGCCCGAAGTGGTTATGCGAACACCCTGGATCTGCTTTTGACACCCGGTCTCGCAATCACTTGCATTTCAACGCGAACGCGTTAGCTTTATCCTTTGAATTTGTGACTAACGTCCCGCTGCTCATCACCAACGGAGGAAACGAAGTTACTGCTGACAGCCCTTGCCATTGATCAAAAGGAGCACGAACCAGAATAACACCGGCGACCGACTCCGCGCAAGCGTTAACATCGGGGTCTCCAAAGCGCACCCTCGACCACGGAATGGATGCGAAGAAATCTCGCAAATCGTCCCAGTTGGCAGTCTCATTCGCCAGCCCATTCAGAAAGCGTTCATATGTTTTATTAAATGGGTCACACTCTAAATAACTGAAAGATAGCTCCATTAATACACCCTCCTACCGACAACTAACGATAAATAAAAGACATACATCAGCTCCGAAATGAGTATAACCTATAGATATAGGTTCTCCGGGAGAAGTCCACATGAATGTTACCTCCGTAAAAGCAAGTTTTAGGGCCAGATTTATCTAAAACAGTCTACAGAGTGCTATATTCGGCTTTTCTATAGAAATTATTTCCCTATAGAACTGAATATGCACAAATTCAATGGCTAAGAGACACATTTTTGTCGACCAATCTAAGCATATCTAAACCACGTTAAATTTGCATCCCATCAATGCTAGCTTTCCCCAGAGAACCAGAGTATTTCTTCATTTTTGTCAACCGGTACGATCTTCCATGCGGGATGTGAGATTTCGCCCGCGTACTAGACGCATTCTACGTGAACTGGGCTGTAGGAAGCCAACCGGCCCGGGCGGAATACCAGCAATAGTCCTTAAGAACTGTGCTCCAGAACTATCGCCGGTTCTTGGCAGACTCTTCCGCTTATCTTATGCACGGAGGACCTTTCCTGCCTGCTGGAAAATCGCTCGAGTTCAGCCAATCCCAAAGACGGGAAAAAAGTTTCTTCCACAAAATTACCGTCCGATAGCATTACTTGTCTATGTTATCTAAGGTGATGGAAAAAGTCATCAATACTAAGTATTTGGAGTACAACGGACTTCTGAACGATCGTCAATACGGATTCCGTGGCAGGCGGTCCACGGAAGACCTTTTGACCCTTAAACCGATATATGGAGATATGCGATTGAGCGGCGTGGTGAGTCAAGGGCGGTCGAGTCGGATATCTCCAAGGTTTTTGACGGCGTCTGGCACGGGGCATTGCTGAGTAAGCTTCGCTCATACGGACTTTCTCAGCAGCTTTGCGACTGGACGAGGAGCTTCCTTGAGGGTCGATCGATCCGGGTTGTTGTGGACGGCGAGTCTTCGGATCTATATCCTGTTAATTCCGGGGTGTCTCAAGGTTTTATTTTGGCTCCAACCTTAATTTTGCTTCACATAAGCGATTTGTTGGAGTCAGCGGATAACCGAATGTTGAGTTTCGCGGATAATAGTACGCTTGTTTCCTCTTTTTCGAGTGATCGGCCGATTGGTGCATCAACGTCGCACCAGCTGAGATGTAGACAGATTGTGACTCTGAATCGAGATCTGGATAAGGTTCTGCAGTGGGGAACTATCAATCTCGTCGACTTCAGTGGAACGAAGAGACAGTATACAACATTCACAAAGAAAAGTGGATCATCGGATCCATAGCTGATGATAAATGGACAGGCCCTCGAATCTGGGGAAAGCTTGAAGTTACTCGGTATCAGGGTCTGTGGGAATGTATCGTGGCATAAACACGCATATCGCCAGGTCAGCCTCTGGAAAACTGAGTTATCTGTTTAGAGCGAATAAATATTTTACTCCGGCCCAACTATTTCTTCTGTATAAATCCCAAATTAGACCCGCGGTCGAATATCGCTCTCATGTTTGGAGCTCTGCTCCTAAGTCTACCCCCAACCTACTTGAGAGCGTACAGAGATGAACGATCCGCCTGATCGGGGATTCGGCGCTAACGTCGGGACTACAGTCGGTATCAGATCGAAAGCGCGTAGACAACCTCTCTCTGTTTTACGGATATTACACGGGTACTGTGGGAAACCTGTGGAACTCGCTTCCCGGACGAGTGTTCCCGGAGCGTTACAAACTGCAACTGTTCAAAAAGAACTGCAATCGTTATTTGGCAGCGCCCACCGATGCTATAGGTTCGCGTCCCGAGAGAAGTGCATTAAAAAGAATGCTGACCATTATGTTATATTCGCAAATTGCAATAAGCGTTTTGTAACAATATTACTTAAAACGCCACACCTTCTTGATGGAGGGTCTACAGTGGCCAGTACGGTGGTCTAATTTAGCTGCCTGCGACTTTATATAGGGCGATCTCAAATCTTTTATTTATCAATACCGCCCTAGAACTTTGGCCCACCTAAAGAATAATATTGATCAAGCTGTCGTCAACATACCCATCGATATACTGTGAGCGTCAAAAGAAAGTGTACAGCTACGAACTGCATTTTTACAACCCTGTTAAAGCAAGGGGGTTCGATCTTTTAGTAAAATACTTATGTTATTTTTTAAGGTAGTTTATTTTCAATGAATTGCCATATAAAACTTAACAGAAAATAATGAAGTAAAATTACAATAAAAAAAAAAAAATTTCAATTTTAAAGCGTCAAAAAAAAGTGTACAACTTGCCACACATACTGTGCAACTTTCCGCTTATCGGGAAAACAACCGTTAAATTTATTTTGCTTTCTTTACAACTCATAACTAATTGATTAAAAGTGTTATTGAGTTCATTTCCATCGAAAGTTGCTTAAATTATTTTTTTAAATTACTTCAGAATGGGTAAACAAACTGCAGTAGAAACACGACAATTTATTATTAAATTAAGAAAGGAAGGAAAATCTTACCGCGAAATAGCCAAAACAGTGGGCAGATGCCATAACACGGTGAAAAAAATTTTGGACAAATTTCAAAAGTTCAAGGATGTAAAAGATCGACCTGGTCTCGGAAGGCCAAAAAGGCTGTACATAGGAGATGAACGTGCTATTGTCAGGGAAGTGCGAAAAAATCCCGCGTCTAGTGCAGTAAAGATAGCTGAAAACATTACCCAATCTTCTGGAGTCAACGTTAGCGCGAGCACTATTCGGCGAACCCTCCATAGCAGCGGGCTACACGGAATAGTTCCTCGCAAAAAGCCATACATCATCATCATCATCATCGGCACTACAACGGGGCGCCGATCTTGGCCTGATTTAGCAAGTCCTGAGGCTTGTTAAATTTTCCATAATGAATTTTTTTTTTCCGGGCAAGGTCATTAGTCTTGCGCCAGAGGCTCCCCGACGGGGAATCGAACCCCGGTCTCCGGCGTGACAGGCGGGTATACTAACCACTATACTATCGAGGACTCTTATAAAACCACCAAAAACACGAACGAAAAAAACTGAATGTGAACAAAAAAATTTAAATTCAACAATTAAGCACGGAGGCGGTTCAGTAATGGTCTGGGGATGTATGGCGTCATCTGGAGTTGGGAACCTCGTCTTTATTGACAGTACAATGAGAAAAGAAGATTATCTTAATATTTTAAGAGACGATTTGCCAAGTAGTGTTGCGAAACTGCGTTTAAGTGATTCATGGGTCTTCCAACAAGACAACGACCCCAAGCACGCCTCGAAAATAGTCAAGGAATGGTTACTTTACCGTACACCTAAGCAACTGGATCACCCTCCGCAATCCCCAGACTTAAACCCAATCGAGCATTTGTGGGAGTATCTGGATAAGCAGATCCGAAAGAGGAACATATCAGACAGAGGGTCACTAAAGTGAATTCTAGATGAAGAGTGGCAAAAAATCCCAACCGAATTGACAAGGAAGCTAGTAGAGTCAATGCCCAGACGCATTGATGCTGTTTTAAAGGCGAAAGGGAAGCAGACAAAGTACTAGTTTTAAATTTTTTAACTTTAATTGAATAATGTACACTTTTTTTTTGACGCATTAAAACTGAAATATTTTTTTTTATTTTTTATTGTATTTTTACTTCATTATTTTCTGTTAAGTTTTATATGGCAATTCATTGAAAATAAACTACCTTAAAAAATAACAAGTATTTTACTAAAAGATCGAACCGCCTTGCTTTAACAGGGTTGTACAAATGCAGTTCATAGCTGTACACTTTCTTTTGACGCTCACAGTATTGGAAATAAGGAAACGAAATTTCCGAGTTCGAGTAACACAAGGCATGAACAATAATAGAAGCCATCTGCGCGATATTATTTTAAGAACTAAGTAAACTAAATAATATTCATTGTCTAGTGAATTTCTAGATCAATCCTCTGTCCCACCCTGTGTAACCATTTCACAGCTTTGTCGACATACACGATAGAACACAGCAGCTACCAGAACAAATAACCATCATTGTTCAACATAAGACATGAAGTAATACTGCTGCGTTCCTAACATATACACACACAACAACACATGCTGCCTCAATGGCTGAGTTGGTAAGGAGGTTGTGTCTTGCGTTTGATTGTTATTGTGCAGTTCAGCACTATTACTGGGTGGTAGGTAGAGTCCTAAAGCACAGCCGCCGGTGAAATATCACCCCATTAAACTATAGGCTTCGTGAAATGGTTGGGAGAAATCACTTGACCATCTTTCGGTTCCTAAAGCACAGCCGCCGGTGAAATATCACCCCATTAAGCTATAGGCTTCATGAAATGGTTGGAAGAAATCCTTGACCATCTTTCGGAGGTTGACTAGTGGACCCGATCGAGAAAATAGCATCTCAGGTCGTCCCTGACTAAGCGCTATAGGTTCGCCTTTCCTTTGAGAACTAAATAAAAGAAATAAAAACCCATAGCAATTAACGTAGCTAGTTGAGTGTACTTGAGAATAACGATCGGATTCGTACACGCGGTAGCGGTCTGATCTCCCGCTTGGTAGAAACCTTGACGTGGTGCGGGGGCTTAAATTACAATGAATCACTCAGGCTATGCTGACGGAAGCATATGCTTCCAGTAGGGCCACCCATGTCAGACAAGCTAGCGAGGAGTAACACACAAAGATCCACTACCCCTAATCCAGGGTATTACGCGTCACCGTGCCCATTGGATGGTTTGCAGCCAGGGGTATACCGACTGTATTATAACGGCGTCTCTCTGTCACCGGGTCGAATCAGAGCAGTAGACAGACCTTACCATATCAAAGAGGGACTCTCATATGGCGGACTATTTGTAACCCCAAGATTCGTGGGAGCAAAAATGAATAATCAATATACAAAAAACATTCTCACGAAAAACCCGGTAGGCGTAGGTGTGATGAGCCGACACTACCATAAGGGAATGACATGTTATAAAAATAGTTTTGGTACGCCGAAAGGCATATGAAATATGATAATGTATAATTTAGAATGCTTGCGAAGAGTCAGTAAGTTAATGTAAGAATGATATTTGTAAAATAGAAGTCAACATTTAGTCTTAAGTGAAATATGTGATTGAATTGTTGAATAAATGTGGATATAAAACAAAAACAAAATAAGGCCGCAACGGAGATGGGAAAACAATGTAAGACGGAACCTTGAGAAGATCGGATCAGATGGCCAAGCGCACTGGACAAAGAACGATGGCACAGCCGAGTCAGTGAAGTCAATAACTCCCGGGTTGCTACAGGACAATAAATAGTAGCAGTGTACTTAATTAGTGATGTTGGCATTAAGGAAACGGAACAAATTGCGAAATTACAAAAGTAATCAATACTGATGCAGCATGTACGACCATGGGGATGGTTGCGAACATACAGGGCAAAGTCTCTGATTGCCTTCAACCCGGCGAAGGCCAGGACGATCCTTGTCCCTGTTCAATCCAAGTTGACATGCAGTCTCCACGTGACACCCCTGGATAGCTACTTTGACACCCGCCAAGTAGTGAACCAATGCATGCAGCGACATCCTGAGAAAGGTTGGCGCAAGGCTAATAACCAGGCCCGTAAAAATGAATTATTATGGCAAATTTAACAAGCCTCGGATATGGACCGGATACACGACGACGACCACGGAAACGAAAACGGCTAAATGATTTAAGGATTTTTTCATGGAACATACGCTCACTATACAGAGCTCGAGCTGCACAGCAACTAGCCGATGCCCTGTCCGAATATAAGGCTGACATAACAGCATTACAAGAAATAAGGTGGACGGGGAGTGGTGTTTTTCAAAGAAAAGAGTATGACATTTATTACAGCTGTCACGCAAAACACCATGTGCTCGGGGTAGGCTTTCTAGTCAGCCAAAAACTGAAGCCCGCCATCATCGGCTTTAATGCAATAAATGAAAGGCTATGCACTCTTCGCGTGCGAGGCAAATTTAAGAACATAAGCCTCATAAACGTTCAGGGACCTACAGAGGAGTCCCCTGACGACGAAAAAGAAGAATACTATGAGAACGTCGAACGGGCCCTCAATGCCTGCCCAAGATACGATGTGAAAATCGTTCTTGGGGATTTGAATGCGAAAATAGGTCGGGAGCCGGTTTTCAGGCACTACGCAGGTTCCCATAGTTTGCATGAGAACACTTAATGACAATGGACTACGAGTCATCGAACTGGCAGCATCGAAAAACTTGGTCGTTGCGAGTACCAGGTTTCCGCATAAAGATATCCAGAAAGCCACCTGGGTATCACCTGATGGAGCCACTCGCAACCAAATTGACCACGTGTTGATAGATCGCCGCCACTCTTCGAGCCTGATGACGGTACGAACGTACCGAGGTGCCAACGTCGACTCGGATCACTATCTTGTTGGTACAGTTTTCCGAGCGCGGATTGCCTTACGGAGACGTATTGCATCCACGGATCAGGTTCGAATCAACACGGCTGCCTTACGCAATGAGAACACCAGCAACACCTTTGGTCATGCGTTAAGACTCGCCCTCGAAGAGCTCGACGGAGGGAGTGTAAGTCCTGGAGCCAGAATGCCGGGCGTAGAAGAGAAATGGACACGCCTTAAGAATACTGTCATTAGTACTGCCAACTCCATTTTAGGCAGTAGTCGTAGAGATCGGAACGACTGGTTTGATGATGAGTGCAAACTAGCGACTGAACGTAAGAATGCTGCATACCGGGCAATGCAGCAGTCTCATAGGATGCGGGTACGCGAGGAGAAATACAAAGAGCTCAGAAGAACTGAAAAAAGACTTCACAGACAAAAGAAAAGTGCCTGGGAAAAAAATCTTGTCTGTGAAATAGAGAAAAGTAGAAAGCGAGGTCCGCACCAGGCGCGGAAGTTCTACCAAATAATCCGCAGTATGACGCGGTACACACCACGCTGCACTTACTGCAAGGATAAAGAGGGTAATCTGATCACCGATCCTGAAGGCATTCTGGAGCGGTGGGAAGTGCACTTTAATGAATTGCTAAATGGTCAGCTCACAGAAGAATTGGAGGCTTCACCAATGCAAGACCAGGACCAAATGCTGCCGCCACCAAGCATTGAGGAAGCACTAAAAGCCATTAGACAGCTAAAATCAAATAAAGCCCCTGGAGCTGATGGCATACCAGCTGAGCTGATCAAACAAGGAGGGACAGCGTTACATCACGCAATTCACGAGATCGTGGTGCACGTATGGGAGCAAGAGGAGATGCCGGAAGATTGGCGTCGTGGTATAATTTGCCCCATACATAAGAAGGGAGATATCACACTGTGCAGCAACTATAGGGGTATAACATTGCTGAGTACCGCCTATAAGATACTCTCCACTATCCTACAAGACCAGATATCCTCATACGCTAAAGCCATCATTGGTCAATATCAGTGTGGCTTCATCCCAGGCAAATCAGCAATTGATCAGATATTCACCCTTAGGCAGGCGATGGAAAAATGTCTGGAATTTAAGATTCCACTATATCATCTGTTTATAGACTTCAAGGCCGCCTACGACAGCATAGCCAGGGTAGAACTATATAATGCCATGAGAGAATTCGGCATTCCAAATAAATTGATACGACTTTGTAGGTTGACCATGACCAACGTAACTAGTCAAGTAAAAGTA
The DNA here is from genome assembly GCA_963931805.1 of Microdon myrmicae. Lineage (NCBI taxonomy): Eukaryota > Metazoa > Arthropoda > Insecta > Diptera > Syrphidae > Microdon > Microdon myrmicae. The sequence continues at coordinate 4,966,426 of OZ007497.1, read as the reverse complement.
GCGGGATTGCTGTCCAAACCAATAAACATCTATAATGGACTCCGACAAGGGAACGGTCTGGCCTGCCTCCTCTTCAACCTGCCGTTGGAGAAAGCAATCCGTGACTCTGGCGTTATAACAAGAGGGGCTATTGTCACCAAGTCCAGCCAGATACTTGCCTACGCAGATGACATCGACATCATCGGTAGAACCGAATCGGCGGTACAGGAATCCTTCACCCAGATCGAGCAGGCGGCACAAAAACTGGGACTGCGCATTAATGAGGGAAAAACCAAGTACATGGTGGCAACTTCTGCGAAAAGAAGACCTAACGTTGGTCAAACTATCAGGGTAGTGGAACACGAATTTGAAGTAGTGCAATCCTTTAACTACCTTGGGTCAATAGTATCAGCCGATAACAATATGGAAGAAGAAATACGCGAACGGCTGATTAAATCCAACAAAGCCTACTATGGTCTATCAAGGCTCTTTAAATCCCGAAATTTATCCAGAACATCAAAGCTACTGCTGTAGAAGACCATGGTCTTACCAGTACTCATGTATGGATCCGAGACCTGGGTGCTTAATAAAAGGCACTCTGAACTCTTGGCCGCGTTCGAAAGAAAGATCTTAAGGAGAATTGTTGGCCCCGTATGTGAGGGAAGACGATTCCGGAGACGCTACAACCATGAGTTGTACGCAATCTACCTTGAAGCTCATATTGTAAGAAAAATCAAGCTCGGTAGACTCCGGTGGGCGGGACACCTAGCTCGAATGAGCGAAGAGGACCCTGTCCGGAAAGTTCTTTGTGGCAGGATGTATGGAAGGAGACAGCGCGGCAGATCTTGTCTGTGATGGAGGGATGGCGTAGACCAGGACGCCCAGAGCCTGGGAGTGCTAAACTGGATGACATCGGCTCGAAATCGGGACCGGTGGAGAGATTTGTTAAATAAGGCCAAGACCGGATCCCGGTTGTAGTGCCGATGATGATGATGATGTACGACCAAAATGTTAATAAAATCTAGAGTTTAGTTCGGAAGTTTTGAAATTCGAGTCACGACTATTAAAAATAAAATAGGGATAAGGTTTTTGAATACAAGACATACACCTAGTGAAAGTGTTAGAAGAACTCAGCGGAATAAAACATTAAATGGCCTGGTTCCGACTGCAATTTGAATGACCATATTATGTACAAAATCCACATAAAATTCAATAAAAGTGCCGTACACACCTGACAAATACTACGTGAATACATCGTATTCAACAAGTCACAGTTCTTCAGACTATTGAAGAAGGCTTCAATCCTCACGGAATATTTAAACAGGGAGGTTGAAACTCTCCCAATTCCAAAGACTTTTTGTTTTAATAATACGATAAATATGTTTGGTTTGCCTTATAGGGATATTTCGCAAAGATCCTAAATGACAATATATCCACTAGGCTGAATAATAATCTTTATTTTACTACCTTTCTGAAATCCCTATCTTCATTATATCTTGCCCGTTTTCACGCCCGCTCTGTATTTTTCACAACTGTAAGGGTGTGTACGCAAAAAAATGAATTTAAAAAAAAAAACTGCTTTTACAACAAAAATTATAACAAAAAAAAAGACTCGGACAATGCTTATAATAACAATACATGTTGATACATGGGATGGAATTTTATAATCTGTGCGTTCCCAAATCCGCAACGTCAAAATTCAATGTCATAAATATTTGAATGCTTTCCTCCAAAAACAATACTTTTCGGGGTTGGGTATTATCACGGAATTTTGAGAACTCATTTGTATGTTTGCAGTCAGTTCCCTAATCTTTGTTCATCTTACATTTCCGAAGCGATTGTTTTCTGCAGTCATTGTGAGAAGTCAAAATCATCCAAGGCTATACTGGACATTGTCTTTCTAGAAAGTGCAAATCCCAATAAAGAACGATTCCTTACCAATTCGTTAAGCCCAATTACTAAAGACAGAAACACACAGAAAACAATGAAAAGATGAAAATACGATTTTGGTTTCCTTAACAGACCGTTGAACCTGAACAAAGCAAGAATTTATAACACGACAGGAGGACTGCAATAAATTTGTTCAAGTGTTTAATTAAATCATAACTCACCTCTTCTGATGATAGTTCACTCATCGTGGCTGTTTATATTTTTTAAGGAAACTCGAAGTGCTTGATTCTGATCGTATATATCTCTGGACAAATATCTCCACTGCTGCTTCTGCTTCGGTGTTTTTATTTATTTGGCAACTTGCCCTCTTTGTTGGTGGGCTCACCGATCACTGCGCCGTCAGTTTTGTTTCGATATGCCAATTGAAATGCGTAACAAGGAAATACAAATGAACACTAAAAGGAAAAACTGAACGTTGGATAGATTTATGGGAAAATTGGTTCGGCGTAGTGCCTTACAAGGATCAGGAACACATACTTTAATTTAATCAGCTCGTTACGTGGGAGGATTAGTTAATCCAGTATATTTACTACCGTGTGTTGATGTCTTTCCTAATTGCGCGCCTGTGGAAGAAAAGTAAGATTATTTTATGCGTGCTCGTTGATTTCTTTGTTTTTAGAATTAAATCGCGTTTTAATTGCGTGACCTTTTGCAGAGTATGTAAATTATAATTTAGAATAGTAACAAGGATCACGATGACGAGAAATAAACCAACTTTCTTTTTAATCAAGCACTAAACACAATTAATCACCAATAAACGAGAATTCGAAATTTACAACTTTCATTAAAATTTCTTGCGAATTCGCCTTACTGCCTTAGGTTTTCACCAAATCATCTTCATATGCCCGTGAAAATGAAGTCGATCACTTAACTCATTAATTTATACCTGACAGTCAATTTATTGAATTATTAAAGAAAAAGTTCGCTTTCAGTTTATTTGATTCCGAACACTTTAGTCTTCACTATCGCTTTGAATGTGAGACGAGCTATCAGGACAACCAGCACTTTACAAAACGACAAACTCAATGTAGGCGAATTGTGTTGTCACTGAGTAGTGGCATTAGTAACTTTTTTGAGACTTAGGGCGTTTACACATTTGGTGCCTATGAACTATTACATTTTTATGCCCAAATTCACCTGCTGAGATGCATGGCATTCATGCTACATTGATAATTTTATTTTGCTAATTTGATCGGTGTTTTTTTATTCCTGTTCATCTTATTTTTTTTATGAAAGACGTTTTTCCTTAATCCTTCATCCAGTTTATAAGTAGCTTTTTTTTAATAATAATACCAACATTTTTCTCTTTTTGCCAAGAGTGCTTTTATTCAGCATGGTTTAGTTGTGTATGTTTTCAAACAACCCCAGTGCTATGGGTGACTAGGTCTAATGATAGTGTGGTTGCTATAAATTACGTCCGTAAAATTCAAATTTTCACACAATAATTTCACGAAAAACTCGAGAATTTTTGTGGATGAATGTTTGGTGTCATGGGCGATTTTCAGTTGCGTGAATGTTAATTGTGGATTTTTTGTTTTGTTTTTTACACGAACGCGCGCACAAAAGTGGATTTTGAAGTACCCTTAAATGTCAGAGCACAGTGTGAGCGGAATGCAATTGTCTTTTATTTTCTTATAGTATTATAAATATATTTAAATGTATCCTAAAATTAAATAAATGCTTTTTATTTCTTTTTCATTGATGAACAACAGTAAAACAGCTGTGGCGTTTGTAGACCAGCAAATAAAAAACAAGAAATTATTGAAAATTATTTAACTTCACTTTATTTAGTTGCGGAACATCTTCACCTTCTTTATTAATGTAAAAGTATAAACTGTGGTTTTCTTCTTCTTTTACAAAACAGCAAGCGCTAACACTAATCAAACGTTTTCTTAAGTTACTTTCAGCCCACCATAACTTTC